>CM037017.1:1586348-2186348 GCA_020875875.1 Dioscorea alata | reverse complement strand
CCAAAGACAAAGTCTGAAGGGAAGTCATTCCTGGTGAAGTTGGGAGGAGAACTTTGGGCAGAGCACCCCTTCAAATTCAAGTATATGAGATAAAGTGAAAGTAGTATTGAAGCCAGTAATGCTCTGCTTCCCTGCATCTCTGATTCTTAATCTCCAATGCAGGCTTCCATACCCTCTTTATAAAACTTTTAATATTTGGAAAAAACAATTTTTTTTTTCAAATAATAGGAAATATATGTTTATTAAAATCAACGATATTTTGGTCTATTAGATCCAGATCCCTTATGTAGAGAGTATTTCATGTCTTGTTAAATAGATAAGTTCAAACCTTAGCTGATAGAGGATGAGAGCACAAGGGTTAAATAGGGTCTATTAGATCCAGATCCCTTATATATCTTTTTAAGAAAATAATTTATTCTAAAATAATTATTGTTTTATAATATCAAAACAATATTTATTTTTTTCAATTTTACCCATTTTCAATTTATTTCTAAGATTTTAGTTTCGAAAAATTACTCTTACTTGAGTATGGTTAACTCTTTATAAGAAAATAGTTAAATATTGTTTGCCCTTGAAATATATTCAATAAATAACCATTACAAATTTACAAAACAGAAAAGAAAAAAAACTCTATTTTTAAAAGAAAAATTGCAAATAAGTATTTTTCCGCAATTTTTCCACATTTTACAAATTTTCATAATATGTGCAAATAAATCCCCAAAGTCCAAACTCTTCTCTTTTCACATTTTCATCAATTTTTCAAGATAAACCCAATATTTTTGTATTTTACATTCTTCATAAATTTTATAAATAAATCCTCCAATAATTTTTTTTTTATATTTCCCCCAAACGTTTCTCTTTTCATATTTTTCATTGATTTTGCAAATCAATCCCCACACTTTTATTTTCCATAAAATTTCAAATAAGTCTCTATATTTTTCTTTTATATATATATATATTTTTCTTATATATATATATATATATATATATATATATATATATATATATATATATATATATATATATATAAGTCTATATTTTTCATCTCTTCACTCTTTTCATAAAATTGTAAAAAAAAAAATCTAAACACATAATTTATTTTTAAGGGTATCTATTTGATTATCTTACTAATCCAAAATAGAGACATAAAGGACAGAGAGGCTATCATTATCATTCATACATAGTAATAATCTCATTGTTTCTAGATAATAAAGTAAAATTATATATATATATCCTCTCCTTCCTTAAAACTCCATCTTTTTGTCATCTTATCTGTATACTCCCTAGTTTCAATCACAAACTCTACTACTTTGATATTTAATTCAATTAAATAACATTGAACAAAGTAACTAAATATCCTTTCATGCAAAATGCGTTTTAAATAAACATGATCATGTTAACACATTATTATCATCATGTAAAAAATATGCATAATCATACATCAACTTACATTCTTTGATTTTAATTTTTTAAAATATTATTAAAAAAACCCCATCCCTCGAAAAGTTATACTAATGATTTCAACTTCTTTTTTTTTATTTGAATAAAGATTTCAACCTCTTCTATCTCTCTTTCAGCTTCAATGTGTTTCAACAATTCTTTAACTCTTTTATTAGTTTTTTTTTTTTTTACAAAGACAACAAGCAGAATAAACAAGTATAGAGATGCACCAATTACATTGACAGGGTTTATGAATCTAAATGATATATTAAAAATTATAATAAATTTTCTTCCCATAAAGAATAGACCATATGACTCTCCACCGCCATTGTGCCTTACTGATAAAAAGCGCTGGTCTTACCATAACAAGTACTAGTAAGTGTTTTTTTTCCACTCTTTTTTCTATTAGGAATTATCTCTCTTTCCTATTAGAAATTATATTTTTTAATTTTTTTTTAAGTTTTAAGGGTTTTTTTTGTATCCCTCCGAAAGCAACTTGCCCTGCCATTTTTGCCTGCAAACACCAATTAAAGCATCTTGTCCTTATTATTATATGTGTACAATATTACACCCACCCTCAAAAAAAAAAAAAAAAAAAAAAAGTTGCCCCGAAAGCAACTTGCCCTGTCATTTTTGCCTGCAAACACCAATTAAAGCATCTTGTCCTTATTATTATATATATATATGTGTACAATATTACACCTACCCACAGACAAGGACAAGGGTGGTCCTAATGTCCGGGCAGTGGGACACACCAATTATTTTGGCATTCTTTTTAACTTTGTTTGCTTATTACAATATTGTCATTGTCTATATAAATATAAATTTAGAAAAAATTAAGAGACTACAATTAAAAAATAAAAAAATTGTGATTAAATACAAACCAGTTGTTACATGTTGGAGAAATTAAACAATGATGAAAAGAAAAATCAGAAAACAATTACATAAAAACACGAGATTTAATAAAGTTCGGCAAGATATGCCTACGTCCTCTGGAACGGAACGACTGTTAATTTTTTTTAGAATTAAGTAAGATTACATATTACATGAATATATATATATAAACTCTACCCGGTGCAATTTACCAAATATCCCTATATCATACCGCGGGGGCATTACCCCTATACTCCCAACCCATCTTGTCATCTCCCCCCAACAGGCAGATGTTGTCGCTCCGCTCTAACATTTGTCCATTCACTTTGTATATGAGCCATATACAACATTACAAATCTCTAATCAAAATTTATATATATATATATATATATATATATATTTATACGGCTATCAAATTTTAGATTCAATAAAAGACGGTGTATAACCTATTTCAATATTCGTGCCTTCAAAATCATGTTTAGAGCAAGTAAAAAAAATTCATTATAATTGATAATATCAAAAACTTGTACTGTTTTCAAAATATGAAGTCCTGTACATAGCAATTATAATCCTTTGGTTATTTTTTTGACATTCATTTCTTTCCTTGTAATTTTGTTATTATAAACAAAACTTGTTATTTTGAATTTTTAGGGCTTTTTAATAAAGTGGCCATATTTTTTTTTTTATTTAACCAAATGGCTCTGGGGCCATTTTAATTGTCAATGGCCCTAAAACCATCACATCACCTATATGGGTATTGTGATGTGCTGATTGGGCGCTGAGTCAGCGTTGACTGGATTGCTGATGTGGTATTTTCAAATTAAAAAATCATAATTTTTTGCATTTTAACCCCTAAATTGTTTTATAATCAATAAGTTGATTTATTCTTGAGTTTTTTTAACCAATTTTTTTTTTAAAAAAAATTATTAGTGTTTTAAAATTTATTAAACTTTTAAATAACTTTTATATAAGTGTGTTTTTTATTTAAATCCCTTATTTGTTTTATAATTAACAAATTATTTTTTTCCTTTGATTATTTAACCCAAATTTTGTTTTAAAAAATTATGTAATTTTCAAAATTTATTAAAAAAATTAATTTTAAAGAATATATTTGAATATGAAAACAGAAAGGGCTTATAATTTATTTTTCTTGTTTGCTTGTATAATTAGCCATGACTTGTATTAATTGCCCAAAAATAATTTAATAATGTTTATCATATTATGAAAGTTTCTATTTCGAGTAGGACTCATAATTGAATAATGTTTATCATGTTTTATGAAGTCTCTATAAATATGACTCCTCTCTAACTCTAAAATCAATCAATCAATTCTCGAGTGAAAGATCCCCAAACTCTCTTTTCCTTTCTAACCCTAGCCGTTATTTGGAAAAGAAGAGGATATTGTTTCTCAATTCTGGCGTGGGACCTTCGTTCGGCGCTAGAAAGATCTACGGCAATTCGAGAGACAAATTCAGCACATCAAAGAAAAGACCCTCAAATATTAAAAGGTAATTTTCTATGCTTTATAAATTAATTTACGGTGTTAATTAAAACAATTAGACCATATCGCAAATTTTATTATTACTTCCGCATGCTTTAATGATGTTATTTGATTTTTGCAATATTACCTAACAGTTACATCATATATTTCTCTCTTGTGTAGGGCAAGTAGTTCTATAATGACCAGGTTATTTACATGTAGCGCAAGTAGTTACATCATATATTTCTCCTTTGGCTTGGACATGTATTAATTGCCCAAGAAGTAGGTTCAGGTGTACGGAGAATATGATTCCACTTACAACAAAGGTGTGCATGCTTGTATAATTAGACATGACATGTATTAATTGCCTAAAAAATAGGTTTCAAGTGTAAGGAGAATATGATTCCACCTACAACATGTGCATGCTTGTATAATTAGGCATGACATGTATTAATTGCCTAAAAAATAGGTCTCAGGTGTAGGGAGAATATGATTCCACCTACAACAAAGGTGTGCATGCTTGTATAATTAGGTGTATGAAGAATCCAATGCCTTCATAGATCTAAGCAAAACCCTCTCTCTATATATATATATATATATATCTCTTCCCTTCCACTTTCATTTTCACCAACTTCAAACTCTATCTTTCTTTTGGTATTCAAAACTTGATATTCAAAAAAGTTAGTAAAAATTTTATAGTATACATAGTTTATAATAATTATCTCATATTAATTTAATTTTTTTCTAAATTATATATATATATATTTTTTTAAGGATGAGTATTACTGAAGTAACGGTGATTGTTTATTGGGGTGGGCATTTACAAGAGTCTAATGATATTTATTCGGGAGGCTATAAAACTGTGGTTGGAGTTCGAAACAATAGTAATTTGAATGAGTTGCAAGAAACAATTGCTGCAGCTATTAACTTCAAATTAGGCGACAATTATATGAACATCAAATGTAGCTGGCCTATGGATCGACACACTAGTACTGTAATCAACATCGACAATGACAGAGAAACATTACTGATGTTGAGATTATCTACGCCAATATTATATGTGGATGAAGGAGAACCACGTGTAATCCCAACCACAACATCTATTGCACATACATTGTAAGCTCATGGACTTATTACTTAATAAGATTTACTTGTTCCCTTGTTTAATCCCTTACTGATAACGCATATGTTGTGTTTTGTTTTTTTTTTCTTTAATTATTATTATTTTTTTAGCAGGCCACCTATAAACATTGAAGCTGGAAGCTCTATTGGCTATCAACAGTCAGGGTATAATGATAATGTCGATGCATATGAACATAATGCTTGTAACACAGATTTTGAAGCCCCAAGAAATAATAGTGGTGATGATCATAGTGATGATTGTAATGACAATGATGACGATGGCTATGATGATAGCGATGATGACGATGATAGCAACGATAATAATGCAAGTCTTTCCACTGATGTTCAAGAAAGTGTAATTGCAGAAGATGCCATTCGAACAACAAATATAAATATGGAGCAAGGGGCAAATGTGGCCTCAGTTGATTACACACAGTTTGAGGAAGTTCCAGGTATGGCACCAATAGATGATTGGTACAATACAACAATAATAAATGATGTAGATCCACATATATCTGCAGGAGATGAACAATCATTAAATTTTAATGATTGGGTTGGTCGAATGTTTAATTCAAAAGCTCAATTAATAGACCTATTAAGTCGATGGTCTATAAAAAAAACAGTTGCATTTACTCGTGTGAAAAGTAATACGTCTAGATTCACTGTAAAATGTGTCAGCACAGATTGTCATTGGCGTCTTCATGCTTCAGTTTCATCCAAAACATCCCTGTGGGTTGTAAAAAGATGTCCAAGGCCGCATATCTGTACAAACGAAAGAATCCAATCAGACAATCGCCATTGCACTGGAAAGATAATATGTGAATTAATATTGCCAACATTAAGAGCTGATCTTAGCCTGAGCATTGCACAAGTACAAGCGATGGTCAAAGACAAGTACCATATTGATGTTAGTTATGGAAAAGCTTGGAAAGGTAAGAATAAAGCTCTTAAATATATATTTGGATCATGGGAGCAATCTTATGCCGAATTACGAATGTATTTTAACACTTTAGTCAGTTGCAACCCGGGCACTATTGTTGACTTTGATTCTGATTGGGGTCATGGATGGGAGCGTTTTAAGAGAGTGTTTTGGGCTTTTGGACCATCAATCATTGGTTTCAATGCATGTCGTCCTGTTCTCTCAGTAGATGGGACATTTTTGCATGGGAAGTACAAAGGGACTATGCTAATGGCGACTGGAGAAGATGCTGAAAACCATTTGTTTCCTTATGCATTTGGTATAGTTGAAAGTGAGAATAAGGAAAGTTGGTCATGGTTTTTAAATAATGTATACAAAACATTAGATCCTACTCGTCCTATGTGCATCATCTCCGATAGATTTAGAGGCAACATCAATGTTGTTCGTGATACTTTCTCTCCGCAATATGGCCATGTTCATCGATATTGTTTGCGGCATCTAACTGATAACTTTTTACAACTTTGCAAAAGCAAATTTGGTGCAGATATTTTTTGGAAGGCATCAACGGCTGAATCATCACGGAGGTTTGAAGAATTGATCAATGTATTAACAGAAAGATATGTTGTGTTTACTGATTTCGCATCATCTATTGGGCCAAGGCAAATGTGGGCAATGGCGTATGATGGTGGCAGACGGTGTGGACAACATAGCACTAATTTATCAGAAAGTTTTAACTCAGTTCTTAAAGGTACTCGTTGTTTACCGATAAGAGCTCTTGTATCATCCACTTTTCACCGTACTGCAATGTATTTTTTTAAACACCGTGAGATTGGACTTGCTATGGATCGAACTTTGACGACAAGGCAAGAAGCAAGGTTGAATGATAATATCGAGAAAGGCAGATATTTAATCGTGCGACGTTTTAATCACAATGAATTTCAGGTAACAGAACATGTTAATGATGAGACAATTGACTATGAAGTTATTATCAATGGAGTTTTATCCACATATACATGTGGATTTATGATTGCTCGCCGATTTCCATGTATACATGTCTTGAGAGTTTGTAGTACTGCAAATGCAAACATTAACCCATATGTGTTATGCCCCAATTGGTTGACTGTAATGTCATATAGACAAACTTATGCTCCATGTTTTCATCCGGTACCGAGTTCACAATTTTGGCAGCCTGTACCTGGGCCAAAGATGGTTCCACCTGTTGGCCGACGTACTGCTGGCCGACCAAAGATCAGACGTAGACGAATGCATATGGATAAAAACCCTGATCCTTGTAGACGTAATTTATGCTCTATATGTAAACAACCCGGTCATTATAGAACTACTTGCCCTAGGCAAGGGAGAAATAAATGATGTAACTTTATTTATATTTAAATGCAATTATGTGTTTTAACTTCAAATAATTTTACAAGTTATTATTGATTTCATGATTTGATTAAAAAATAAATTATTAGCCCTTTGTGTTTTCATATTCAAATATATTCTTTACAATTAATTTTTTTTAATAAATTTAAAAATTACATAATTTTTTAAGACAAAATTTGGGTTAAATGATCAAAGGAAAAAGATACTTTGTTAATTATAAAATAAATAAGGGATTTAAATAAAAAACACATATATATTTCTTAAAAAGTTATTTAAAAGTTTAATAAATTTTAAAACACTAATAAAATTTAAAAAAAAATAGTTAAAAAACCCAAGAATAAATCAACTTATTGATTATAAAACAATTTAGGGGTTAAAATGCAAAAAATCATGATTTTTTAATTTGAAAATACCACATCAGCAATCCAGTCAACGCTGACTCAGCGCCCAATCAGCACATCACAATACCATTATAGGTGATGTGATGGTTCTAGGCCCATTTTGACAATTAAAATGACCCAGGGCCATTTGATTAAATAAAAAAAAAAATAGGGCCACTTTATTAAAAAGCCCGAATTTTTATCTTTACTAAAATAAATTATTAGATCCGGCCTCACACATGATAATAATGGTGACATCACTTTTTAATATCATATAAATAAATTTATATTTACATATTATCTGTCACGGCTTGGTGTAACACATCCTAATAAGCCAAAAACAATGATGCATTCACTGATCAAAGCATTGACAGATAATGCTAAAAACATAATGGCCAGTCATTTATCTCTGGATTTGTTTTAAAATATTTTATTTTTTTAATTAAATCACCAGTTTGTAATTTTTTATTTAAATGTTTAAATTATATAAATTAATTTGTTTTAGTCTTGAATTAAACAAAACTGTTGGTTTAGTTGGCATAGTAAAACAGATAGTATTTTTTTTTTGTATGAGTTTATATATAAAAAAGTAAAATAAATAAAATTATATGGTTTATGAATTAAAATCAACTTAGTCTTTGCTTTTTTGTATTTATTATAATTGTTTTATGGCTATTTCATTGATGACCATATTATTTATCAAAATAGTCTTTGAACAATTTTGTGTTAAATGTTCAATTTGATTGAACAATTAAAAAAAGTACTAAATACAGTTACTTTTGTGTTTTTCTAAACCCTTATTTTAAACAAAATATTATTAATTTAGAGGAAAGATTTTATATTTTATATTTTTATTAATTTTTAAAAATTATTATTATTGTTACTAATAAAATAGTATGTACCGTTACACATCTTTTAAAACTTATTGTGTATTTATTTGTTTAAAATCTATTTATTTTGAAAAAAAATATATTTCTTTTAAACTATATTCAAGCATGATTTTTTTTTCCTAATTCCCCTTCCACATATAACCACATGCAAATATTTTTTAAAAATGTATGTACAAAAATGAAAACGGAAATAATTTTTACACTTGAAATTTGACAAGTGACCAAGAAATCCTACAGCTAGAATTGGAGAGTAATGTAAAGGCAAGGAAAATCATTATTTTAATATTCATAGACCTTTTTTCCATCTCACTTTTTTTTTCTTTTTTTCTTATTTTGATAAAATATTGCACTCTTATAAAATCTATCATTAACCATTAAACTATTCAATTTGTCTAATCTGATAAACTAAACACACCCAGCAGCTCACAGATGTTGAAAACTATTATTAAATCTTGAATGGAAAATCCCACTTTCAATTTTAGTAATACTTCCGAAATTTTAATGGAAAATATTAGCTTTAATTCAGACTTGTAAACAAGTAATTAAAATCCATCATGAAAAGGACGGTTTGGTGGACATGATATCAAAAAGCAAGCAACAAATAAACATAAACTCACAGTGACATAGTATCCAATGACAAACAGATAATAATTTTTTGGGCCCATTTGGTGGACATGATAATGACTATAGAATATGATAGACTATCATATCCTACTATTATTTTTTGTTTAGTATACCAATAGGATATGATAGTCCTATTCTATTGGCTTACTTTATCATGTCGACTACATAATAATTAATTCTATGGAAGAAGTCAGCATAGAAACAGATAAAAGATAGATTATGATAAAAAAAATTAAACCTAGCTGTAAGTTTCATATTCTTTCAATTCAAAATTTTTTAAGGTTTTTTTTCCAATTTTATTTTTATAGAATTTTACTTCTCATCCTTATCTACCATTACAAGAAAATTATTATTATTATTATTATTATTATTATTTAGACAATTATCTATTTTAATTTGGCTCCACAAATTAAAGCAACTTGTCCTGCCATTTTATTCGGCCTCACGCGCGCCTCTCAATTGAAGCTTATGGTCACCTACACTCTAGGGTTTAGTTCATTATTATTATCTCGTAAATATTCGGAGAATATTATCTTTCCATACTTGGTCAATCAAATCTTTAGGATTAGTTGTTAGTGATTGATTGACCATATCTTTCGGGATTCTTGGAATCCTTCTCTCCCTTGTAACTATTAATACTCTTGCACATGTATCATTGAACACCAGTGAAAACAATCACAAAACCTCTCTTGTGATTATATGGTATCAGTCACTAGGTTACTTTCCACTTAAAACACAAAACTCTTCCGCCATGTCCAACCCTAATGTCATTCCGACTGTCGGCCAGCTTCTCTTGGTAGCCAGCTCTCCTTCTCCGATCCAGTTTCAGATCCCGTCAGTCACCATCAAGCTTGACCGCCATAACTTTTCTCTCTAGCGCAACACTGTTCTGGCCTCTCTCCAAGCGTTTGACTTGGAGGACTCAGTGCTGCAATACAATCCTCCGCCCGAGTTTCAATCCAAGGGTGCTAGCGTCACCACACCTCCGGAGCCTAACCCGGACTTTGCTGCCTGGCGTCGTCACGTTCGGTTCGTCCTTCTCTGGCTCCGATCCACGTTGACTGAACGTGCCCTCGCACTCATTATTCGTGCCACATCTGTGCATGAGGCCTGGTCCACTCTTGACCGTACGTTCCAAGCTTAAACGCGGGCTCACCGTATGGCCCTCAAAAATCAACTGCAGTCGCTGATGCAAGGCTCCTTATCTATCCAAGAGTATGTCGAGCAAAAACGGCGTATTGTAGATGATCTTTCTGAAAATCTTCATCCTGTTTCCAATGAAGATCTCGTTGGTCACATTCTAAACTGCCTTGATAGTTCTTATGGTCCGTTTGTCACTGCCTTCATGATGAAAACAAAGGATGCTCATGTGGACGAACTCATTGGCCTTCTTCTTCAGGAGGAGGAGCGGCTTGCTCTTGAAACCAGGCACCACGCTCAACCTACCATCTTGCCCTCGTCACTACCCTCCTCGGTCACTACTCCTTCGGCCAACGCTGCTTATAGCCATAATTCTTCCCGTAACAACCGCTTGCCATCTCGCCATGGCGACTCTCGTGGCCGTAATAACAGTAGCGAACGTGATGACAACCACTCCTCTGATGCCTCTTTTGTCACGTCTCGCCATTGCACTCAGTGTCAAATTTGTGGGAAGATAGGACACCCGGCCATTGATTGCTTTAATCATAACAACCACAATAATTATCCAGCTCGCCAATTTCTGTCTCGTTCTTCTGAGCGGTTAGCCAACTATGCGTCACCATCTGCTGTTGTTGATCCTTTCTGGTACTTCGACACTGGCGCTACTAATCATGTCACCCCAAATTTGAACAAGCTCAACATCTCTGATAAGTATCGTGGTGATGACAAACTCCTCGTTGGTAACGGTAACCAATTATTTATTTCGCATTATGGCTCTACTATTTTACCTGCTATGTCTAATTCTGTCTACCTTAAAGACATTCTTGTTGTTAATTGTTCCTAAGCTTACTAAGAGCCTTCTTAGTGTTTCCAAACTTATTCGTGATAACCCTACCTTTATGGAATTTTACCCTGACCATTGTGTTCTTAAGACTCTAAGGGCACACCCCTCCTTCGAGAGGTCGTTGACCACGGCCTCTACCGTCTCCAGACACCATCATCATCCGCCCGGACTCCTCCCACTACACTGTTTGGCGCCCACACGACTTTACATGGTTGGCATCGTCGCTTGGCTCATCCTCATGAACGCATCCTCCGTCGTCTTGTGTCTCAATTTCGCCTTCCTGTCAGTTCACATACCTTTCCTACTGTTTGTGATGCTTGTCAATTAGGAAAGAGTCATCATTTTCATCTTCCTTGCTCTCATGTTAGTTCAAATAAACCATTCGATCTTGTATACTCGGATGTTTGGGGTCCTGCTCCGCTTGTGTCCTTTAGTGGTAATCGCTATTTTGTGTTTTTCATTGATGATGCTGCTAAATTCATTTGGATTTATTTCATCTCTCACAAATCTCAAGTGTTTCCTGTCTTTCTTACCTTAAGGCTATGGTTCAAACACAATTCAGGTGTACTATCAAATCTCTCCAAACAGATTGGGTGGTGAATTTCGCAATGTCTCCACCTTTCTCTCTACTCATGGCATCTCTCATCGTGTTTCCTGTCCTCACACCCAGGAGCAAAACGGGGCTGCCGAACGTCGAAATAGAGTCATTGTTAAAAAGGGTTTAACTCTTCTTGCTCAATCCTCCTTATCTCTTCAATTCTGGGAACAAGCCTTCCATGCTGCTATCTTTCTCCATAACCGTACTATTACTGCTTTGCTGAACTATGAATCTCCTTATCAAAAACTATTCTCCAAAATTCCAGATTATGCATTTCTTAAAACATTCTGGTGCCTTTGCTATCCTCTCTTGCGACCCTACACTAAACATAAACTGGATTTCCGCTCTCTTCCTTGTGTGTTTCTCGGTTTCAGCTCCAAGCATAAAGGTTATCTCTGTCTCCATGTTCCTTCTTCTCATCTTTATATTGCTCGTCATGTTGTGTTTAATGAGGATGTTTTTTCCTATGCTAACCATGTTGGCTCGTCTACAGTGCCTCTTACAACTGAGACCACAGAACCCACCCCTGCACCATCCTTTCTCCTTGAGCAACTCAAGCCCCCCCCCCCCCCCCCCCCCCCCCCCCCCCCCCGCGTCCACACCAACACCAACTCTCACACTCTGATGTTTCTCTTCCCCTGTCTCCTCTCAATGATTGTCCACCGCCGACACCTCCTCAGCCTTACCCTAACGCCCCCTCCTATTTTCGAGCTTCGGATACTAACTCTCATGTCATGACCACCAGGGCCCAAACACACACCCTCAAACCCAAATCCTTCAATACCACCCGTTACCCTATCATACCGGATCTTACATACTCTACCCTCCTAGAACCCACAACCTATCACCAAACCAGCAAACACTCTTATTGGCAACAGGCTATGCAGGCTGAATATAGTGCTTTAATGCGCAATAACACTTGGTCACTTGTACAACGTCCCCAAGATACTAATCTGGTTGGTTGTAAGTGGAAAGGAGAGCTGATGGTTCCATTGAGCGCTACAAAGATCGACTTGTTGCCAAGGGGTTCCACCAAGAGGAAGGCATTGACTATTTTGATACATTTAGTCCGGTTGTCAAGCCTGTAACAGTTCGACTTGTGCTCTCTCTAGCCCTTTCTAAGGGTTGGTCTATTCGCCAACTTGATATTAATAATGCCTTTCTCAATGGTGAGTTGCAGGAAACTGTCTTTATGGAACAACCGAAAGGGTTCGTTGATTCTACCTTTCTGCTCCATGTCTGCAAACTTCAGAAAGCTCTATATGGCCTCAAGCAAGCTCCCCGTGCATGGTTTAATAAACTCAAAATTTTTCTTCTCTCTACTGGCTTTTGGGCTTGTCATTCTGACACTTCCTTATTTGTTCATCACTCACCCACAACGACAATCTATCTACTTGTCTATGTCGATGATCTCATTACTACTGGTTTTAGTTTGTAGCCCACTTACTGCACATGTTGATGTTGGGGCTATAATAATCCACTTAGACTATTACTTTGTACGCGAACGTGTTGATGTTGGTCTCCTCAAAGTTAGTCATGTTGTTTCTGCAGATCAAGTGACCGACATCTTCACTAAACCACTCAGCTCGTCTTCATTCGGCACTTTACGGTCCAAGTTTCAAGTTCGGTCCCACCCTTGAGCTTGCCGGGGGGTATTATCTCGTAAATATTCGGAGAATATTCGGAGAATACTATCTTTCCATACTTGGTCAATCAAATATCTAGGATTGCTTGTATTATCTCGTAAATATTCTGTGAATATTATCTTTCCATACTTGGTCAATCAAATCTTTAGGATTAGTTGTTAGTGATTGATTGACCACATCTTTCGGGATTCTTGGGATCCTTCTCTCCCTTGTAACTACTAATACTCTTGCTCATGTATCATTGAACACCAGTGAAAACAATCACAAAACCTCTCTTGTGATTATAATTATGAATAGAATTTTTTTTTTATGAATTTCGACTAGTGTCATTCTATGAATGGTGTTTTAAGAATAAGTAGATATGATAGTATATTAGTTATAGTGACTTAACTTATTATATAAAACAAACAATACGTTAATTAATTAAGATCTGCACATACGTTCTAGGTGAAATCACTGATGCAGGCAGGAAAATTCATGCATGCACAATACAAATACCATTTTAAAACCTTATAAAACTTTATCACTTTTTATCATATAAATAAATTTATCAATCACGGATTGTTGTAAACAACCTAGTAAGTCAAAAAAAAAAAAAAAAGTAATGCATGCACTGATCAAAGCATTGACATACAATGTGATACACTCAAGGAGATGGATGGAATGATCAAGCATGGAGAAGGTGGTCCATCTATCTTACAGAATGAAGAGAGACCCAGGAAAAGGAGCTCCTCGAGAGTTGGTCGAAAGCCAGCACACCTCACTGACTTTGTCACTTAGCTTGTGTGTGTGATTGGGTCCTGAGTAGCAGTAATGTTATGTTAATTCAGTAGCATCTTGTGGTGTGATTAAGATGTAATCAAAAGGGGAACCAAGTAATTAGAGGGAGGTATTGGTAGCTAATGAAGTCTGCATGCACGTCACATGCTCAACGATATGAGTGAGGTAGTGGTAGCTAATTAGAGGAAGGGTTAGGTGTTAGTGGTTTAGTGGTTCCGCTTGGCTGTTATGTTTGGCTGTTATGCTTAGGTGTATATAACCCAGTGGAATGAATAGAAGGAGGCAGAGAACTATCACCTCACTATTCCCTCTTCTTCTTCCTCTCTCCCTCTTGTTCTTCTCCTTATCCCTTCTCCCAAATCTCTGGTCTATAACGTGGTACACAATGCCAAAAAAATAATGACCAGTCATTTATATCGGGATTTGTCGTGGCTTCCTCTCTCCCTCTCTTCATTATTTTCCTTATCCGTTCACCACACTATTGCATTTGATGTGGCTTTCTCTATAATAAAATATTATTAAAAAAATTAAAAAAACAATTAAAAAATGAAAGGAATTTCAATGTGTTTCGGATCTAGATCCTAAATATTGGATCCGAAATTGAAAACTCCACGAAGCCCACTTTCTCCTTTTGCTCTCCCTTCGTCCCTTGTCTCTGTACTTTCAAATCAGAGAACCCGTTGCTCTAAGGCATTGTGACCTTGTCGATGATGCTGGCCTTCATCGACAACTGGCAGTCTCTCCATCTCCGCCATTCTCTTGCACCGTAGTAGGCATCACAAATCCTGCTAAGGAATTCTCCTGAATAGACCCTAGTGTGCAGCAGCAAGGTATGGTTGATTGTTTACCATTAAGTTTCAATTCTTTGATTTTGAGGTTGATATTAGACATATTATGGCTCTTGTAGTGTGTATGTATGAAAGATATTTTAGGGTTTGTCTTAGCAGTACCTACTCTATTTTTCTCGGTTCTAACTTGCGGAACTTATTCTTTATTAGGAAAGAAAGCGTACATTTGAGTAAATATGAAGCCCTTTTTCTTCAAATCTTAGAGAAAGTGCATTCCCTATTTTCAAGTAAGTCATTGTTGTTGTGAATGCTTGATGATTGTCATAAACATAGAAATATATGTTCATGGTATAGATTATAATTCCTAATTATAATCAAAGTGTGAGTTCTAGAGATTTTCTGGAGAAATATATTTGAAATGGTTTGTTGGGCACATGCCTTCTGCCTTTTCTATGTCAATTACAACTTAATTATTAGCCAACTATAATTTTTTGGGCACATGCCATGCCTGCCATTCAAATTTTGGACTTTTTTTTTTAAAATTTAATACTTCATGTTGTTGAACAAAAAATGGTTTTGTTTTTGGTCCTTTGTTCTTTTCATATAGAGTAGAGCTAAAACTAGATGAAGGTTTGATGGAGAATGGAAAATGGTTGTTAATTTGGGAATTCATAAGTTCAATGCTTCTTGGATAGATTTTAGAATTTTGATTGGTTTTATCATTTGGTTTCAATTTGTGTTTGAGGGTGATGCTTTTTTGTTCTTCCTCCTTAGAGATGGCAATTTTTCTTTTCGGTGCAAAATTTTTTGCATGTTGATGTCCTTGAATTTCCAACGATAGCAACCATATTGATATGTGCTCCCATTGCATGTTTCTCATATTACCTGCATTTCGATATATCCTCCCATTGCAGAAGCTTGGTGCTTCAATAAGAATTAAAAAGACTGTAGAATAGAATTGAGTTTGATACTATCATTTCGTCACTTACTAAATTTCTTTCAGGTTTTTTTACATCTTGAGCAAGATCGTATTATCGGTATCTGAGAGATTGCAAGGATTCTGGGTTTCCCTAATTATTATAGGTTCTCTTTAGTTTTAGTTTGTTATTTGTTGGGTTAGAGGGCATGTGCAGTAAGTTGAACTATTAATATGAAAAAATTCTGATTTTACACTTGTAATAGTTTTTGTTTTTAGTTTTGTGAATGAGTGAAATTATCCTTCTTAGCAGTATTTGATTAAAATTACTGATTGATTTGGTGGCTTTGGAAGTGTACATGATTTATAGATATGGGATTTTAGTTTCAACTTATGTAATTTGCCAGCTTCAATATGTCAAATTTCCAATGATAGCAATCATATCCAATATCGAGTAACTCATTATTATAAAGCTATATTTTGCATGGTTACCTGGGTTTTAAAATTAAAGAGAAGGTATTTAATGAGATTGTTCAGCAAGTTATAATACAATGCTTTTGCTTAATGTGTGCTACTGTACCAGATGATTTCTTTAGCAGACATTTGTGACTTCTTTTGGGAATAATTATTATCCTATGAGGTGCTATTAGTTGAATATATATAACATCTAAAAGTAAGGTAATTTTCATTGTGCAGTTTATTTAATGGTTTTTGCTAAATTTTTCCCTACAGAGATTATGTTGTTTATATCATTTTTTTCTTAAGAATATGAGGTTGTTTGCTTATGCTTTAGTCATTTAGTGCTTTATGAATATTTTTTTCCTCTAAATAAGTTGTGTTGTTTGATTATTTTTCCTTATGAATATGAGTCTTATATGATGTTGTTGTATGTTTATTGCCAAGTTTGTGATCTTTCTGCTTCTATACAATTAGACTTATTAGGTATTACAATGCTACATTGGATGCTTACATTATTAAATATCACCATGAGGGAAATTGTTAAGAGAAGGAGAGGTCTCTTATGTAAATGGGGCAATCAATGAGTTTGTTGCGGATCCTAATAAACTATGTTATTGGGATTTACTAGGGTTTGTCAAGAAGATGGGGTATGATATTGACAAAGATGTAATTCTGTTATATATAGAAGGTGAAGTAATAATAAAATCTATCTGTGATTATCAAAGCATGGTAGGGTTAGCTAACCATCTAAGCATATATGGGGTTATAGATATTTATGTTGAAACATCAGAAGTTATCCATGGTAAAACCCTACCATAAATTTTATTGTCTGGAATAGATGGTGATGTGGAGAAGGATATGCACAATGTAAATGATGTTGATAGTGATTCTAGTAATGATCATTAGGAAAGGCTAGCAGAAGTCCCTTTTCAAGAATATAATTCAGATAAAGATGAAGAAACAAAAGAATCTAGGGATAAGGTAAGAAAATATGCTCAGATGAAGAACAAAATGATGGAAGAGAATGTTGAATAGGATGATAATGATGAAAGATAGGGGGGCAACCTGCTGGTTTTGATAAATGTCCAATCACAGATATTGCAAGAGACCAAACTGTTAGGATTGAGAAAATTATGGCCTATGAAAGTGAGTACTTTGACTCATCAGACCAGGGCATCTATGATGATACTAGCTAGTGGAGAGTCAGATGCAGATGATGCTAGGACACAAGTCAAGAAATAATTACTATGATCCCAATGTTTCATTGGAAGACTTTTACCTAGATCTTAGGTTTAAAGATCTGAAATTATTTAAACGTGAGCTCATTGACTTTTCATTGAGGAAAGGATTTGAGTTTCAATATATAAAAAATGATGGGAACAGGGTTAGGGCAAAGTGTGCTGCAAAAGGCTTTAAATGGCCCATTTTTTGTTCATGGTGTAGTGGAAGGAAGATGTATGTTGTCAAAACTTATGAAAAGGAACACTCATGCCTTATTGGGTCATCTAAGAACAAAAGGGTGAAAGGAAGTGTGATTGCAAGAAGGTTTTTTGATGTCATAAATGGGATGCCTTTTATAAGACCTATGCATTTGAGGGCCATGGTCAGAAAAGAATTAGGTATCCAATAAGGTTTTCAGGAATGCAAAAGCACTGGTGCTGAGGAGAATGGAAAAGCAATATAAAGAATATTTCTTGGTGCTAAACAACTATGTTCTGGAGTTGAAAGAAGCTAATACTAGGAGCACTATTTCTGTTGTGACTGAAAGAAAGGATGGTCTAGAATTCTCTGTCTTCAAAGGATATACATTTTGCATGTTAGGAATTAGAGATGGTTTTTGTGCTGGCTATAGAAGAATTATATGTTGATGGTTGTTTCTTTAAAGACATAATGAAGGGGCAGCTTCTAGTGGCAGTTGGGAGGAATGGGAACAATCAGATGTTCCCCATTGCCTGGGCTATTATTGAAAAAGAGACAACTGAAAGCTAGACATAAGCTAATAATAAGCATGCTTGAATACATCAAACAATATGTCATGCGTAGAATAGTTCTGAAAAAAAGACTTTGTTCTGAAGTGGAAAAATATTTGCGGGGCTAACATACATGCAAGGATTGGGCAAGAGAGGATAATAAGTGGAAAATGGCAAGTAGAGTGGAATGCTTCCACCCTGTTAATCCATTGAAGGATGGAGCATTTTGGCCAACAAATCCAAAAGGAGGTATGCTTCCACCCTGTGGGATCGAAAATACGCGTCTGATATCATGTCTATGAAGAAGACACCAGACGGCACATCGAAGCACAAATATCATATTTGTTTCGTGGATTCTTTCATTCCTAATAGAGGCAAGCCTCTATTATTAATTACCCCAGACAGTGTCTTGGGAACCTCCGATTAAGGGCAAAAGTACAAATAAAAAGACAAAGGCAAATAATAAATTTATTGTCAAAACATGGTGATCATTACATATGAATATTGCCATATATATATAGGCATACATATTTTATTTATTTATTTATTTTTTTTTACGCCTTCGTCCGCCTAGGGGAACATGCTTTGCCGTTGTCTCATGCCTTGCTACCGCTTTGAGATTCAAATATCTCATTGCCGTTCAGAAATTTATGCCACTTTTAAAATTCGTATTCTTTATTTGCTGCCTTTTTATTGCCGCTTCAAACTTGTATCTCTCCTTAAAATTCATGTCCTTTTGGATTTCATCAACCGTCTCAAGATATGTGTTCTAATATTGCATCAAAATAAGCTTTTTTATTGCTTCGGAATAAGGAAGCACAGGTTGTCAAGTACTGATATAAGGCTGCACCAGTTGGTATTTGCTTAGGCCTTTTTTACTGGTTCATATCCCATAACCACCACGGTCATTGCCATTTTATCTGCCATTTTGAGTCTCGTCATGTTAAGCGCCAACGTGAAATTTGGGCTTGGGCTTAAAAAAATTGACAATCCAGTTAAAGGACAAGCCTATCTTGATCTTCAAGGGATTTTTCTATTTATTTATTTTATTATTTTTTAGCTAAAGCTTCATATTGTCATTTTTTTATTATTTTCTTATCCCCATATACATTTCTTTTCTGGTGAGACCCACCTTTTTTTTTTTTTGGAAAATTTTTTTATTATTTATTTAAACCATGCACGTATGCATATGCTTTTCCCATTTTTATTTTTATTTCATTTTTTTAGTCATGCACATATATATGGAATGCACATGTTTTTTTTTATTTCTCTCTCATACGTATTCATTATTTTATTTTTATTTTCTTTTGTTTTATTAAATCATGCATGCTTCTTTTTAAAAATGCACGTATGCACATATTCCCTAGCATGCTTTTCTTATTTATTTTTTATTATTATTATTATTTTTTTTTTTTTTGCATGCATACATGCTTTTGCTTATTTTATGTAATGGATACGAGATAATTATTTTTTTTTTTTTTGTTTTGTCTTTTCTAATCTTCAAAGTTAGGCTTATTGATTTTTTTTTCAACGATGATTGTTTGTTAGTGTTTCTTTTTCGATACTTTGAATTTTAGGTTCAGGTTCATCATAGAAATATGTTATTAGATTTTGATTATGTGATTTTTCTTTTTCTTTTTTTATTATTTTTTATCTATTGAAAATCACAAAAGCCAAATGAAACATGGAACTTGTCTCAATTGAGAAGAAACAATGATATGAAAGTTTTAATTAAATTAGAATTTTTTTTATTTTAAAAATTATTTCATTAGATTCTCTTTTTTTTTTAAATGTGCAAAAAAAAGCATCAAGAAAAGGGAATAACATTAAAGTCCCAACAAAGGAGTCAAATTCTAGTATAAGTTGAGGCTGAAAAGTAAAAGACAAGATTCAAATGCATAAAGGACTACTTCATCTCCAAATTTAGGATAATTTTATAATCTTTTTTCTTTTTTTTGAAAGGATAATTTTATAATTGTATTTTGGATATTAAAATTTCCAATTTTATATATTCAAAATTTGAATTTTGTATATTTTGATGATATGTATTTATTTAAAATTAGAATATTTCACATTTTTGTAGTTTATTTATTTTTATATAGTATTCATAACTTTTATTTGGTTTGTGATATTGCCTCTAAAAATGTGCTTTTTGTGACTGAATTCTCTTACGAAATTCACATTGATGTAACAAATGTTATTTATGACAACATTGATAATTTTATGATGATGATAATAAACACACCAGTGACTAATTTTCTTACATTTACTGGTCACTAATATAAATCACATGAGTGGCAGAAAAAAGAAAGGAAAAATCTTACAATCTTCAAATATTTTAGTGACCATGTAATTGTCACAAAAATTGAAGCTATTGTTACAATTTTATTTGTCGAAATTTTTTACTCTTTAGTTTTGACATAATTGTCACTAGTGGATATAGCACCAATGACAAAAAAAAATGTCACTATTATCAATTATATTAGTGACGATGATGTTGCTACAAAAAAAATAAATATTGTTATAACTTTCCTTGTCACTATTTAGTATTTTGGTGATAACAAAATTGTCATAAATAGGTATGCCACTAGTGATGAAAAGTTTGTCACTATTTTTATTTGTTTTAGAGTCAACAAAATTGACACAAAAAGTGATGCATTGTTACAACTTCATTTGTCACTATTTAGTACTCTATGTGACAATAATATTTTCACAAATAAGAAAAGTTATTGTGACCATATAATTTTTTATCACAAATTGCAAAGTTCTTTAGTGTCAAAAATTTTAGCACAAAAGTGTTAAGTAGTTGTGGCCATTTCTTTAAAGTAGTCACTACTACATTAGTGACGGAGGTATTTGTGACGGGATGTGATGACTTTAAAGTTTGGTCACTATTAATAAAAGTGACTAAAAATACCACTTGTAGTGACAATTTTCATTATCACTAAAAATACATTTCCTTGTAGTGGTTTTACATATATATATATATGCATATCATTGATGGTTACAAGATTTGCTTCTTTTCCTTTTTCTTGAATTCCTTTACTTAGTTTATGCATTGAATAAGAGATTATACATTGTTCTTTTGCTTTATCTTCTTCATCATCAAAATTAGGATTATTGGAATTTTTCAATGATGGTTGTTAATTTGTTATTGTTTTCATTTTTGACACTTTGAATTTTAGGTTCATAATAGGTATATGTTGTTTAGATTTTGATTGTGTAGTTTTTTTCCTTAATGATTGTTTATCTATTTAAAACAACAACAAGGTAAATACAACACAGAATTTGTCTCTTCTCAATCGAGAAGAAATAATGGTACGAAAGTTGTAATTAAATTAAATTCTTTTTGAAAATTTTAAAATTATTTAATTAGATTCTTATATATTTTTTTTTCTAAATATGCAGAATAAGCATCAAGAAGAGGAGAAAACGAGTTAAATTCTAGCAGAAGCTGAGGTTGAAAAGCAAAAAGGAATATTCAAATGTAGAGTAGTGTACTTCATATCCAAATTTGCATTAAGGAATAGTTTAGGATAATATTATAATTATATTTTTGGATATTTAAATTTTCAATTTTATATATTTGGAATAAGAATTTTGTATTTTTTATTGATATTTATCTATTGTTATATAATATAAATACTTTTATTTGCTTGTGTAGCAATATTTTACTACTAATGTTTTTTTTTTGACAAAATTATATAAGATATAACTTTATATTTATCACAAATAATTTTATTTATATAATTTTTATTTAGTGACAACACATGATACCATCTTTAAACAACATTAGTGACTGAACATTGGTCACCAATAAAAATAATAGTGTCACAACAAAATAAACTATTGTTATGACTTTGTTCATCACTATTTCGTATTTTTTGTGTCAACAATATTATCACAAATAGTAAGGTTTTTGTGACAATATAATTTATCACAAATACCAATGTTTTAATGACAACAATTTAGCCACAAAATTTTCACTATTTGTGGCCACATAATTTTATCACAAATATTATAAAGTTTTTAGTGACAATAATTTGGTCACAAATTTTTTGTATAATTGTGGCCAAATTTTTAAAATGGTCACTATTGTATTTGTGACGGAGGTATTTGTGACAAAAGGTGACGACCACAAAAATTGGTCACTATTAACAATAGTGACAAAAATTATTATTTTTAGTAACGACTTTGGTTATCACTTAAGATATAATTTTTTGTAGTGATGGACACAACAAGGCTCGGTGTCCACAAAGGGCTAATGTGGTAAGTGAATGTTAGTTAATTAAATTATTGCTTCTTTCTTGTCATATTAGCTTGCTACTTCTAAATAGTTCTTTATAAGCAAGTTGATACACCCCAGGTTGACCTTCAAGCTGAGTAATTCCCCAAGGAAATTAAGATAATCCAAGTGGGATGAAGGGAAATGAACTTAATCCGGATGGGAGAAGAAGGAATAAAGCTAATCCAAGGGGTAGGAGAAGGTGCAAGGCAAATACTACAACTGTTTATGGCCCAATGGGCACCTTCAGAATAAGGGATGCTTCTTAATTTGTTAAATAATCATCTATACACTTTGAATTTGGTTAAATGTTCTTGGTTGCAAATTATGAAATTATTTATCTCATATGAGGCAGACTTATAGTGGTAATAAAATTCTTGGAAGAGAAGTGTTGCATGGATCTTCATTCCTTGCAAGTAGTGAGCTAGAGGTGATTTAATTTTGTTATTGTAAACTAGTATTGGCACAATAGTTATTATGTTTTGATAACCCATATGTGTCTTCTAGTGGTTTTGCTAACCAGGAACTACGAAATAGGAGGCTAAGAGGAAATGTAGCACATAACATTGAATAAGGCCAGGAAACAACTTCAACCATGGACATCCCAGGCTTAACAACACAGGGTAGCACATCAGATGCTGCAGATAAACAAAATCTTGCCATCTGAAAAATTATTATGCAGGAAAAGGATTTTTGTTGGTTGCTCTTGTTCCTTTTTTTTTTTTTTCCAAACTTCAGATGTGCAATCTAGAAAGTTATGCCTGCAATGTTTTGTATTTTTATGTTAATTGCATGATATGGTATCCTTGCAAAACTGATGTTCTACAGATTTGGGCAACAAATTCTGTTATGCAAATATGGCATTATTGTAAAACTTATGTACTACTTTGTTTTTTTTTTTTTTTCATGGTATGGTATCCTTGAAAAACTGATGTACTACGTTTTTTAGTATCAATGAAGTTGAAAGTTCTATTTTACAACTATGGCATTATTGTAAAGCTTTTTATTGAATTTAGACACATTTGATTGTTGAGTGCTAAAAAAAATTGTGTGTTGTTCATCTGATTTTGTACTACTAAAGAAATTCATTAGTTCTCACTAAAGAAAAGGTTTCAATTTTAATATATAAAAAATGATACCATAGGGATTAGGCCATGGCATTTTTCATTAATCAAAACAACTAACACTTACAAAAAGTTGGATTATAAAACATCAAACATTTCTTCCAGGCTTCAAAAATTATTCCAAAAAAATTTGAGAACAAGAAGGGTTCTTCCTTCCGAAAATGGAAAATCAACAACATGTAATTTTCTACAAAACAAAACCCTAAGTGGACTAGTTGCTGGACCATTATTATTATGAGGAGAGAGCAAATTAAATCAAAGAAAAAGAGAATTTATCTTCCGAATTAGGATCCATTCTGAATCTGAAACTTACCTAATAATTTTTTTATTATTATTTTATTAGTTTTTCTAATTGTTTATTAATTTTTTATTCTAGAAAATAAGTCATAACAGCTAATTTAAACAGCCCGTAATGGGATGGACCTACACAGCCGATTCTTAAAAGTATAGGGATGAAAAGGTAGAATCTCCAGTGCAAGGACTAAAACGGAAGAGAGAAAAGTACAAGGATTATTTTAGTGATTAAACCTATAATATTTTATAAAATATTAAAATAGTAAAATATTAAAAAATACCTCCAACACAATTAATTTATTGAGTTGTAACTCTAATAAAAAGTCGAAATGCAGCTTAATTTTAGTCAATTTTACAATACTATAAATGAAGCTTATGGAGGCGGCTAGATACGGGATTTTTTTACCCGAGATAAATCTTAGCCATTAATTATTTGTAAAAGATACAATTTTTTCTTTTATGGCCCACTTTAATTTCCTTTTCTCACAAAACTCCCATATAATTTCAAAGGTTTAATTGCCATACAAGTCCTTGTAATTGTGTACTTTCTGTGTTTTTAGTCCTTCTAATATTTTTAGGTATAATTTAGTCCTCATATTTGGTCGAGTTTCGTCATTCTAGTCCACGGTAATATTTTTAGGTATAATTAAGTCTTTGCAATTTACACTTGGCAATCTACACCGCAGACTAGAATGACCCAACTCGACTAAATTAATATGAGAACTTAATTGTACCTAAAAATATTACAAGGATTAAAAGGGCCGAAAGTACGCAATTACAAGGACCTGTACAACAATTAAACTAATTTCAAACCATTTTAAGTTTTATATATATACATATGTGTCAATGTGTTAATAACCTGCGAAATATATATATATATGTGTGTCCGTGTCTGTGTGTGCGGATGCCCAATGTGTATAATAACCTACGAGATTTCAGCATTCAACATGTTTTCTAGAAGATGAATTATCTGCTTTGAGATTTTATTTTTCTCTCCATAAGTTATTTTAAAACCTGAATTTGTTTATGAAAATAAATACATTTTTGAACCTTTTAAAATAATCTTGAAATTGATTATTTATTAATTTAAAAAACATTACCATTATATAAGTATGCAATCCTTTTATTTTATTTTATTTGACAAAATCGACAAGGGACAAAACAAATAAAAAATGGATAAGCAGTTACAGTAGCTTGACTAATCTTTTGGAGATAATCCCCCGCCATATAACCTAGAAGGGAAAACAAAAGGTAATCCTCGCACAAAACTCCCACAGGGGCCTTTAAATATGAATTGTAATCCTAGATGTTCGAATTACCTTTGGACTAGCCCACCGTTCCTAATCCATTTTATTTATAAATAAAAAAACCATTAATTAAGGAAGAGTAAATTGGAGATTCTCTAATCAAAACATCCCACTAGGCATCTATAGTATTACCATTTAAATTATTTTATATAATTTTATAAATAATAACATAAGAATAAGATTATAGATGCGCATTAGCGCATGCCATAAAAAACAAGTTCTTACATTACATCAATTAATTATATTAAAAAACAAGTTCTTACATTACACATAAACAACATTTTTAATCCAGTCCTTGTACTAAGTAAAATTAAACTATGAGAACAAGGATCAATCTTCAAAATAAGATGATTTACTTTGAATCAAAATCAAGAACAACATTGTGAACTCCCTGTATTTCCTTGATGTTTTTTCCATTGAGAAAGTTTGAGTACCAATGTGCTGATAATTTGGGAATTCTTTTGAGCTCTTTATCATCAAAATCCACAAAATAGAGCCCAAATCTTGATTGATATCCATCAAATAACTCAAAAACATCCATAAATGACCACGTAAAATATCCTCTCACATTTGCTCCATTCCTGCAGCATAACAAAACTAGCTTTATTTTCTACCAATAATAATTCTTTAGAAGAGTTACAAAATTATATGAGGAAAAAAGTGTATGTTTTTATGTTCTATTATCACTATTCTCACCAATTGTTATTAATAATTTATTATCAAATTTTAAGATATTCTTCACCAACTAATAAATTGTATCATCATTGTGTGCCCCAATATTATATAAAATCAAATTAAAAACTCTAGTAGCATTTTTCATGACTTTTTCATACACTTGCAAAGAAAAAAAAGACTTTATAGACTCATATAAAAATAATATTGGCTTATATACTCCTTAAATAAATAATAAATAAAAGTTTTTAGGAAAAAAAAAACTAAAATAAAAGTTTTTATGAAAAAGACTACACCATCATTTAACTTCACCCTTCAATCATTTTGGAAAATACTATATAATTTCATGAAATTTTTAAGTGAATTTCCAACTATATAAGAGCACGCGTAGAAGCAAAGAACAATTATTTATAAGGGTATAAAAAAAGCATTAAATGATTTATTTAGGAATATATTAATAATTACCCATTTTATAGGGTTTTTGCAAGCAATTTCCTCTTATATATATATATATATATATATATATATATATATATATATATATATATACACCTGATAGCTTCCTATATATACCTGATAGCTTCCAAGGTACTTCGAATGTGACCATTCAAATAATGAATCCTGTAAGTGTCGTTCATTGTGTCTACCAAGCCAAGTCCACAACCTAAAAATGATGATTCACAAGAGCTTAGTCCTCATCATAAGATTTACCAATAAAGTTAGAAAATTAATTTTCATTTGGATTAATAAACGGGACAGTGTCTTACCATTTTCTTGGATATAAATGGGAGGGTTTTTGTATCTTTGCTTGAAATATTCCAGCAATTTTCTCAGCCCATCCGGACGATATGGAATTGATGATGGAATGTCCTGGTTTCAAGCTTAATTTTAGTCAACTTTAAATACATACATACATATATATATATATAACACACTAACTCGTACTACGAAACAAGCAAAATCCATCAATCTCACCTCGCCACTTGGTGTTTCATTCTTTGACACTGCCAAAAAAAAAAAATAATAATAATAATAATAATAATAAATATATAAATAAATAATACAATTCAATATAATGCTTACTATTTAAGACTGTTAATTCATCAAGCTAATTGTGAGCAACTCCAACTTGACTCAAAATTTTTAACTTTGGAATCAAGCTCTTGGTTTTTAGCTAGAAAACCAAACGCAAGCTAAGTTTGGCTCAATTGAGTGTAACTATATAGTTCAAAGTATATAAATATATTTATTATATATTTAAAAATATATAATATTATTGTATTAAAAATGGTTATTATTGTTTAGTATCATAAGAAAATTTAAGTTTTACATCTAATCAAATTTGGTTTTTCAGAAATAAATCTATTTAATTTTACGAGCTAAATTGCTTTAAGCAACTCCGCCAATTTCCATCTTTACAATGCAATGAAAATAACAATAAATGAATTTTTATAACTTAAACCAATCTCCAACAATTAAAGTTTATTTATAATAGCATTGATATTAAAGCATATGTTTGCAAAAATAGAAAAGAAAAAGAATAGAGAAGTGGACAAAACCTTTGAAAACAGCAAGCATGTCACTATTGTAGTCTCTAATGGGCATCGCAAGAGCCTCAGCAGAGTTATCAGCAACAAAGGCAGAACTATAGTAATTCAAACCAATAAAATTAAATGAGCCTTTCAAATACTCTGACTGAGATTTGGTAAAAACTGGGAGTCTTGATCCCACTATTTTCTTCATTGTCTTTGGATAGTCCCCAAACACCAATGGATCTACAATCCTGGAATGTCATGCTAACTCATCAAATTTTATACATATCATATCATATCATATCATAAGCATGCATCCTTCACAGAAGTCCCACAATGGTCGTTATATTTGCATTTAACAGCCATTATCTATTCATGTACAATACTCAACAGTTGTTAAGGGATGTCCCTAGATTTCAAATCTAGAGACTTCAACGGTAGTTGTTGGATTACTATCGAACGGCTACGATCTATACATGAACAGTTTCAAACAATGCCAAAGAGTGTTACACAATAATCATGTGCAATAAATCTGTATAGTACTGTATAAACAATAGCCATTGGATTATTATCCAACGGCTATAAATAAACATTCATCTTTGTACGTATGCAGACTAATCCAACGGCTGTAAATAAACATCCCTAATAAACAGTCAGTTATCTGTGTACGTACATGATGACTGATCCAACAGCTGTAAATAAATATCTCTAGTGAACAATTATTTGTGTACATATGCAAATGGCTTAAACCCATATATTATAGTGCTTAACAGCATCTAACAATGTAGCAACACATTAATTAACAATAAAATTTGCACACCATACCTACAAGTAGCAATCGTTAGATAAATGTCCCTAGAATTTAAAAAACTAAGTTCATACCCAGAAAAACATATATGATAAGTTATCAATGCATGTGCAGTATAGTAATTACCACTTCAAAATGTTAAAGTAACTAATAGTCCTATACTAATTAATTTAGTAAATTTAAATATGAGCATTTAGAAGTAGGTTCTTACCCTTTTAGCTTAAGTTTTAGCTTAAGCTTATGAGTTGAATCAAGTCAAAATAATATGTTTAATTTGTATCAATATTGCCACCTAAATAAAATAAATGGTAACCAGTTGATGCTATGTCAAATGTCATTTTCAAGTATTCTTATCCTATAGGGATTATAATTACTAGGTATTAAATAGAGACAAGATTTTATATTGAAATTATTTTTATCCTACAACAATTATCCCCACATAACAGCTAGATGTAATTAGATTATGTCCATGAGATGCTCCGTGATACCATGTTAACTTTTCATTTTCCTAGTAATTTCATCTCTGTAAACTTATAATTATTAGGTATGAAATAGCGGTGACTGTGATTAAATTAATGTAAGTTGGGTAACAAAGGAAGTTTCTATAATTTGGGAGGTTTCTTTTCTCTTTCTCCTTTACCTTTTCGTTTTTATTTGTTTGGAAATTAACATGGAATTAACTCAATTGATTTAGTTTAATATAAAAAAAAGTACTAAATATCAAATGACACTAATGTATTATGCATTTTTCATAATATAAATAGGATGTATATAGACAATGACCATTTGGTCATTAGGATCAGATTCTCTATGTAAGGTGTTTGTCTCGCTAAGGAGATAAGTTCAAATCTCAGCCTACACAAGATGATGGCGCATATGTTATTGAGTTTGTGATTGTACTTCACATGTATGCCCATCTTTGACACGTAGCTTATCCATATTTAATAAAAAATATATATAGATATATACACTCACCATCCCAACTCGAAGTCTCTTACTCTTTTTGTTGCTTGAATATCAGCTTTGGAGTCGGAGCATGGAGTATACCACGCTGTGTAGACATTCAAGCCTATCCAACCATGTTGAATAGCCTGTAAACAACATATTCTAGACATTAATTTTTCACACTGTATTGCAGGAAAAGAAGATGTAGATAAGTAAATTAAGGATAAGAAAATTATATTAGCCACTGCAGTAATAGTTAAGTGATTTACTAAATTGGCTTTCATGAGATCCAGGATCAACTCTCTCGCAATGCATAAATAAAAATTATTTCATTAAAAGAAGATAGAGAATACATAGAAGTAAAGAAATATAACTGTCAACAATATCTTGATCTATTTGTATTGAGTCTCCACCGGGTTCATTTTACTCATGGCCACAAATATTTGCACTTTATAATATTGTGGCCACAAAAAAAAATTTTAACACAGAAGTCACTTAACTTTTCTCTTATTACATGTATGGCCATAATGGCATGTTTTAAAACAGTTTCTGATGCTATATCAACGCCACATCAACAAACTCACTGAAAACCACCTTAAAACATGCCATTATGACCACGAAAAGTTAAGTGGCTTTTGTGTTATTAAAAAAAAAATTGTGGTCACAGCGATATAAATTACAAACATTTGTGACCACGAATGAAATGAACCCAGTCTCCACCCCTCCAATCCCTTTAAAAACCCTTTTAGTAGAGCGGCACTATGAGCCCTTTTTTTAAAAAAATGGATTGAAATATATGCATATATACCTGATATTTTGTTTTGTATAAATGAAAAATTGAAGCATGAGCAAGCAAAGCATTGTGAACGGCAATGTATGGCTCTGTGCTGGAATTTCCTGCGGTGCAGTTGGTGACTCCAAATGGATATGAACATCTTTGAGGTGGAAACAATCCATTATCAAATGATACTCCTATGATGTTTACTTCAGCCATGGTTGTCCAGTGAGACACTCTATCTCCAAATTCTGTGAAGCACACATCTGCATATGCAGTGAAATCATTCCTGACAAACAAAGAAACTGATAGATCAAACAAGAAGAAAAGTAGCGTGTTTTTTTATTTTTATTTTTTGAAAATATTATGCACATAACCTTCTTTTATTTTTTAAAATTTTCTTTTAGTTCTTTAATTATCCACTGATTTCCTAACCGCTAGAGATCTAAACTAATTATGAACAAGATATTAAGAACTTTTTAAGAGAATAAACCTCTTTCAATTGATGTGCTTTACGTATACAAAGATTTGATCTTAAAACCACTTCACTAAGTGATCCCAACCTTAACTACTTAGGCGAACACCCATTAATTTCTTTTAGATTTTTAGCTATATATATTCTTGTAAAAAAAACATCATATTCATTTATTTACTTCTATAAATCATTTTTATTTTGTTTTATATTTTCATTTTTATGGTTCGAAGTCAACTTATAGAAAACTAAACTACCCAATTTTTATAGAAGAAAAAAATACAAAAAGAAAGATAAAAGGCAAATAATAAATTTTTTCAACAAAAACGACAAGCAATTAAATTAGTCTTTATATAAGTAAATTAACATATTTTTATAAGGTACGCATATGATTTTTTTTTTTTTTTTAATTGATTGCATTCAATCGAAAAGCTTAGTAACAGGCAATGGTATAAAAAGAAATATTTAATGAATTAGTACGAGTTTATTATTATCTTTGTTTTTGCTCACAATTGAAATGCTATACTGAATATATTAATAAAATTTTGATGAAAATGCATTTTTGATCCATAAATTATTCTCCCCGTATCCCACTTTAATTCAATTTTATCCTTGGAACTATGTGAAAACTTCATTAACATCCCTTATATATATATATATATATATATATATATATAGGTTTTGGTCTTCATTAAAAAAAACTCAATTTAATTCTTATATTGAAACAAATAGAATATAAAATAAAATAAAATAAGTGGCCAAAGGTATACTTACGCCTAAGAATTTTCATGTTAAGATTTTATTTATAAAACAAAATAATACTAATTTGTTTGCTAACAAGTTAAATGTTTAATTTCAAAAGAAAGTAATTAATAGTAAGCAAGACTTCTAAGGAGTTACACTATTCTGGAGCTCAACCAGCCATTGTATTCATCTTCAAGTGCTTGAGGAAGGTCATGATGATAAAGCATAACATGTGGCTGAATTCCTATTTAATAAAAAAACCAACGCTCAAATTAAAAACAAATATTAAAAAAATTGCTAAGCTTAGACATTTGCAATTGAAATAAATTTACCTTTTTCTATCAGTTCGTTGATGAGATTATTATAGTAATCCAGTCCTTTCGGATTAACCTCACCTCTACCATCTACCAAATCATAGAAAAAATCAATAGAGTAATTAAAAAAAAAGTATAATAATGAAGAGAAGTGTTTTGTGTTAGACTAATATACCTTTATTTATAACGTATATGTATATATACCTTGTATCTCCCTGTTCATACATACTCTTACATACTCTTGTATCTAGTTATTGGGTTATTGCCCTAATGAAAGATAGCTTCTTCTCTCACATTTCTTTACAAGTAGGAATGGTAACGGATTGGGTCGGGTGCGAGTTTTGCCATACCTGTATCCACACCTGCTACCCCACCCCCCATACCCGAACCCGAACCCGAACCCAACAGGTTTTTAAAACCTCAACCCACACTCGCACCCTACGGGTAATCGAGTACCCGTGGGGATACCTGCCCCGCCATAACCCTATTTAAAAATATTTAAAATAAAAATAAAATACAAAGTAAAAATTAAAAATGTCAAACTAAAATCATAGATTTTTTGTTTGAATGATATCTTCTCTAGCTCCTTTATGGCCTAGTGCTTACAGCCGTAAGCAACCCGTAAGCAGTCGCCCTAATGAATGATATCTTCTTCGCTCACATTTCTTTACATTTTGTAAATATGGAAAATTACAAATATATCAGAAAAACGTAGATAAAAAGATATTGTGAAAAATTTTAATTCATCATACTTGGGATAAGCCTTGACCAAGAGATGGAGAACTTATATGCTTCCAGTCCAGTATCACTCATGAGCTTCACATCTTCCTACAATAACAAATATCTATATATAATAAAACTGCAAGAAAAAAAAATTAAATATAAATAGATGTGAGATCGTCAAGTGATGATGTTATTTTTGGAACCTTATATTTATGGTATTGATCTGAAGCAATATCTCCAGTGCTCTTGTCTGGCATCTTCCCTGAAACATTTTTAAATTTCTAAAAACTTTTAGGCTTGTTTGTATTGAAGAAAAACAGACAAATGAAAACTAAAAAATGAAATTTAATAAGAATTTTTATCAAAAAAAAAAAAAAAAAATCATAAGAATGACCTGCATGAGTATGAGTGTCCCAAATGCTTGGACTCCTTCCATCTTCAGCTGCTGCTCCTTCAACCTATACATACATACTCTCAAACAACCATGTTTTTTAGATCCATCAATCTCATCCCTGAATCAATCTACCAAAATAAATAAATTAATAAATAAAGAAGAAGAAGACCTGATAAGCTGAAGTTCCTGATCCAAAGACAAAGTCTGAAGGGAAGTCATTCCTGGTGAAGTTGGGAGGAGAACTTTGGGCAGAGCACCCCTTCAAATTCAAGTATATGAGATAAAGTGAAAGTAGTATTGAAGCCAGTAATGCTCTGCTTCCCAGCATCTCTGATTCTTAATCTCCAATGCAGGCTTCCATACCCTCTTTATAAAACTTTTAATATTTGGAAAAAACAATTTTTCTTTCAAATAATAGGAAATATATGTTTATTAAAATCAACGATATTTTGGTCTATTAGATCCAGATCCCTTATGTAGAGAGTATTTCATGTCTTGTTAAATAGATAAGTTCAAACCTTAGCTGATAGAGGATGAGAGCACAAGGGTTAAATAGGGTCTATTAGATCCAGATCCCTTATATATCTTTTTAAGAAAATAATTTATTCTAAAATAATTATTGTTTTATAATATCAAAACAATATTTATTTTTTTCAATTTTACCCATTTTCAATTTATTTCTAAGATTTTAGTTTCGAAAAATTACTCTTACTTGAATATGGTTAACTCTTCATAAGAAAATAGTTAAATATTGTTTGCCCTTGAAATATATTCAATAAATAACCATTACAAATTTACAAAACAGAAAAGAAAAAAAACTCTATTTTTAAAAGAAAAATTGCAAATAAGTATTTTTCCGCAATTTTTCCACATTTTACAAATTTTCATAATATGTGCAAATAAATCCCCAAAGTCCAAACTCTTCTCTTTTCACATTTTCATCAATTTTTCAAGATAAACCCAATATTTTTGTATTTTACATTCTTCATAAATTTTATAAATAAATCCTCCAATAATTTTTTTTTATATTTCCCCCAAACGCTTCTCTTTTCATATTTTTCATTGATTTTGCAAATCAATCCCCACACTTTAATTTCCATAAAATTTCAAATAAGTCTCTATATTTTTCTTTTTCATATATATAAAAAAGTCTATATTTTTCATCTCTTCACTCTTTTCATAAAATTGTAAAAAAAAAAAACAAAAATCTAAACACATAATTTATTTTTAAGGGTATCTATTTGATTATCTTACTAAACCAAAATAGAGACATAAAGAACAGAGAGGCTATCATTATCATTCATACATAGTAATAATCTCATTGTTTCTAGACAATAAAGTAATATATATATATATCCTTCCTTAAAACTCCATCTTTTTGTCATCTTATCTGTATACTCCCTAGTTTCAATCACAAACTCTACTACTTTTATATTTAATTCAATTAAATAACATTGAACAAAGTAACTAAATATCCTTTCATACAAAATGTTTTTTAAATAAACATAATCATGTGAACACATTATTATCATGTTAAAAATATGCATAGTCATACAACAACTTACATTCTTTGATTCTAATTTTTTAAAATATTATTAAAAAGACTCCATCCCTCGAAAAGTTATCCTAATGATTTCAACCTCCTCTATCACTCTATCGACTTCAATGTGTTTCAACAATTCTTTAGCTTCTTCTGTGTTTTTTTTTTTTTTTACAAAGACAATAAACAAAATAAACAAATATAGACATGCATCAATTACATTGACATGGTCTATGAGTCTAAAATGATATATTAAAAATTATAATAAATTTTCTTCCCATAAAGAATAGACCATATGACTCTCCACTGTCATTGTGCCTTACTGATAAAAAGCGCTGATGTTACCGTAATAAGTACCGGTAAGTATTTTTTTTTTCCTCTTTTTTCTATTCGGAATTATCTCTCTTTCCTATTAGAAATTATTTTTTAATTTTTTTTAAAGTTTTAAGGGTTTTTTTTATCCCTCCAAAAGCAACTTTTTCAAAAAAAAAAATTAAAAAAAAATAAATGCTTTCAGAGGGATAAAAAAAAAAAAAAAAAGTTGCTCCGAAAGCAACTTGCCCTGCCATTTTTGCCTGCAAACACCAATTAAAGCATCTTGTCCTTATTATTATATGTGTACAATATTACACCCACCCACAGACAAGGACAAGGGTGGTCCTAATGTCCGGGCAGTGGGACACGCCAATTATTTTGGCACTCTTTTCAACTTTGTTGCTTATTACAATATTGTCTATATATATAAATTTAGAAAAAATTATGAGACTACAATTAAAAAATAAAAAAATTTTGTGATTAAATACAAACAAGTTGTTACATGTTGAAAAATTAAACAATGATGAAAAGAACATGAAAGGAATTACATAAAAACACGAGATTTAACGAAGTTCGGCAAGATATGCCTACGTCCTCGGAAACGGAACGACTGTCAATTTTTTTAAGAATTAATTAGAATTACATATTATATGAATACATATATATATATATATATAAACTCTATCCAGTGCAATTTATCAAAATACCCTTATATCATACCACGGGGACGTTACCCCCACACTCCCAACCCATCTTGTTGTCTCCCCCCAGCAAGCAAATGATGTCGCTCCACTTCAACATTTATCCATTCACTTTGTATATGAGCCATATACAACATTACAAATCTCTAATCAAAATTTATATATATATATATATATATATATATATATATATATATATATATATATATATATATATACGGCTATCAAAATTTAGATTCAATGTATAACCTATTTCAATATTCGTGCCTTCAAAATCATGTTTACAGCAAGTAAAAAACAATTCACTATAATTGATAATATCAAAAATTTGTAATGTTTTCAAAATATGAAGTCCTGTACATAGCAATTATAATCCTTTGGTTATTTTTTTGACATTCATTTTATTCGTTGTAATTTTGTTATTATAAACAAAACTTGTTATTTTGAATTTTTATCTTTGCTAAAATAAATTATTAGATCCGGCCTCACACATGATAATAATTGTGGCATCACTGACGTAGGCATGAAAATTCATGCATGAACAATACAATACCTTTTTTAAAAACTTATAAAACTTTACCACTTTTTAATATCATATAAATAAATTTATATTTACATATTATCAATCACGGATTGCTGTAAGCCTGTAACACATCCTAATAAGCCAAAAACAGTGATGCATTCACTGATCAAAGCACTGACAGATAATGCCAAAAACATAATGGCCAGTCATTTATCTCTGGATTTGTTTTAAAATATTTTTTTTAATTAAATCACCAGTTTGTAATTTTTTTTCATAATTTTTTTAATTGTAAAATATATCAAATCTTATTTAAATGTTTAAATTATATAAATTAATTTATTTTATTCTTGAATTAAACAAAACTGTTGGTTTAGTTGACATAGTAAAACAAAACTGTTGGTTTAGTTGACATAGTAAAACAGAATTTTTTTTTTAAGTAAAATAGATAACAAGACCTCACCAGAGAAGGTGAAGAGAAACCCAAAAACATAACAAACCACTAGGCATGGTAGACAAACTCACACTGAACAAACAGAACAAAGCAAAAAAACAAAACGAGGAACAGATCTCCTCAAGTCCGCACCCAACAAAACACCTTACTCCACGGTTTGACCCAGGCCCTCCTCAGGATTCGATCGAAGTCCCACTGTACTCCTCCACCCGGGAACAAGAAACTCCAAACTATGACAGATAGTAACTATAGAGTCGTCCAGCTTCTTTTTAGGTCCCTCGGTCGCTTCTACGATGTCCACACTTGCCACTTTTTTTTCGTTGACTTTGGCAAATCAGATAAATAGCCTACTTCCTCGTTGAACCTCGAGGAAGGTTTCTTTGGCTGTTGGCTTCTACGGGTCCCCTTTTTAGGTTTTGAAGCGGTCGCCTCAGTCCCCCCTGCAGATCTGGCATTAATTCACTGAGGTTATGTTCAAATTCAGCCATTGAGTCATCAGACTCCGAAAAATTATTTGGAGATGACACTTCTGCAGTATGACCAGTGGACATAGTTTCTACCCCATCCCCAGCCTTCAAGTTCTCCTTATCCACCTTCCCCGATGGGGGATGCCCTGTAATTGGGACCAAAACCCAAATTCCAGAGAGAAAATGTCATTTAAAACCTGAAGGCGGGGACATATCCGGTAATTCAGATTCAATCCCAGAATCCCCAACGATGTAAATCTTTACCTCATCCCTCAAAGAATGGGCTTTATCTGGCCCAACAGAACATATATAGCCCCAATTCCTGCGGCCAAAGCGCTGGCCAATCCTCACACAACATTGGCTTTGAATTATCTCCCATCTCTGTCAGGCCAAGAATTGGCCGAAGAGTTGGCCCAGAAGATAACCCCTCATCCAATTTTTTCTTTAAAACGGGCTCCACCGAAATGTTGCCCAACAAGTTCTCAGTCTGGCCTAAATCATCCTTGTGGCCCAGTAAGCCATTAATCTCACACATTAATACTGGATCTTCTTGATTAAAATCAAGGCTTGAACATAAATTATTTTTGCCCAACATTAAGCCCGCATCTAAAGCAACCGGATCCACCAGACTACTCTGCACCCTTTACGACCCACCAAAATTAGGCCCAGCTTCCACCGCAGCATCAGAAGACTCAATCAATTGAGAAGCTTCCTGGCCCGCCAAGTCAACCTCGTACCCATGATGTTTTTTTTTTTAACTTCGCCTGCCACCTGTCCCATCCTGAGAATTAAGGGTACGAGATCTCCACTGCTCAACACATCGCCCTCTCGAGCCGTCTGACCCCAACGCGTCAGCTCACCTGCACTCGGAGGACCGAGCACCGGATTAATCGCCAGTCCGAATACTATCAAAGGGAGGACCTCCGGGTCTTCTCCCGGAATGCCGAGAGAGTTCACCAATGTGGGAGCGTAGTTCAACCACTGCCGTCTTGCCACCGACACAGGAGTAGGGCTCAACTGACGTCGTATTACCAACGTCACCAGCATAAGAGCCAGGCTCAACCTGCTTCAGTGACGCACCAGATGGGCGTTCAGCAATAGTGCCACCCACAATCACAGTTCACCCTGCCAACCCTCCACTCTCGCACAATCCCGAGTCTCCTTCCCTCGTTCCTCCTTTACCTCTAGAAGCAGTAGTCTCAACCGACATCTTACCTTTCTCTTGGCCAGAAACCTCATGCGTAAAGCGTCGCCCAGACCGAGGTTCAACAACGGCAAGCTCACCCTTGTTTGGAATCATGTACCGCCCTAAATTCGACGATACTGAGGAAGGTCGCCATGGTCCCCGGTGATCAAAATCTGATATTTCCTCACACTGAAGCTGAAATCAATCTCCAATGGCAGAGCCATGCCGGGATGGCGCCACACCAACACCGAGATGAATCGCTTGTGAGGTACCGTGGCTTGAGACAGTGACACCAGATCGCCCACCGGCTGCAGCACAGCCGATATCACGTTCCAAAACCAGCTGTGGAGAGGGAGATTACAAATGATTCCAGCTGTGGAGAGGGAGATACCAAAACCGCGCCTAGCTCCGCCGACCAACTAGAGATCTTCAGCAAGCAAGAGCCATCCTTTGTCGTTGTTCTAAAGGTTCTGAGCTTGGCAACATCCTTGACCTCCGTACGGCTCGCGCAGAGGAATAATGTATATGCAGTCATTGACAGGTGTAATCGACCCAACTAGCTTGTTGTTGATGATCGTAGGAAGGAGCTCCAAAATGCTAAACTCATTAACGTAGCCTTCCATCTGGGTAACCACCGCCACCTTGGTGAGCTCCTCTCGTAGATCAACAATCTCCGGTGATAACGGAAGTGATATAGAAGTCCGCTTCGTGATCGGATTGCTCTGAACCTCCGACATCACTTCCACCTCCATAGTATCACAGTACACCTAAGGAATGTCGGTCGAGCTCATTCGTTTAGAACATACATGCAACTTCCTACGTCAAGGGCTGCGTCGTGATTCCACCGGACAGCGAGCCACTATATGGCCGACGCACGGGCACCGCAAGCACACCACCTGGTGCAGGCATTCCGCCGTTTTATGAGACAAACGAAAGCATCGCCTGCAAGCCTTAGGCGATCGTGCACGTTTAAAGCCAGCAAGCTTGGACATCCAGGTCATCTTTAAGTGGAGCTGTTCACCCGACGACAATGAGCTAAATGCTTGTGCATAAGTCATCACCGGACTTTTCTCTTTGTTCCCCGTGAGATCACCTCCCGTGCCACCTCGCCCTCCACTAGAACCGTCACCGCCTCCGTGATCTCCCCACAGGTCACGAAAAAGGCTCATCTTTTTTGTCTTGTTGGTTCTGTTGCCCAATGTTGTGAAATCCGACCTTGGATATGACCCGAAAAGGCTTCCGGATCATGGGTCAATGGTTGAACCGGGGTCAAACCTGGTTGGCCCGGTCATATATATATATATTACTAAAAAATTTTAAAAATGACAATGGAAAAGTTTAACAAATAAATAATTTTTTTTATAATTTATAAATACCAATTTAATACCTTAAATACAAATTCAAGTAAAATACAACATAATAACAAATAAAAAGTAACGCAATACAAGCTTTTAAGTTTCTCAATACAATCTAATAAATAAAACTTAGCAATTAGATATTGAGTTTTGATTTTGAAGCAAATTTTATATATAACCCCTCTATAATTACATATTTATTACTCAAAATTTTAATTTTAATAATATAATAATATAATTGGGTTGACCCGGTTCGACCGGGCCGAGTTGGCCGGTTCACCGGGTACTGGGCCGAGTAACCGGGTCAACACTGTACCCTGACCAAACCCGGTTTTTTGGCCGGGTCCAGTTCAACCGGGTTAAACTGGCCGGGTCAACCCGGGTTTTAAAACATTGGTGTTGCCATTAACTTTGACGTGAGATAATTGAGTGTTTTTTTTTTATGAGTTTATATATAAAAAGTAAAATAAATCAAATTATATGGTTTATGAATTAAAATCAACTTAGCCTTTGCTTTTTTGTATTTACTATAATTGTTTTATGGCTATTTCATTGATGATCATGTTATTTATCAAAATAGTTTTTGAACAATTTCGTGTTAAATGTTCAATTTGATTGAACAATTAAAAAAAGTACTAAATATATTTACTTTTTTGTTTTGTAACCCCTTATTATAAACAAAATATTATTGATTTAGAGAAAAGATTTTATATATTAAATTTTTATTAATTTTTAAAAATTATTATTATTACTGAAAAAATAGTATATACTGTTACACATCTTTTAAAACTTATTGTGTTTTTATTTGTTTAAAACCTATTTATTTCGGAAAAAAAATATATATTTCTTTTAAATTATATTCAAGCATGATTTTTTTCCCTAATTCCCCTTCCACATATAACCACATGCAAATATTTTTAAAAAATGTATGTACAAAAATGAAAACGGAAATAATTTTTACGGAGTAATTTCTTGAATAATCACTTAACTTTAGGTTATTTTCAAATTGGTCATTAAAGTTTAATTTGAATCAAAACACTCATTGTGTTTCAATTTGTTTTCACCGGTGGGTCATCTGGCTGTCTCCCGCCCCCTCTTTTCTGACGTGGCAGCCGGAGAAGCTCAGTCAGCAATCCAAGTTAATGGAACGCTCCACGCTGGCTGTGACCTTCTTCGAGGAGTCCACCTTAGCACCGAAGTTCACCATCATCGAGGAGCACGGACACAGCCCTAGAAGCTGTTGATCATCTTTGAGTCAAGGTTGCCTGGATTTCTCCCAGTGACTCGCAGACGAGGAAGCAGACGATAGAGGTTTGGAACCTACGACGCGAGCAAGCTGACAAGTTTATTGGAGTCTTTGCGATGGCAGTGAATTGGGAGAAGCGCGCACTAGGAGAACAGGCGCCTGAGTACTGTAAGGATTTTTTTTTTTGTAAACCCTAACATTAGGGTTGTGGATTTTGTTATAGTTTACATTAGGGGGCGACAAATTTAGGGCTTTGTAAAACATTTGCTTTGTTTTATTATATATCCAAGGAATGCAGTAGCTTGTTTAGTGTGTTATACTACTCAGTTATAATTTTGTGATGCAATGTCTTGTAAAGCATGTGCACACTGAGGAGTTGTCCCCTCTATGTGGTCCCCAATTTGAAAAAAATTCAGAATGTGTGAATTTCTTTGATAAGTTAAACTTTGCTGACTAAAGGTCTACATAAAGTAATAAAGCAATTTGAAGTCATACATGAAGGGGGTTTTTTTTAAGTGTTTTACATAATGGTGTTTAAAGCAAGTTAAAGCATCTGAAGTCATGCATTTTTTTGGCAATGAAGTATGTGTAAGTTTTATTATTATTATTATTATTATTTTGCATCTGAAGTATGTGCAAGTAATAAAGCAATTTTTTTTAAGGCTTGTTTTGCATCTGAAGTCATGCATTTTTTGTAAGTAATTTGCATCTGAAGTCATGTTTGGTATTTGGTTCTGCATCTGAAGTCATAAGAAAAGAAGGAACACTGTTTTGATTAATTTCTTGAATGATCAGCTAGCTGTATGAATGTCATGCATTTTTTTAAGTCATGTTGGGTATTTGGTTGCAATTGGGTATCTGGTTGCAATCTAGTAAAATGATATGGATTTTATTTTATATTAGTCTAGACATGGATGCAGACCTGGATGCACTTGTTCTGTTATGTTGTATTTGTTTATGAAGTTTTATAGATGGTGTCTATACATAAAAGATAACTGGATGAATTGGTTTTTTTCTAGCCCTGGATGCACTTGTTCTGAAAGACTTTGTTACTAGGTTAATGTTTACTTTATGATTGCCCATATTTTGTTACTGGGTTAAATTCTTGTTATGTCTGCAATTTTTATTTTTTAATAATCTTCCCAATTCATGCACAGCATAATTACTTTTTTTTTTAACAATTCTTGTACTCTACTTAGATTGTATTGCCATTAATCTTTCAATTTCTAATCCATATAAGGTGCATGACATGATAATTACTTCCATTCCAGTTCCAGATGCTAAATTGTTCAGTATCAGAATGCATTATTCCATTGATGGGATAGAAGGACTGGCAGGTTATGTGGATTTCTGTAGCTCTGATCAGATGTCCAGGATTGAGTTGCTTAGTATGGCTAGGGAGTTCAATTTAAATGTTGATATCTGTAGTATATGGTGGTTGGATGCTTGCTCTGAGTCCAAAGGTATGAAGGAAATAAAAAATGACATGGATGCACTTATGATGGCACAGAATGTGAACACAACTAGGGAGGTGTTTGTGTGTGTTACAATTACTGGAGGTGCCAATGCTGGGGGTTTTGATGAGCATGGAGATGGAGATAGTGATAGTGACTTAGAGGCTAGGTTGCTTAATATGGGAGAAGACAATAATAAGAAACTTGATGAAGAGGATAGTGAAGTACATGACTCTGATTGGAGTTTTAGTGATGAATCAAATGGCCAAGGTAGAGACATAGGAGTAACACAAATGAAAATTGTTTCTGTGAGTGGGAAACCAACAAACTTGGGGAGTAATGATGATGGAATGGAGTCTGACTATGCAGGATCTGAGGAATTACATTCATGCTCATCTACTGATGAAGATGAATTAGAACCCAAAAAACCAAGCTATTCTGAGTTCAATGAGGAATGTGACATGAGGGATCCCCACTTTAAAATTGGGATGAAGTTCAGGAGCTTCAAGCAATTCAAGGAAGCAGTCAAGAATTATGGGATTAAGCACAGGTTTGTAATGAATTTCAAGCCAAATGACAAGGCTAGGTGTAGGGCATTCTGTAAGAGAGGTTGCCCTTTCTATATATGGGCATCACCAATGGTCAAAGACAAGGCAACAGTGCAGATAAAGTCAGGTTATTTAATTACCCATGAATGCACAAGGGAACACAGCAACAGACATATCAGTGCAGACTGGATTGCAAAGGAATACTTGGAACAATTCAGGGCAGACCCATCTTGGAAGATAGTAGGTATCATCCAAGCAGTGAAAACAAATCAGGAAGTTGAAATCAGTAGGTTAACAGCATATAGGGCGAAATGCATTGCCCTAAGGTAAGTTTTATATTTTTAGGTAAAGTTTGTAACTATTTATTCTGATCATTTGCGTTATACTTTTTATTAACTAAACCATTTCTTCTTCTGTCTTGTGATATGTACTAGGCTTGTAGATGGTGATGATGAGAGTCAGATGACTGGGTTATTTAACTATAGGTTGGAGCTATTGAGGACCCACCCAGGTTCTACAATAAAATTCAAGTGTGATGCAGGGGTATTCCAAGCAATGTATGTTTGCTTGGCCCCACTCAGAGAAGGTTTTCTGGCTGGATGTAGGAATGTCATCAGTGTGGATGGATGCTTTTTAAAGGGACTTTATAGAGGGCAGTTGTTGGCAGCAGTAGGAGTGGATGCAAATGACTCCATGTACCCAATTGCATGGGCCACTATGAATAGAGAAACCAAGGAAACCTGGAAATGGTTCTTGGAATTACTGGCAGAGGACCTGCAAATGAGAAACAGCTATCACTGGGCCTTCATAAGTGATAGGCAGAAGGTTAGTTTTGTTTAATTGATTTTCATTTGTGTGTAGACAACTGATGATTAATCTGTTCTATTAGATTATATTAGATTATATTAGAGTAGATTAAATTATATGTTTGGGCAATGGGGAATTAATCCCAGAACATATATAATATGCATTAAATTGAACTTGGATGATCAAATTGAAAAGAAAGTAAACTACAATGACCATTATTTGTAATAAGTTATAAACATTTATGGTTCAATAATAGTACTGCCTATTTATTACTATGCCCTGGATGCACTGTAATTGTTTTCATTTTTATCTTAATTCATATATAATATGCGTTAAACTGAACTTGGATGATCAATTTCAAGTAAAGTAAACTACAATTCTCATTATTTATGATTAGTACTGCCTATTTATTACTATGTCTGACACTAATTGTTTTCATTTTGCTGGGATTCCTGTTGTGTCTGTGGGTGTTGGCCAAAATTAGGGACTAATTCCTGCGATAGAAGAACTTTTCCCTCACAGTGAACACAAGTTCTGTGTTAGGCACATCCATTGTAACTTTAGGAAAACGTATAGAGGTAAAAACCTAAAAGACCTACGCTGGAGATGTGCCACAGCAACAAATCTACCTTCATTTGAGAGAGCTATGGAAAACATGAAAGCACTGTCTGAAGGTGCCTTTGAATACATGAAAAACATCCCCCCCAAACACTGGAGTAGGTCTCATTTTCAAACAAGATTCAAGTGTGATATACTACTAAATAATATGTGTGAATGCTTCAATGGCCATATTTTGGAGGCTCAGATTAAGGGAAGTGTGACGATGAATGAAATGATAAGAACCCAACTCATGATAAGGATACAGAGAAGAAGAGATGCAATGAAAAAAATCACATCCACACACTGCCCTAGGATAATTAAGAAATTGGAACAATTAAAGGAAAAAAGTTTCCTTTACACAACAACATGGTTAGGGGGTGCCCAGTATCAGGTTCTAGGACCTGATGGGCAATATGTTGTTGATAAAGGTGCTGGCACATGCTCGTGTAGAAGATGGCAATTATCTGGCATCCCTTGTAGCCATGGAATTTCAGTTATATATTATAACAGTGAAAGACCCGAAACTTATATAGATAGTTGTTACAAGGTCAGCACCTGCATTGACACCTACAAACACACTTTGAACCCAACCCATGACAGGGATTATTGGCCCAAATCTAATGAAGGACCTATGATTTCTCCATAACCAGTTAATAGGAAAAAAGGCAGGAAGACTGTACTGAGGAGAAGAGAATTAGGTGAAGAAAGAAGAGGTTACACAAATGGGAGAGTTAGCAAGCAAGGGGGCAAAATCAAATGCAGCATATGTGGAGCTAGAGGGCATAATAAAAGATTTCATGGCAACGCACAGGTAAATATTACTGTTAGGTTTACTGCATTTTATTTCCATGCATTTGTTGTGTGGTAATAATTCAGAATTGCCACTTTGTAAATTCTAGGGGAGAAGTGAAGCTGGTGTGTCCCAAAATGCAGGACAAACTGAAGAAGGGCACACTGATCCAATAGACAATATTGATTCACAAGTCCTGGATGAGCATTTCAATATGGTATGTTACTTTTCTTATTTTATTTAATTTTCTATTCTATTCTTTTAGATGCTTACCATAAGAGAAAATGTTTAATGGGGGTCACTTACGATTTACAGGTTGCCAGTTTGATTAGAGGTGATCAAAATCACTCAACTACAAACCAACCCCAATTCTCTCAAGAACCCATCTCACAGGTGAGGGAATATTAATTTTGATCTCTACAATTTCAATGTAATACACTTTCAATAAGTCTTATTTGTTAATGTTACACTACAGGTGATAAATGCAGCTAACCAGGGACAATCCACCAGGGGCTTTCCTGCAGGGAGTAGGCTACAAAGACAAAAAATGCATACTAGAAGAGGCAAAGCAAGTACTTCACAAATGACACAGACCATGGATACAGCTGATGCTGCAAAGAAAAGGAAAGTTTGGGTCCCATAAATGAATTACTTCTGTGTACTTGTTGTTTCTTTCTTAGCATCAAACTTGTAATTCTTCCCTGTGTGTGGAGAATTAATTTTGTACAATCCTAACTTATTTTGTATGTTGGCAATAGGAATTGCCACTCTTTTGTATGATAACACATGAATGTGCATCTTTTATACTCTATTTTAATGAAAACCTGGTAATTCTTCCTTGTGTGTGCATCAAAAGTTCTATGCCTTTCTCAATTATTATGTGCATATTATACTAGCACATGAATGTGCAGCCATGTTATGTGCATCTCCAGGTTATGTGCAGAACTTTGCTTGTCCAGGTTATGTGCATATCATGTATCCAAGTTATGTGCAGATTAAAATCTCCAGGTTATGTGCAAAACTTTTCTTCTCCAGGATATGTGCATATTGTACTTGCACATTAATTCTCCAGGTTATGTGCAGAACTTGCACATTAAAATCTTCAGGTTATGTGCAGAGTTTTTGCTCTCCAGGTTGTACAGAACTTTTGTTCTCCAGGTCATTTGCAGATTATACTTGCACAGTAATTCTCCGGTCTAGGTTATGTGCATATTATACCTGCACATTAATTCTCCAGGTTATGTGCAGAACTTGCACAATAAAATTTTCAGGTTATGTGCAGAGCTTTTGCTCTCCAGGTTGTGCAGAACTTTTGTTCTCCAGGTTATGTGCAGATTACACTTGCACATTAATTCTCCAGTCCAGGTTATGTGCATATTATACATGCACATTAATTCTCCAGGTTATGTGCAGAACTTGCGCATTAAAATATCCACAACATGGCCATAACTTTTGTTCTCCAGCTTATGTGCAGAATTTTTGTTCTCCATGTTAAAATTATACTTTTATTCTCTGAGTTATGTTCATATTATAGCTGTACATTATGCGCAGATTAGAAATGACATTCAAGAAAAGTTTCCCAAATCAACATATTTAGTGTTTCAAGGTAATCAAAATATCTATCAATCCAAGTTTAGAGGATGGATGATGTACATTTAATTCAATCTCATAACTTAGATTAAAATATACATTCAATTCAAGCCTAATAACTTACATTACAATCAACACATTCGATATCATTTGGAAAAAATAAAAAAAAACAAAGATGAAGCCCAAAATCAGACACTTGACCCTACTACCTCCATATTACAAATCCTCTCCCACTTTCCCACTCAAACTACAGTTTCCCTCTTTCTCTCTCTCTCTCTCGCTACCTTTCATACATACTCCTCCAACCCCGTTCAATGAAGCACGCGAAGGAATTAGGGCTTCCAACAATGCTTGCCCACACTTCATTCCCGCACTAACCAACGGTGAGGCACGCGAGTGCCTTCCTTCATGTGTGATTTATCCTGTCGAACAAATAGAAGCACCGAGATCTTCTTCTCCATGGCATCCGTTCGCCTCCTATGCCATTATTGCCACTCACTTGGAAGAAGCCGAACACTGGCTGACCTGGAATTCTCCCAGTGACGTGGCAGGTTACAATTGATGTGGAGGATTTTAAATGACTCTTACTGTGTTGCTGGAATGCTGACTGAGCTTCTCCGGCTGCCACGTCAGAAAAGGGGGGCGGGAGACAGCCAGATGACCTACCGGTGAAAACAAATTGAAACTCAATGACTGTTTTGATACAAATTAAACTTCAATGATCAATTTGAAAATAAACGAAAGTTAAGTAATCATTCAAGTAATTAATCCTAATTTTTACACTTGAAATTTGACAAGTGACCAAGAAATCCTACAGCTAGAATTGGAGAGTAATGTAAAGGCAAGGCAAATCATTATTTTAATATTCATAGACCTTTTTTCCATCTCACTCTTTTTTTTTCTTTTTTTCTTATTTTGATAAAATATTGCACTCTTATAAAATCTATCATTAACCATTAAAATATTCAATTTGTCTAATCTGATAAACTAAACACACCCAGCAGCTCAAGGATGTTGAAAAGTATTATTAAATCTTGAATGGAAAATCCCACTTTCAATTTTAGTAATACTTCCGAAATTTTAATGGAAAATATTAGCTTTAATTCAGACTTGTAAACAACTAATTAAAATCCATCATGAAAAGGACGGTTCTCATGTATATATATATCAAAACGCAAGCAACAAATAAACACAAACTCACAGTGACATAGTGTCCAATGACAAACAGATCATAATTTTTTGGGCCCGTTTAGTGGACATGATAATGACGATAGAATATGATAAACTATCATATCCTACTATTATCTTTTGTTTAGTGTGCCAATAAAATCTGATAGTCCGATTTAATTGGCTTACTTTATCATGTCGACTACATAATAATTAATTCTATACAAGAAGTCAGCATAGAAACAGATAGAAGATAGAACATGATAAAAAATTAAACCTAGCTGTAAGTTTCATATTCTTTCAATTCAAAATTTTTTAAGGTTTTTTTTCCAATTTTATTTTTATAGAATTTTACTTCTCATCCTCATCTACAATTACAAGAAAAATAATCTTTATTATTATTATTATTATTATTATTATTATTATTATTATTTAGATGATTATCTATTTTAATTTGGCTCCACAAATTAAAGCAACTTGTCCTGCCATTTTATCCGGCCTCACGCGCGCCTCTCAATTGAAGCTTATGGTCACCTACACTCTATGGTTTAGTTCATTATTATTATCTCGTAAATATTCGGAGAATATTATCTTTCCATACTTGGTCAATCAAATCTTTAGAATTAGTTGTTAGTGATTGATTGACCATATCTTAATTTCGGGATTCTTGGGATCCTTCTCTCCCTTGTAACTATTAATACTCTTGCTCATGTATCATTGAACACCAGCGAAAATAATCATAAAACCTCTCTTGTGATTATATGGTATCAGTCGCTGGGTTACTTTCCACTTAAAACACAAAACTCTTCCGCTATGTCCAACCCTAATGCCGTTCCGGCTGTCGGCCAGCTTCTCTTGGCCGCCAGCTCTCCTTCTCCGATCCAGTTTCAGATCCCGTCGGTCACACTGCTCTGGCCTCTCTCTAGCCGTTTGACTTGGAGGACTCAGTGCTGCAATACAATCCTCCGCCCGAGTTTCAATCCCAGGGTGCTAGCGTCACCACGCCTCCAGAGCCTAACACGGACTTTGTTGCCTAGCGTCGTCACGATCGGTTCATCCTTCTCTGGCTCCGATCCACATTGACTGAATGTGCCCTCGCACTCGTTATTCATGCCACATCTGCGCATGAGGCCTGGTCCACTCTTGACTGTACGTTCCAAGCTCAAACGCGGGCTCGCCGTATGGCCCTGAAAAATCAACTACAGTCGCAGATGCAAGGCTTCTTATCTATCCAGGAGTATGTCGAGCAAAAATGACGTATTGCAAATGATCTTTTTGAAAATCTTCATCATGTTTCCAATGAAGATCTCGTTGGTCACATTCTCAATGACCTTGATAGTTCTTATGGTCCGTTTATTACTGCCTTCATGATGAAAACAGATGATGCTCATGTGGACGGACTCATTGGCGTTCTTCTTCAGGAGGAGGAGCGGCTTGCTCTTGAAACCAGGCGACAACAGCCTGCCATCTTGCCCTCACCACTGCCCTCGGTCACTACTCCTTCGGCCAATGCTGCTTATAGCCATAATTCTTCCCGTAACAACCGCTTGTCATCTCGCCACGGTGACTCTCGTGGCCGTAATAACAACTGCCAAAGTGATGACAACTGCTCCTCTGATGCCCCTTCTGTCACGTCTCTCCGTCGCACTCAGTGTCAGATTTGTGGGAAGATGGGACATCCGGCCATTGATTGCTTTAATCGTAACAACCACAATGATTATCCGGCTCGCCAATTTCTGTCTCGTCCTTCTGAGCGGTCAGCCAACTATATGTCACCATCTGCCGTTGTTGATCCTTCCTTGTACTTCAAAATTGGCGCTACTAATCATGTCGCCCCAGATTTGAACAAGCTCAACATCTCTGATGAGTATGGTGGTGATGACAAACTCCTCGTTGGTAACGGTAACCAATTATTTATTTCGCATTATGGCTCTACTATTTTACCTGCTATGTCTAATTCTGTCTGCCTTAAAGACATTCTTATTGTTCCTAAGCTTACTAAGAGCATTCTTAGTGTTTCCAAACTTATTCGTGATAACCCTACCTTTATGGAATTTTACCCTGACCATTGTGTTCTTAAGACTCTACAGGGCACATCCCTCCTTCGAGGGGTCATTGACCACGGCCTCTACCGTCTCCAGACACCATCATCATCTGCCCGGACTCCTCCCACTACACTGTTTGGCACCCACACGACTCTACATGGTTGGCATCGTCGCTTGGCTCATCGTCATGAACACGTCCTCTGTCGTCTTGTGTCTCAATTTCGTCTTCCTGTCAATTCACATACCTTTCCTACTGTTTGTGATGCTTGTCAATTAGGAAAGAGTCATCGCTTTCATCTTCCTCGCTCTCATGTTAGTTCAAATAAACCATTCGATCTTGTATACTCGGGTGTTTGGGGTCCTGCTCCGCTGTGTCCTTTAGTGGTAATCGCTATTTTGTGTTCTTCATTGATGATGCTACTAAATTGATTTGGATTTATTTCATCTCTCACAAATCTCAAGTGTTTCCTGTCTTTCTTACCTTTAAGGCTATGGTTCAAAAATAATTCGGGTGCACTATCAAATCTCTCCAAACAGATTGGGGTGGTGAATTTCGCAATGTCTCCACATTTCTCTCTACTCATGGCATCTCTCATCGTGTTTCATGTCCTCACACCCAAGAGCAAAACGGGGCTGGCGAAAGTCGAAATAAAGTCATTGTTGACAAGGGTTTAACTCTTCTTGCTCAATCCTCCTTACTTCTTCGATTCTGGAAACAAGCCTTCCATACTGCTACCTTTCTCCATAACCGTACTATTACTGCTTTGCTGAACTATGAATCTTCTTATCAAAAACTATTCTCCAAAATTCCAGATTATGCATTTCTCAAAACATTCGGGTGCCTTTGTTATCCTCTCTTGCGACCCTACACCAAACATAAATTGGATTTCCGCTCTCTTCCTTGTGTGTTTCTCGGTTTCAGCTCCAAGCATAAAGGTTATCTCTGTCTCCATGTTCCTTCTTCTCGTCTTTATATTGCTCGTCATGTTGTGTTTAATGAGGATGTTTTTCCCTATGCTAACCATGTTGGCTCGTTTACAGTGCCTCTTACAACTGAGACCACCGAACCCACCCCTGCACCATCCTTTCTCCTTGAGCAAGTTAAGCCCCCACCTCCGCACCAACACCAGCTCTCACACTCTGATGTTCCTCTTCCCTTGTCTCCTCTCAATGATCGTCCACCGTCGACATCTCCTCAGCCTTACCCTAACGCCCATCCTATTTTCGAGACTCGGATACTAACTCTCATGTCATGACCACCAGGGCCCAAACACACACCCTCAAACCCAAATCCTTCAATACCACCCGTTACCCTATCATACCGGATCCTACATACTCTACCCTCCTAGAACCCACAACCTATCACCAAGCCAGCAAATACTCTTGTTGGCAACAGGCTATGCAGGCTGAATATAGTGCTTTAATGCGTAATAACACTTAGTCACTTGTACCACGTCCCCATGATACTAATCTGGTTGGCTGTAAGTGGGTTTACATGATCAAAAAGAGAGCTGATGGTTCCATTGAGCGCTACAAAGCTCGACTTATTGCTAAGGGGTTCCACCAAGAGGAAGGCGTTGACTATTTTGATATATTTAGTCCGGTTGTCAAGCCCACAACAGTTTGACTTGTGCTCTCTCTAGCCCTTTCTATGGGTTGGTCTATTCACCAACTTGATATTAATAATGCCTTTCACAATGGTGAGTTGTAGGAAACCGTCTTTATGGAACAACCGAAAGGGTTCGTTGATTCTACCTTTCCGCTCCATGTCTGCAAACTTTAGAAAGCTCTATATGGCCTCAAGCAGGCGCCCCGTGCATGGTTTAATAAGCTCAAAAATTTTCTTCTCTCTATTGGCTTTTGGGCTTGTTATTCTGACACTTCCTTATTTGTTCATCACTCTCCCACAACGACAATCTATCTACTTGTCTATGTTGATGATCTCATTATTACTAGTAGTGATCCATCATTCATTTCTCAGTTCATTGGGGTGCTCAACAACAAGTTCTCCTTAAAGGATTTGGGACCACTGCATTTCTTTCTAGGTGTTGAAGTTCTCAAACACGAGTCTGGTCTATTTCTATCCCAATCCAAGTACATACGGGACATTCTTTCCCATTGCAACATGACTGATGTAAAGCCCTCACCGACACCTGCCGACTCCCATTCTCGGCTTTGCAAGGCTGGGACTCCTACTGATGATGCTCGTCTCTATCGTCAGGTTGTTGGGTCTTTACAGTATGCTACTCTCACTAGTCCTGAGATTGCTCACGCTGTCAATCGCGTCTGTCAATTTATGTACTCTCCCACACAAGATCACTGGAAGGCAGCTAAACGCATTCTTCGGTACCTCAAAGGCGCCATTGACCATGGCTATCTCCTTCATTCGTGTTCTCAACCTTAGCTTCATGCCTACTCTAATGTTTGATGGTTGTCTGATTTTGATGATTGTCGCTCTCAGTACGGCTTCACCATTTATTTCGGCCCCAATTTGATCAATTGGACCTCTCGCAAGCAACGTGTCATGGCTCGCAGTAGCACTGAAGCAGAGTTTCGTGCCCTTGCTTACACGACTGCTGAATTAGTCTAGCTCTAGTAGCTTTTGACTGAGCTTGGCGTCTCTCTATCACATCCACCACACCTTGTGTGTGACAATCTTGGGGTTACTTTTATGTCAGTTAATCCAGTTGTTTGCTCTCGTTCTAAGCATATCCACTTAGACTATTACTTTGTACGCGAACATGTTGATGTTGGTCTCCTCAAAGTTAGTCATGTTGTTTCTGCAGATCAAGTGGCTGACATCTTCACTAAACCACTCAGCTTGTCTTCATTTGGCACTTTACGGTCCAAGCTTCAAGTTCGGTCCCGCCCTTGAGCTTGCCGGGGGGTATTATCTCGTAAATATTCGGAGAATATTATCTTTCCATACTTGGTCAATCAAATCTCTAGGATTGCTTGTATTATCTCATAAATATTCGGAGAATATTATCTTTCCATACTTGGTCAATCAAATCTCTAGGATTGCTTGTATTATCTCATAAATATCTGTGAATATTATCTTTCCATACTTGGTCAATCAAATCTTTAGGATTAGTTGTTAGTGATTGATTGACCATATCTTTCGGGATTCTTGGGATCCTTCTCTCCCTTGTAACTATTAATACTCTTGCTCATGTATCATTGAACACCAGTGAAAACAATCACAAAACCTCTCTTGTGATTATAATTATGAATAGAATTTTTTTTTTACGAATTTCGGCTAGTGTCATTCTATGAATGGTGTTTTAAGAATAAGTAGATATGATAGTATATTAGTTATAGTGACTTAACTTATTATATAAAACAAACAATACGTGAATTAATTAAGATCTGCCACATACGTTCTAGGTGAAATCACTGATGCATGCAGGAAAATTCATGCATGCACAATACAGATACCATTTTTAAAACTTATAAAACTTTATCACTTTTTATCATATAAATAAATTTATCAATCACAAATTGTTGTAAACAACCTAGTAAGTCAAAAAAAAAAAAAAAGTGATGCATGCACTGATCAAAAGCATTGACATACAATGTGATACACTCAAGGAGAAGGATGGAATTATCAAGCATGGAGAAGGTGGTCCATCTATCTCACAAAATGAAGAGATACCTAGGAAAAGGAGCTCCTCGCGAGTTGGTCGAAAGCCAGCACACCTCACTGACTTTGTCACTTAGCTTGTGTGTGTGATTGGGTCCTGAGTAGCAGTAATGTTATGTTAATTTAGTAGCATCTTGTGGTGTGATCAAGATGTAATCAAAAGGGGAACCAAGTAATTAGAGGGAGGTATTGGTAGCTAATGAAGTCTGCATGCACGTCACATGTTCGACGATATGCGTGAGGTAGTGGTAGCTAATTAGAGGAAGGGTTAGGTGTCAGTGGTTTAGTGGTTCCGCTTGGCTGTTGTGCTTGGGTGTATATAACCCAGTGGAATAAATAGAAGGAGGCAGAGAACTATCACCTCACTATTCCCTTTTCTTCTCCTTCTCTCCCTCTTGTTCTTCTCCTTATCCCTTCGCCCAAATCTCTGGTCTATAGTGTGGTACACAATGCCAAAAAAATAATTACCAGTCATTTATATCAGGATTTGTCGTGGCTTCCTCTCTCCCTCTCTTCATTAATTTCCTTATCCCTTCACCACACTATTGCATTTGATGTGGCTTTCTCTATAATAAAATATTATTAAAAAAACTAGAAAACAATTAAAGAATGAAAGGAATTCCAATGTGTTTCGGATCTAGATCCTAGATATTGGATCTGAAATTGAAAACTCCACGAAGCCCACTTTCTCCTTTTGCTCTCCCTTCGTCCCTTGTCCCTGTACTTTCAAATCAGAGAACCCGTTGCTCTCCGGCATTATGACCTTGTCGATGATGCTGGCCTTCATCGACAACTGACAGTCTCTCCATCTCTGCTATTCTCTTGCGCCGTAGTGGGCATCGCAAATCCTGCTAAGGAATTCTCCTGAATAGACCCTAGTGTGCAGTAGCAAGGTATGGTTGATTGTTTACCATTAAGTTTCAATTCTTTGCTTTTGAGGTTGATATTAGACGTATTATGGCTCTTGTAGTGCGTATGTATGAAAGATATTTTAGGGTTTGTCTTAGCAGTACCTACTCTATTTTTCTCAGTTCTAACTTGCGGAACTTATTCTTTATTAGGAAAGAAAGCATACATTTGAGTAAATATGAAGCCCTTTTTCTTCAAATCTTAGAGAAAGTGCATTCCTTATTTTCAAATAAGTCATTGTAGTTGTGAATGCTTGATGATTGTTGTAAACATAGAAATATATGTTAATGTTATAGATTATAATTCCTAATTATAATCAAAGTGTGAGTTCTAGAGATTTTCTGGAGAAATATATTTGAAATGGTTTGTTGAGGTCATGCCTTCTACCTTTTCTAAGTCAATAACAACTTAATTATTAGCCAACTATAATTTTTTGGGCACATGCCATGCCTGCTATTCAATTTTGGACTTTTTTTTAATTTAATACTTCATGTTGTTGAACAAAAAATGGTTTTGTTTTTGGTTCTTTGTTCTTTTCATATAGAGTAGAGTTAAAACTAGATAAAGGTTTGATGGAGAATGGAAAATGGTTGTTAATTTGGGAATTCATAAACTCAATGCTTCATGGATAGATTTTAGAATTTTGATTGGTTTTATCATTTGGTTTCAATTTGTGTTTGAGGGTGATGCTTTTTTGTTCTTCCTCCTTAGAGATGGCAATTTTTCTTTTCAGTGCAAAATTTTTTGCATGTTGATGTCCTTGAATTTCCAACGATAGCAACCATATTGATATGTGCTCCCATTGCATGTTTCTCATATTACCTGCATTTCGATATATCCTCCCATTGCAGAAGCTTGGTGCTTCAATAAGAATTAAAAAGACTGTAGAATAGAATTGAGTTTGATACTATCATTTCGTCACTTACTAAATTTCTTTCATGTTTTTTTACATCTTGAGCAAGATCGTATTATCGGTATCTGAGAGATTGCAAGGATTCTGGGTTTCCCTAATTATTATAGGTTCTCTTTAGTTTTAGTTTGTTATTTGTTGGGTTAGAGGGCATGTGCAGTAAGTTGAACTATTAATATGAAAAAATTCTGATTTTACACTTGTAATAGTTTTTGTTTTTAGTTTTGTGAATGAGTGAAATTATCCTTCTTAGCAGTATTTGATTAAAATTACTGATTGATTTGGTGGCTTTGGAAGTGTACATGATTTATAGATATGGGATTTTAGTTTCAACTTATGTAATTTGCCAGCTTCAATATGTCAAATTTCCAATGATAGCAATCATATCCAATATCGAGTAACTCATTATTATAAAGCTATATTTTGCATGGTTACCTGGGTTTTAAAATTAAAGAGAAGGTATTTAATGAGATTGTTCAGCAAGTTATAATACAATGCTTTTGCTTAATGTGTGCTACTGTACCAGATGATTTCTTTAGCAGACATTTGTGACTTCTTTTGGGAATAATTATTATCCTATGAGGTGCTATTAGTTGAATATATATAACATCTAAAAGTAAGGTAATTTTCATTGTGCAGTTTATTTAATGGTTTTTGCTAAATTTTTCCCTACAGAGATTATGTTGTTTATATCATTTTTTTCTTAAGAATATGAGGTTGTTTGCTTATGCTTTAGTCATTTAGTGCTTTATGAATATTTTTTTCCTCTAAATAAGTTGTGTTGTTTGATTATTTTTCCTTATGAATATGAGTCTTATATGATGTTGTTGTATGTTTATTGCCAAGTTTGTGATCTTTCTGCTTCTATACAATTAGACTTATTAGGTATTACAATGCTACATTGGATGCTTACATTATTAAATATCACCATGAGGGAAATTGTTAAGAGAAGGAGAGGTCTCTTATGTAAATGGGGCAATCAATGAGTTTGTTGCGGATCCTAATAAACTATGTTATTGGGATTTACTAGGGTTTGTCAAGAAGATGGGGTATGATATTGACAAAGATGTAATTCTGTTATATATAGAAGGTGAAGTAATAATAAAATCTATCTGTGATTATCAAAGCATGGTAGGGTTAGCTAACCATCTAAGCATATATGGGGTTATAGATATTTATGTTGAAACATCAGAAGTTATCCATGGTAAAACCCTACCATAAATTTTATTGTCTGGAATAGATGGTGATGTGGAGAAGGATATGCACAATGTAAATGATGTTGATAGTGATTCTAGTAATGATCATTAGGAAAGGCTAGCAGAAGTCCCTTTTCAAGAATATAATTCAGATAAAGATGAAGAAACAAAAGAATCTAGGGATAAGGTAAGAAAATATGCTCAGATGAAGAACAAAATGATGGAAGAGAATGTTGAATAGGATGATAATGATGAAAGATAGGGGGGCAACCTGCTGGTTTTGATAAATGTCCAATCACAGATATTGCAAGAGACCAAACTGTTAGGATTGAGAAAATTATGGCCTATGAAAGTGAGTACTTTGACTCATCAGACCAGGGCATCTATGATGATACTAGCTAGTGGAGAGTCAGATGCAGATGATGCTAGGACACAAGTCAAGAAATAATTACTATGATCCCAATGTTTCATTGGAAGACTTTTACCTAGATCTTAGGTTTAAAGATCTGAAATTATTTAAACGTGAGCTCATTGACTTTTCATTGAGGAAAGGATTTGAGTTTCAATATATAAAAAATGATGGGAACAGGGTTAGGGCAAAGTGTGCTACAAAAGGGTTTAAATGGCCCATTTTTTGTTCATGGTGTAGTGGAAGGAAGATGTATGTTGTCAAAACTTATGAAAAGGAACACTCATGCCTTATTGGGTCATCTAAGAACAAAAGGGTGAAAGGAAGTGTGATTGCAAGAAGGTTTTTTGATGTCATAAATGGGATGCCTTTTATAAGACCTATGCATTTGAGGGCCATGGTCAGAAAAGAATTAGGTGTTTTCAAATCCAATAAGGTTTGCAGGAATACAAAAGCATTGGTGCTTAGGAGAATGGAAAAGCAATATAAAGAAGATTTCTTGGTGCTAAACAACTATATTCTGGAGTTGAAAGAAGCTAATACTAGGAGCACTGCTTCTGTTGTGACTGAAAGAAAGGATGGTCTGGAATTCTCTGTCTTCAAAGGATATACATTTGCATGTTTGGAATTAGAGATGGTTTTTGTCCTGGCTATAGAAGAATTATATGCCTTGATGGTTGTTTCTTTAAAGGCATAATGAAGGGGCAGCTTCTAGTGGCAGTTGGGAGGAATGGGAACAATCAGATGTTCCCCATTGCCTGGGCTATTGTTGAAAAAGAGACAACTGAAAGCTAGACATAAGCCAATAATAAGCATGCTTGAATACATCAAACAATGCATCATGCGTAGAATAGTTCTGAGAGAAGACTTTGTTCTGAAGTGGAAAAATATTTGCGAGGCTAACATACATGCAAGGATTGAGAAAGAGAGGATAATAAGTGGAAAATGGCAAGTAGAGTGGAATGGAGGGGCAAAGCATAAGGTATTCTGGAATAATTTGGTGTTGCATGCTTGAGAAAGTCATGTTGTACAATTAGGAAGTCAGAGTTGCTCTTGTGGTAAGTGGGACAAGACAAGAATTCCATGCCAACATGCCCTTGCAACACTTGCATTTAAGGGATCATATCTACTAGATTATGTTGCTGACTAGTTTAACAAGGAGGTATATCTCAAGGCTTATCAATTCCCTATTAATCCACTGAGCGGTGGAGCATTTTGGCCAACAAATCCGAAAGGAGGTATGCTGCCACCCATAGTGAAGAAATTGCCTAGAAGAACTGCCAAGAAAAGAAAAAGAGTGCCAATGGAGTCCAAAAACAGAAGCTAGTCAAAGCTTTCAAGGGAAGGGAGGGTGATGGCATGCAGCACTTGCCATACTCATGGACATAACAAGGCTTGATGTCCACAAAGGGCTAATGTGGTAAGTTAATGTTAGTTAATTAAATTATTGCTTCTTTCTTGTCATATTAGCTTGCTACTTCTAAATAGTTCTTTATAAGCAAGTTGATACACCCCAGGTTGACCTCCAAGATGAGATAATTCCCCAAGGAAATGAAGATAATCCAAGTGGGATGAAGGGAAATGAACCTAATCCGGATGGAGAAGAAGAAATAAAGCTAATCCAAGGGGTAGGAGATGGTGCAAGGCAAATACTACAACTGTTTATGGCACAATGGGCACCTTCAGAATAAGGGATGCTTATTAATTTGTTAAATGTTCTTGGTTGCAAATTATGAAATTACTTATCTCATATGAGGCAGACTTATAGTGGTAATAAAATTCTTGGAAGATAAGTGTTGCATGGATCTTCATTCCTTACAAGTAGTGAGCTAGAGGTGATTTTATTTTGTTATTGTAAACTAGTATTGGAACAATAGTTATTATGTTTTGATAACCCATATGTGTCTTCTAGTGGTTTTGCTAACCAGGAACTATGAAATAGGAGGCTAAGAGGAAATGTAGCACTTAACATTGAATAAGGCAAGGAAACAACTTCAACCTTGGACATCCCAGGCTTTTCAACACAGGGTAGCACATCAGATGCTGCAGATAAACAAAATCTTGCCATCTGAAAAATTATTATGCAGGAAAAGGATTTTTGTTGGTTGCTCATGTTCCTTTTTTTTTTCCCAAACTTCAAATGTGCAATCTAGAAAGTTATACCTGCAATGTTTTGTATTTTTATGTTAATTGCATGATATGTTATCCTTGCAAAACTGATGTTCTACAGATTTGGGCAACAAATTCTGTTATGCAAATATGGCATTATTGTAAAACTTATGTACTACTTTTTTTTTTTTTTGCATGGTATGGTATCCTTGCAAAACTGATGTTCCACAGATTTGGGCAACAAATTATGTTCTGCAGATATGGCATTATTGTAAAACTTATGTACTGCATTTTTTAAGTATCAATGAAGTTGAAAGTTCTGTTTTATAGCTATGGCATTATTGTAAAGCTTTTTATTGAATTTAGACACATTTGATTGTTGAGTGCTAAAAAAAATTCTGTGTTGTTCATAGCTTTCTGATTTTGTACTACTAAAGAAATTCATTAGTTCTCACTAAAGAAAAGGTTTCAATTTTAATATATAAAAAATGATGCCATAGGGATTAGGCCATGGCATTTTTCATTAATCAAAACAACTAACACTTACAAAAACTTGGATTATAAAACATCAAACATTTCTTCCAGGCTTTAAAAAGTATTCCAAAAAAAATGAGAACAAGAAGGGTTCTTCCTTCCGAAAATGGAAAATCAACAACATTTGGTAATTTTCTACAAAACAAAACCCTAAGTGGACTAGTTGCTGGACCATTATTATTATGAGGAGGAAAGAGCAAATCAAATCAAAGAAGAAGAGAATTTATCTTCCGGATTAGGATCCATTCTGAATCTGATAACTTACCTAATAACTTTTTATTTTATTATTATTTTATTAGTTTTTCTAATTGTTTATTAATTTTTTTATTCTAGAAAAAAGTTATAACAGCTAGTTTAAACGGCCCGTAACAGGATGGACCTACACAGCTGATTCTTAAAAGTATAGGGATGAAAAGGTAGAATCTCCAGGGACTAAAAGGGAAGAGAGAAAAGTGCAAGGATTATTTTAGTGATTAAACCTATAATATTTTATAAAATAGTAAAATAGTAAAATATTAAAAAATACCTCCAACACAATTAATTTATTGAGTTGTAACTCTAATAAAAAGTAGAAATGCAGCTTAATTTTAGTCAATTTTACAATACTATAAATGAAGCTTATGGAGGCGGCTAGATACGGGATTTCTTTACCAGAGATAAATCTTAGCCATTAATTATTTGTAAAAGATGCAATTTTTTCTTTTATGGCCCACTTTAATTTCCTTTTCTCACAAAACTCCCATATAATTTCAAATGTTTAATTGCCATATAGGTCCCTGTAATTGTGTACTTTCTGCCTTTTTAGTCCTTCTAATATTTTTAGGTACAATGAAGTCCTCATATTTGGTTGAGTTGCGTCGTTCTAGTCCACAGTAATATTTTTAGGTATAATTAAGTCTTTGCAATTTACACTTGGCCATCTACACCGCAGACTAGAATGACCCAACTCGACTAAATATGATAACTTAATTGTAGCTAAAAATATTATAAGGATTAAAAGGGCAGAAAGTACACAATTACAAGGACCTGTACAACAATTAAACCAATTTCAAACCATTTTAAGTTTTATATATATACATATGTTTCAATGTGTTAATAACCTGCGAAATATATATATGTGTGTCCATGTCTGTGTGTGCGGATGCCCAATGTGTATAATAACCTACGAGATTTCAGCATTCAACATGTTTTCTAGAAGATGACTTAACTGCTTCGAGATTTTATTATTCTCTTCATAAGTTATTTTAAAAAATGAATTTGTTTATGAAAATAAATAAATTTTTGAACCTTTTAAAATAATCTTGAAATTGATTATTTATTAATTTAAAAAACATTACCATTATATAAGTATGCAATCCTTTTTTTTTATTTGACAAAATCGACAAGCGACAAAACAAAGAAAAAATGGATAACCAGTTACAGTAGCTTAACTAATCTTTTGGAGATAATCCCCCGCCATATAACCCTGGAGGGGAAAACAAAAGGTAATCCTCGCATAAAACTCCCACAGGGGACTTTAAATATGAATTGTAATCCTAGATGTTCAAATTACCTTTGGGCTATGATGGAGCATAGTGGCTAATGATTTTAGGATTTTAAATTTAAATATTCAAAATAGTTTTTGTTTAATATTTTGTAATTATCTTAGATTTATTAGTTAGTTTATTTAATTTGTAACTATTTTAGTTTTATTTACTATTTTGTCCTTAGCTCATGTCTTTATAAATATTGTTTTAGGGTTTTATGAAAAGGGAATCAATGAATTGGAAATTAATTTTTGCGTTTACTCTATTTTGAGTGTGAGTTCTTGGATTAGAACTACGTATCCGCTGCGTCAGGTGGTATCAGAGCGAGGATGTCAACTGGTGGCGACGGTGATGGTCTTTGTGATGGTGACAGGAGGCTAGAGCCCCTCTTGGGGACAAAGCGTTGCAACGATTGGAGCGACGTTTGGAGCAACGGATGGATCTCAAATTCTGGCGTTTTGATGAGCGCTTTGAAGAAATTGTAGGTCGTCTGGATGCTCTACAAATTGATGCACACAGGAGACAGAATGACAGTGGAAGGCCAGAGGTTGAGATGGCTCGTGGTGTCCCTATTGACAGATGTCGTCCTGTCCCTATCCATAGACAATATGTCTATGATGAAGATTTAGAGGAAGAAGACGATTTTGAACCAAATTGGTTCAGACGTCACCAACCATATGAAGGCCAAAGGGCGAGAAATAATTATTGCCATGTTGAAAAGGATGGTGGAGATTTCCGGTTAAGGGTGGATATCCCATCTTTCAACGGAAGCTTGGTCATAGAAGAATTTCTAGATTGGATTGCAAATATTGACATATTCTTTGACTAAATGGAGATTCCTCCAAAGAAAAGGGTTAGATTGGTAACATGCCGCTTGAAAAGGGGAGAATCTGCATGGTGGGAACGGATTCAATCTAGGAGAGAAAGAGAAGGTAAAGGTCCTGTACGAACCTGGTATAGGATGAAATATTTATTGAAGAGGGAGTTTTTACCCCCAGATTTTGAGCAAATCCTGTTTCAACAATATCAACGTTGTCAACAGGACAGTCGATTTGTCCATGAATACACTGCGGAATTCATGAGACTGGCTGAGAGAAATAACCTCCTTGAGTCAAAAGAGCAGCAAGTTGCAAGGTATTTGGAGGGGTTGAGGTCATCACTTAGAGACAAAATCGGTGTACAAGTTATCCGAACCTTATCTGAGGCGAAAAATACGACCCTAAAGGCGGAGTTAATGCAACATGAGCGAGGTTGGAGGAGCAATGAAGGTTACAAAGCTGAAGAGTCCACAGAAGAGTTTGAAGATCATAGTAATAAAAATAATAAAAAATACAGAAGCAAAAAGACAACAGAGATGGTAGGGAAAGATCAAGAAAGGAAAGATAAAGATGTAAGAAGAACAGAAAATCCATATGACTCCCTTGAGGAAGACTGTGAATATTGTAGAGAATACTGAAGAGATTATTTGTGAACCAGATAGTGAAGAAGAAGAAGAATATGAAGCAGAAGAAAGGCAAGTTTATCTTTTAAAGCAGATAATGTCAACTCCCAAAAGCCATCAGTTGATTGAAAATAAGGTGTTCAATACTATTATTGAAGATGAAAATTGTGAAATGCTGATTAGAGAAGCTTTTAAAACTAACGGAAAAAATGAAAAAAGTTTGGAAAAGTGTTGATGAAAGAAAGAAGACCAATGAGAAGGATTTCTCGGAGCATCTTAAAGAATCCAAGCCAAGGATGTGGTTATTTTTGAAGAGGAAGAGAAAGAAAGCTACTAAATGGGAAGATTTTAAAAACAAGAAATTTAAATTTTGGAATGGTGATGGCTTGCTGAAATATTCAATTACAAGCGTAATTGCCTAGATTAAAACTCGAGGTCGAGTTTCTCGCGAGTGGGGATGAATGATGCAGCATAGTGGCTAATGATTTTAGGATTTTCAATTTAAATATTCAAAATAGTTTTTGTTTAATATTTTGTAATTATCTTAGATTTATTAGTTAGTTTATTATCCAGTAATTTTGTAACTATTTTAGTTTTATTTACTATTTTGTCCTTAGCTCAGGTCTCTATAAATATTGTTTTAGGGTTTTGTGAAAAGGGAATCAATGAATTGGAAATTAATTTTTGCGTTTACTCTATTTTGAGTGTGAGTTCTTGGATTAGAACTACGTATCCGCTGCGTCAGGCTAGCCCACGGTTCCTAATCCATTTTATTTATAAATAAAAACCATTAATTAAGGAAGAGTAAATTGGAGATTCTCTAATCAAAACATCCCACTAGGCATCTATAGTATTAACATTTAAATTATTTTATATAATTTTATAAATAATAAAATAAGAATAAGATTATAGATGCGCATTAGCACATGCCATAAAAAACAAGTTCTTACATTACATCAATTAATTATATTAAAAAACAAAAAATAATTGCAACCCCGTATTTATTTATACACATAAACAACATTTTTAATGCAGTCCTTGTCCTAAGTAAAATTAAACTACGAGAACAAGGATCAATCTTCAAAATGAGATGATTCACTTTGAATCAAAATCAAGAACAACATTGTGAACTCCCTGTATTTCCTTGATGTTTTTTCCATTGAGAAAGTTTGAGTACCAATGTGCTGATAATTTGGGAATTCTTTTGAGCTCTTTATCATCAAAGTCCACATAATAGAGCCCAAATCTTGATTGATATCCATCCAATAACTCAAAAACATCCATAAATGACCACATAAAATATCCTCTCACATTTGCTCCATTCCTACATCATAACAAAACTAGCTTTATTTTCTACCAATAATAATTCTTTAGAAGAGTTACAAAATTATATGGGGAGAAAAGTGTATGTTTTTATGTTCTATTACCACTATTCTTACCAATTATTATTAATAATTTATTATCAAATTTTAAGATATTCTTCACTAACTAATAAATTGTATCATCATTGTGTGCCCCAATATTATATAAAATCAAATTAAAAACTCTAGTAGCATTTTTCAGGACTTTTTCATACCCTTGCAAAGAAAAAAAGACTTTATAGACTCATAAAAATAATATTTGCTTATATACTCCTTAAATAAACAATAAATAAAAGTTTTTATGAAAAAAACTAACATAAAAGTTTTTATGAAAAAGACTACTCCATCATTTAACTTCACCCTTCAATCATTTTGGAAAATACTATATAATTTCATGAAATTTTTAAGTGAATTTCCAACTATATAAGAGCACGTGTATAAGCAAAGAACAAATTTTTATAAGGGTATAAAAAACATTAAATGATTTGTTTAGGAATATATTAATAATTACCCATTATAGGGTTTTTGCTGGCAATTTCCTCTTATATATATATATATATATATATATATATATATATATATATATACCTGATAGCTTCCAAGGTACTTCGAATGTGACCACTCAAATAATGAATCCTGTAAGTGTCATTCATTGTGTCTTCCAAGCCAAGCCCACAACCTAAAAATGATGATTCACAAGAACTTAGTCCTCATCATAAGATTTACCAATAAAGGTAGAAAATTAATTTTCATTTGGATTAATAAAAGGAACAGTGTCTTACCATTTTCTTGGATATAAATGGGAGGGTTTTTGTATCTTTGCTTGAAATATTCCAGCAATTTTCTCAGCCCATCCGGACGATATGGAATTGATGATGGAATGAACTAGTTTCAAGCTTAATTTTAGTCAATTTTAAATATATATATATATATATATATATAACACTAACTCGTACTATGAAACAGGCAAAATCCATCAATCTCACCTTACCACTTGGTGTTTCATTCTTTGACGCTGCCAAAAAAAAATAATAATAATAATAATAAATATATAAATAAAAAATACAATTCAATATAATGCTTACTATTTAAGACTGTTAATTCATCAAGCTAATTGTGAGCAACTCGAACTTGACTCAAAATTTTTAACTTTGGAATCAAGCTCTTGGTTTTTAGCTAGAAAACCAAGCGCAAGCTAAGTTTGGCTCAATTGAGTGTAACTATATAGTTCGAAGTATATAAATATATTTATTATATATTTAAAAATATATAATATTATTTTATTAAAAATGGTTATATATTTTTTATTGTTTAGTATCATAAGAAAATTTAAGTTTTAAGTCTAATCAAATTTGGTTTTTAGAAATAAATCTATTTAATTTTACAAGCTAAATTGTGATTCTTTACAATGCAATGAAAATAACAATAAATGAATTTTTATAACTTAAACCAATCTCCAACAATTAAAGTTTATTTATAAAAGCATTGAAATTAAAACATATGTTTGCAAAAATAGAAAAGAAAAAGAATAGAGAAGTGGACAAAACCTGCGAAAACAGCAAGCATGTCACTATTGTAGTCTCTAATGGGCATCGCAAGAGCCTCAGCAGAGTTATCAGCAACAAAGGCAGAACTATAGTAATTCAAACCAATAAAATTAAATGAGCCTTTCAAATACTCTGACTGAGATTTGGTAAAAACTGGGAGTCTTGATCCCACTATTTTCTTCATTGTCTTTGGATAGTCTCCAAACACCAATGGATCTACAATCCTGGAATGTCATGCTAACTCATCAAATTTTATACATATCATATCATATCATAAGCATGCATCCTTCACAGAAGTCCCACAATGGTCGTTATATTTGCATTTAACAGCCATTATCTATTCATGTACAATACTCAACAGTTGTTAAGGGATGTCCCTAGAATTCAAATCTAGAGACTTCAACGGTAGCTGTTGGATTACTATCAAACGGCTACGATCCATACATGAACAGTTTCAAACAATGCCAAAGAGTGTTACACAATAAACATGTGCAATAAATCTGTATAGTACTGTATAAACAACAGCCATTGGATTATTATCCAACGGCTATAAACAAACATCCATAGTGAACATTCATCTGTGTACGTATGCAGACTAATCCAACGGCTGTAAATAAACATCCCTAATAAACAGTCAGTTATCTGTGTACATACATGATGACTGATCCAACAGTTGTAAATAAATATCCCTAGTGAACAATTATTTGTGTACATATGCAAATGGCTTAAACTCATATATTATAGTGCTTAACAGCATCTAACAATATAGCAACACATTAATTAACAATAAAATTTGCACACCATACCTACAAGTAGCAGTCGTTAGATCAAATGTCCCTAGAATTTAAAAAACTAAGTTCATACCCAGAAAAACATATATATATATATATATATATATATATATATATATATATATATATATATATATATATATAAGAGGAGGATAAGTTATCAATGTGCAGTATAGTAATTACCACTTCAAAATGTTGAAGTAACTAATAATCCTATATTAATTAATTTAGTAAATTTAAATATGAGCATTTAGAAGTAGGTTCTTACCCTTTTAGCATAAGTTTTAGCTTAAGCTTATGCGTTGAATCAAGTCAAAATAATATGTTTAATTTGTATCAATATTGCCACCTAAATAAAATAAATGGTAACCAGTTGATGCTTTGTCAAATGTCATTTTCAAGTATTCTTATCCTATAGGAATTATAATTACTAGGTATTAAATAGAGACAAGATTTTATATTGAAATTATTTTTATCCTACAACAATTATCCCCACATAACAGCTAGATGTAATTAGATTCTGTCCATGAGATGCTCCGTGATACCATGTTAACTTTTCATTTTCCTAGTAATTTCATCTCTGTGAACTTATAATTATTAGGTATGAAATAGCGGTGACCGTGATTAAATTAATGTAAGTTGGATAACAAAGGAAGTTTCTATAATTTGGGAGGTTTCTTTTCTCTTTCTCCGCAACCTTTTCGTTTTTATTTGTTTGGAAATTAACATGGAATTAACTCAATTGATTTAGTTTAATATAAAAAAAATACTAAATATCAAATGATACTAATGTATTATGCATTTTTCATAATATAAATAGGATGTATATAGACAACGACCGTTTGGTCATTAGGATCAGATTCTCTATGTAAGGTGTTTGTCTCGCTAATGAGATAAGTTCAAATCTCAACCAACACAAGATGATGGCGCATATGTTATTGAGTTTGTGATTGCACTTCACATGTATGCTCATCTTTAACACGTAGCTTATCCATATTTATTAAATATATATATATATATACACTCACCATCCCAACTCGAAGTCTCTTACTCTTTTTGTTGCTTGAATATCAGCTTTGGAGTCGGAGCATGGAGTATACCACGCTGTGTAGACATTCAAGCCTATCCAACCATGTTGAATAGCCTGTAAACAATATATTCTAGACATTAATTTTTCACACTGTATTGCGGGAAAAAAAGATGTAGATAAGTAAATTAAGGATAAGAAAATTATATTAGTCACTGCAGTAATAGTCAAGTGATTTACTAAATTGGCTTTCATGAGATCCAGGATCAACTCTCTCGCAATGCATAAATAAAAATTATTTCATTAAAAGAAGATAGAGAATACATAGAAGTAAAGAATTATAACTGTCAGCAATATCTTGATCTATTTGTATTGAGTCTCCACCGGGTTCATTTTACTCATGGCCACAAATATTTGCACTTTATAATACTGTGGCCACAAAAAATTGTTTAACACAGAAGCCACTTAACTTTTCTCTTATTACATGTATGGCCATAACGGCATGTTTTAAGACAGTTTCTTATGCTATATCAACGCCACATCAACAAACTCACCAAAAACCATCTTAAAACATGCCATTATGACCACGAAAAGTTAAGTGACTTTTGTGTTATTAAAAAAAAAAATTGTGGTCCCTCCAATCCCTTTAAAAACCCTTTTAGTAGAGCGGCACTATGAGCCTTTTTTTTTTAAAATGGATTGAAATATATGCATATATACCTGATATTTTGTATTGTATAAATGAAAAATTGAAGCATGAGCAAGCAAAGCATTGTGAACGGCAATGTATGGCTCTGTGCTGGAATTTCCTGCGGTGCAGTTGGTGACTCCAAATGGATATGAACATCTTTGAGGTGGAAACAATCCATTATCAAATGTTACTCCTATGATGTTTACTTCAGCCATGGTTGTCCAGTGAGACACTCTATCTCCAAATTCTGTGAAGCACACATCTGCATATGCAGTGAAATCATTCCTGACAAACAAAGAAACTGATAGATCAAACAAGAAGAAAAGTAGCGTGCTTTTTATTTTTATTTTTGAAAATATTATGTACATAAACTTCTTTTATTTTTTTATATTTTCTTTTAGTTCTTTAATCCACTGATTTTCTAACCGCCAGAGATCTAAACTAATTATGAACAAGATATTAAGAACTGTTTAAGAGAATAAACCTCTTTCAATTGATGTGCTTTACATATACAAAGATTTTATCTTAAAACTACTTTATTAAGTTATCCCAACCTTAAATACTTAGGCCAACACCCATTAATTTATTTTACGTTTTTAGCTATATATATTATTGTAAAAAAATATATCATATTCGTTTATTTACTTCTACGAATCATTTTTATTTTGTTTTATATTTTTATCTTTATGGTTGGAAGTCAACTTATAGGAAACTAAACTACCCAATTTTTATAGAAGAAAAAAATACAAAAAGAAAGATAAAAGGCAAATAATAAATTTTTTTCAACAAAAACGTCAAGCAATTAAATTAGTCTTTATATAAGTAAATTAACATACTTTTATAGGGTATGCATATGATTTTTTTTTATTAAATTGATTGCATTCAATCGAAAAGCTTAGTAACAGGCAATGGTATAAGAAGAAATATTTAATGAATTAGTACGAGGTTATTATTATCTTTGTTTTTGCTCACAATTGAAATGCTGTACTGAATATATTAATAAAATTTTTATGAAAATGCATTTTTGATCCATAAATTATTCTCCCCATATCCCACTTTAGTTCAATTTTATCCTTGGAACTATGTGAAAACTTCATTAACATCCCTTATATATATATATATATATATATATATATATATATATATATATAGGTTTTGGTCTTCATAAAAAAAAACTCAATTTAATTCTTATATTGAAACAAATAGAGTATAAAATAAAATAAAATAAGTGGCCAAAGGTATACTTACGCCTAAGAATTTTCATGTTAAGATTTTATTTATAAAACAAAATAATACTAATTTGTTTGCTAACAAGTTAAATGTTTAATTTCAAAAAAAAAGTAATTAATAGTAAGCAAGACTTCTAAGGAGTTACACTATTCTGGAGCTCAACCAGCCATTGTATTCATCTTCAAGTGCTTGAGGAAGGTCATGATGATAAAGCATAACATGTGGCTGAATTCCTATTTAATAAAAAAACCAACGCTCAAATTAAAAACAAATAATAAAAAAATGCTAAGCTTAGACATTTGCAATTGAAATAAATTTACCTTTTTCAATCAGTTCATTGATGAGATTATTATAGTAATCCAGTCCTTTCGGATTAACCTCACCCCTACCATCTACCAAATCATAGAAAAAATCAATAGAGTAATTAAAAAAAAAGTAAAATAATGAAAAGAAGTGTTTTGTGTTAGACTAATATACCTTTATTTATAACGTATATGTATATATACCTTGTATCTCCCTATTCATACATATACTCTTACATACTCTTGTCTCTAGTTATTGGATTGTTGCCCTAATGAAAGATAGCTTCTTCTATCACATTTCCTTGCATGTAGGGATGGTAACGGGTCGGGTCGGGTGCGGGTTTTGCCATACTTGTATCCACACCCGCTACCCCACCCCCATACCCCAACACGAACCCGACAACGAACCCGACAGACTTTTAAAAACTCAACCCACACTCGCACCGTACGGGTAATCGGGTACCCGCAGGGATACCCACCCTCCATAACTCTATTTAAAAATATTTAAAATAAAATTAAAATACAAAGTAAAAATTAAAAATGTCAATCTAAAATCATAGACTTTTTGTTTGAATGAACACCATAGAATAGGAATTGAAAATAAACATCCAAAGTAACACAAAATAGACCAATTCAACACCATAGAGTGGGAATTTAAAAAACCCTAATAAAAAAATTGAATATATATAATTGGGTATATTTAATAATTGAATTTTGGGTTGGGTTCGGGTTCAGGTTCGGGTCGGGTATCAGGATTCCCATCCCCGCACCTGCACCCGCTTTATATTAGTCAGGTTTTACTCGAACCCGACCCGAAACCCGGTCAAACCGGGTTTTACCCGTCAAACTCAGGTCGGGCCAGATCGGGTTTAGGGATTATTGCCATCCCTACTTACATGGTATTAGAGAAGGTTTTTCCAATGATTTTTTCGATAAACATTGGCCATCTCTTCACCTCACCGGATTTATCTTTACTTTACCAAATATCTCCCTATCTTGCTGGATTTGTATTTTCTTTGCCAGATCATCTCCACTTCACTGGATCTTTCAAACCTTTGTTGTCTTTTGTTTGATTTTGCCGGATATGTTCCTCTTTCGCCAGAGTGGTCCCTTCTTTGCCAGAACATTCCTTCCTTCACCGGCGTCGTCATCTCTTTGTTGAATCTGAAGCTTCCGCTTTGCTCCTATAACTACCTTGCCAGGCTATTGTAGCCCTTCCCCTCCCTGGCCACCCCCTCTCCTACCGGACACGCGTGCAACCACCCTTCCTGGCAGACTCCTTGCCGAATTTGATTTCTTCACTTGTTTCGGATCACACTCTCTTCCATAATCGGTCTCATCCCAAGTGCAACACCGCTCTCTGGTCCAAGTGTAGCAAAACTCTCTCCCTCGCAGGTCTCATCACAAGTGCAATATCACCACAATAATTGTCGTTTCTTTTTTTCCATCCATCAGACCAGATTTGTACAATCCGCCGCATCTTGTAACATTATATATAGTGATACCTACAATGACAGTGTACTGTTGCCTACAATTACACTATCCCCATCATCTATAGTGACAACACACTATTCCCTACAGTGTCATGCATAGTGCTTCTATATTACCGCCACAGTAATGCTACAGTAATTAAAAACCCCATGGCCAACTCTTCATCTTCTGCAGAATCTTTTGTCATGTGCCGTTACTACAAATGTTTTGGACATATGAAATGTTAGTGTCCAAAGCTTCAGCAACGGCACGAGCAGCAGTCTCACCCTCTGCCTTCTTCTTCTATTATCTCTCCATCCTCCCTGATGAGTGTACAATATTTATATTTCATATCAATTTTTACATTCAATTGGCATGTATTATAACGATATTGTGGAATTTGATGTTAAATATAGTGTGTTGTGCATAGAGATATCCAAAAGAAGCATTTTAGACCAAAACAATGAGTTTGGAGCTCTCTCGCCATTATTATATTAAGAACAAAGCAAACTTGATAGCTTACATGCAGCTTACGATCGCTCTTACGGCCGTAAGTCAATTTCAGAAGACCTTGCTGGCATGCTTATGCCCGTAAAGGGATTCAGAGCCAAGTCAGAGGACCTTATGGACAAGGCTTATGCCCGTAAAGACCCCATAAGGACTATCTAGAGGAGCTTACGACCACAACTTATGCGATCGTAAGGGCCGTCGCAAGAAGTATAACAGTGAAGCTTACAATCAAGCGCTTACGTTCTTAAGCTAGAACGCAATACAAACAGAAGACCTTACGGATGGAGCTTATGTCCGTAAGTCATCCCGAAAGGCTTGCCATAATCTTCTCTAGCTCCTTTATGGCCTAGTCCTTACGGCAGTAAGCAGCCCGTAAACAATCGCCCTAATGAATGATATCTTCTTCGCTCACATTTCTTTACATTTTGTAAATATGGAAAATTACAAATATATCAAAAAAAGTAGATAAAAAGATATTGTGAAAATTTTTAATTGGTCAAAATATCAAAATGGTCCCTCTATTTTGCGTTTTCCGCCCTTTTAGTCCCTCTAATATAAAATACATCTTTTTTGTCCTCGTATTTGCATATTTCTGTCCTTTTAGTCCCTCTAATTGACGGATCAGCCCTTTTGGTCCTTTCAACTAATAAATTAGATGGACTAAAAAGGATGAAAATGTGCAAATACAAGGACCAAAAGGGCGGATTTTACAACTTAAGGACGAAAATGTGCAATTACAAGAACCAAAAGGGCTGATTTTATATTAGAGGGATTAAAAGGGCGGAAATCGCAAAATAGAGGGACCATTTTGATATTTATACCTTTTTAATTCATCATACTTGGGATAAGTCTTGACCAAGAGATGGAGAACTTATATGCTTCCAATCCAGTATCACTCATGAGCTTCACATCTTCCTACAATAACAAATATATAATAAAACTGCAAGAAAAAAAATTAAATATAAATAGATGTGAGATCGTCAAGTGATGATGTTATTTTTGGAACCTTATATTTATGGTATTGATCTGAAGCAATATCTCCGGTGCTCTTGTCTGGCATCTTCCCTGAAACATTTTTAAATTTCTAAAAACTTTTAGGCTGGTTTGTATTGAAGGAAAAACAGACAAATGAAAACTAAAAAATGAAATTTAATAAGAATGACCTGCATGAGTATGAGTGTCCCAAATGCATGGACTCCTTCCATCTTCAGCTGCTGCTCCTTCAACCTATACATACATACTCTCAAACAACCATTTTTTTTAGATCCATCAATCTCATCCCTGAATCAATCTACCAAAATAAATAAATTAATAAATAAAGAAGAAGAAGACCTGATAAGCTGAAGTTCCTGCTCCAAAGACAAAGTCTGAAGGGAAGTCATTCCTGGTGAAGTTGGGAGGAGAACTTTGGGCAGAGCACCCCTTCAAATTCAAGTATATGAGATAAAGTGAAAGTAGTATTGAAGGCAGTAATGCTCTGGTTCCCTGCATCTCTGATTCTTGATCTCCAATGCAGGCTTCCATACCCTCCTTATAAAACTTTTAATATTTGGAAAAAAACAAAAAAAAAAATTCAAATAATAGTAAATATATGTTTATTAAAGCCAACGATCTTTTGGTCTATTAGGTCTAGGTCCCTTACTTAGAGAGTGTTTGTGTCTTGTTAAATAGGTTAGTTCAAAACTCAGCTCATAGAGGATGAAAGCATAAGTGTTTTAAGACAGTAACTTCAAATTTGTGCACGTTTATTATATGGCTTGTCCAGATTTCATAAAAAATTAAATGTTTATCAAAATTATTATTTTTTAAAATAAGTAATATAAAATTATTTATTTACTAAAATAACTGTATTTTATGCAGAGAGCTTATGAAGGTTTGGTTGAAAACTAGGTTTATTCCTTTGTGAAACCTAAAAGGAAAGAAAATTATAATTAGGTTGATTAAAAATATTTAAAAAAAAAGTTTAGCTAATGCGCAACATATGGGAAAGAAATCGTATATGTAATTTGATGGTAGATCAACAGAAAAAAAGAAAAAAAAAAAAAAAAAGTTAATGATCTTGCGTCTGTGTCAAAAAATAGAAATTTTCAAATTTAAAATCTTTTTAAATAATAATAAATGTTTATAAGAATTAATATTAAACATGTAATAATTTTATTTAATTAAAAAAAATATTTTTATATCTTCAAAAGATGGTGGTACATAACCCGTGATCCATTTATGATGTTGGTTTTTTTTTTTATGAATTTGTTTGTTTTAACATTTTTTTTTAATAAATTTTAACATTTTTGACATAAAATCAAATGACACCGATATAGCAACTTTCTAACCATATATTAATTTATCTAATAAAGTGATAGGGACCAGATGCTGTAGTTGAAATGTCCAATACATATGCGGCCCCTCAGTTGGATGGCTCAAAAAAAATAATACATCACAATCATTTTTTAGCTATTTAATTATATATTCAAGTGATTATTTATTAAGGATTCATTATTTAAATTTTTTTTTTTTTTTTTTGAGAAAAGTGGATAAACCACTGATTTATTGAAACAGAAAAAAAAAAAGAGTACATAAAGAGACAGTACAAAGTACAGAGAGACTCAAAAGGAAGAGCAACCGAACAACAAAAGAAAGACTAAGAACTCACCAGAGGTGAGGGATACATCAAACAGGAAAAAAGGAGAACAAAGGAAGGACAATAAAAGCTAGGTCTGCGAAGACAGCCGTCTGGAGTCAGAGGTCAGACTGAGCTGAAAGAAGAGGACGATTACTCCCGATCAATGTTGTGCCCTGCGTCTCCGGAAGATCATGTCTGACGGGTGTTCAAGAAGTTGAGCGAACGCTTGATTTTCTGAGATGCCTCTGTGGTTGCGTGCTGATGGGGCTCAGGAGCTGCATCAAGCCAGGAAAGAAGCATGTTAGCAGTCTTAAAGAGTATAGAGTGAATAGAAGAGCAGCTTAATTTAAAAATTCTAGTATTTCGTTCCACCCATAAATTCCAGAAGATTGCTCGTGAACTGAGATCACAAAGATTTCGATGGCTAAAATTTAAGGAAGGTAGCCAGGTTGTCCAGATATTTGAGACAGAGGACGGGATAAGATCAGAGTTGAAGAATTGTTTAAAGAAGGACCAGATTCTAATAGAGAATTCGTAGTTAAGAAAAAGGTGATCAACTGATTCAGTGTTTTTATGACAGAGAACACAGGTGATCAACTGATCAACTGATTCATTATTTAAATTGAAGGCAAGTTTTTTATGTTAATTACTCCTTGACTTTATTATAGAAATCTCAAGTTTTTGCACCAAATTTTTAGGTTTATATATTAAAATATTACTTTGGCCTCAAAGTGTGATCTTTTGATGTTTATGAATTATGAACTTGATCTCTTTAAGTACGATATTTGAAAACTTTTGACGCTTCGTGGTGGTAGAGTCTGTAAGTCCTTGGTTTGTCAAACTATCTAAGTCACTCAGCTTCTTTATGTTTTTAAACTTTAAAGTTATGTTTATCATTTGTGATTTTTAAATCTGGCCTCTTCCATGTTTTAAAGTCTTGACTTGATATTTACATTGTAAAATCATGAGTTTACATCATCATATGAGAACTTTTTTTATTAATATAAGACTTCATGCATAAATTATCATATAAGTTTGTTTTCTTGGTCATTGTATGAGAAGCCTCTCCTTCATCATTACATGAGAAAAGTCTGTGGGTTAATTTTTCAGGAAGTCACCAAACTTTGACTTATTATCATTTCGGTCATCCAACTTCAAAACGTATTAAAGTGGTCACTCAAATTCTAATTCATATCACCGGGCAGTCACCTGTGGCTTTCCAGGCCAAATTAGTTTACGTGGCCGTCGAAAAAATTGAGGTACCACAGTCACCCGCGGCTTTTCAGCCCAAATTAGTCTACGTGGCCGCCGAACCTCAGTTTTTTCGGCGACCACGTAGACTAATTTGGGCTGGAAAGCTACGGGTAACTGCCCGATGATATGAATTAGAATATGAGTGACCATTTTGATATATTTTGAAGTTGGATGACTGAAGTGAGAATAAGTCAAAGTTTAGTGACTTCCTGAAAAATTAACCCAAAGTCTGTTCTTTCACCATATAAAGTGTCTTTCTTATTCATAAAAGCCTCTCCTTCCATCTTCAGCTGTTGCTCCTTCAACATATACATACATAATGCACTCAAACAACCATTTTTTTTAGATCCATCAATCTCATCTCTAAATTAATCTACCAAAATAAATAAATAAATAAATAAATAAAAGAAGAAGAAGAAGAAGAAGAAGAAGAAGAAGAAGAAGGAGTAGAGAAGAGAGCTGATAAGCTGAAGTTCCAGCTCCAAAGATAAAATCTGAAGGGAAGTTATTCCTAGTGAAGTTGGCAGGAGAAGCAGAGCACAACTTCAAATTCAAGGATATGAGAAAAAGTGAAAGTTGTAGTACTATTAAAGCCATTAATGGTATACAGATTCCCTGTTCTGATTCTTAATCTCCATTGCAGGCTTTTCTGCCCTCAGTACTCTCACTTGAGTATGGTTAACTCTCTATAAGAGAATAGTTAAATATTGTTTGACCTTGAAATAAATTCAATAAATAAGCATTACAAATTTACAACCAAAAAAAAAAAGTATAATCACTAAAATAGTCCCTGTATTTTTCTCTCTCTTCCCTTTTAGTCCCAGTACTCAAAACCACTCACATTGAGTCCCTGTATTATATAAAATGGGTAAATCAGGTCCGACAGGTGACGGCCGTTAGGAATGCCATTTGTGTAATCTGATGTGGCATTCCCTGTAAATTCAATAATAATAAACAATTAATAAAAATCACAAAAAAAATATTAAAAGATTAGAACAAGCGGGTTTGGATCCGATATCCCGGATCCAAACCTTAAAAATGCACCAATTACATTAACAGAGTCTATGTGTCTAAAATGATATATTAAAAATTATAATAAATTTTTTTTCCATAAAAAATAGAGCATATGCCTTACTATAACAAGTGCTGGTTTTACCATAAAAAGTGTTGGTAAGTTCTTTTTTTTTTTTTTTGGCATGGGAAGTTGTGGCAAGTGCGACTTGGTTTGACGATAATGCCTTTGGGTGGAATGATTTTTCCGATTTTAGAGGAAGATGTTTATTTTTCTTTGTTTAATAACGAGAGAACACCATTACTGGAACCGGTTATTTCTTATCATCACCTCTTCACCTTTTCCCTTTCCGAAGTTGTCATTGCCTAGACATCTTGCTATCATCGCCTGTTCACCAGTGTATCGAAGGAGAACTCCCGCTCAAGTCTTCGACATTTTATCAGTTTTCCAACCAAGCTAATGAGGCGAGATGGACGCCGTTTATGAAGTTGTGCAGTTTTTCTTTTGTTTTTACATTCTGTGTGTTGTTTTTCGTCATTTGGTTTGTAAAGTATTCTCTGTGTTGTTTTTGGTCGTGAGGTTTTATGGTTTCATTATTGGATGATAATGTAGTTTGCAGCGATATTTTTCAGCTAGGGTTTTGTTTTACTGTTTCGTCTGTGTACATGATCGAAAGCGATAATGTTGTGGTGAAGGAGATTTTTCGATTGTTATGCAAACTAATTTTTTTGTTTAATGTTTATAATGTATGTTTCCCCTTTAATTTAATATGGCTTTAAGTAGTGTTTAACAGTATCAGTATAATAATTGAGATTTCTGTGTAATAAATGTGGTTTTCTGTGTAATAAATGTCGTTTTCATTTAAGAAATAGGGTTTCCATTTAACGATTGAGGTTTCTGTTTAATAAATAGAGTTTCTGTTTAATGCATGACTCTAAACAGATGAGTTTCCGTTTAAGATTTCTGAATTCTTGCTTAATGTATTGTTCTTCTTGTAGGCTTTTGGTCATAGCGGTCAACCTAGTTAATGACCGATGTTACTTGACGCCGGTTGTCCAGACTTTGACTGAATTGAAAGTTCACATGATTGGACGACACTGGGAGATTATCAGAATGACACCATTTGCAGTTTTGACCGAGATTGAGCCGTATTCCTGGAGAGAGCCCTCCTTGATTCTCTACTGCAGAGATATGATGACTGCAGCAACAAATTCAGAATCCGGCCAGCCTGGTGAGTTTTAGGCCTGAAGATATGGCTCTCATCCTCGGGCTAAGCTATAATGGAGACGCAATCATATTTCAAAAGAAGAAAACACACTCAGCTTTCGAATTGAAATATTTATCAAAATCATACGAAAGAAATAGAGACTCCATCAAGAGAACACTTGAGTAGATAGTTCGGGAGAGGAGGGAAGAGTAGAATTTTGTCAAGCTCCTCATGGGTACTATCCTCTTCCCAAACACTTAATTCTTTGTTCCAATTTGGTTCGTTAACTACGTCAACGACCTACCGGCCATGAGACGATATGCATGGGCACAAGTGACCCACAAGTGGCTAATAGAGGACGTTCCACAAGCGACTGCTCAAGTGCAAGCGAGATGTGCCGGAACAAGACCAACACGGGGTACGTCAAAGGTTGCTCGGTTGCATTGACCACTTGGTTCTATGAGCTCACCGGCATTGGCAAGAAGGTTCATTTTGGCAAGACCCTAAGGATCCTTTGCTACGGTGAAAATAGCTACCGGAAGCAAGTATCCACACGAACCATATCTTCATCTCTTGAAGGAAAAAAGGTAATAAATCTATTTAAGTTCACTCTTTGTCATTTAAAAATATTTTTTTGTGTTTAACAAAGGGTTTTAGTGTTTAAGATTCACATTTTTTGTTTAATTTTTTGAGTTACTGTTTAAGTATATAGGTTAGTGTTTAAAAATTTTGGTTATTGTTTAAATTACTTGGTTAACGTTTAAAAACATTTGTTTAGTGTTTAACACTATTGGTTGTTTACAATTGTTAGTTTCCTGAACTGGTCACCGCCACGAACACGGATGAAGAAATATATGTTCGGCCACCCGTCGCGGAGATACCACCGGCCACAAAAGTGATATTGCTCTCGCCCCCGCTCCGCTGCCGAAGAAGAGAGATGAGCGGCCAAAGCGCATCCGACGCCGATCATCTTCTTGGAGCCCACCCAGCGCACGGACTATTCAGCGACAGGCAAGCCCCCCTCCAGGCCTCCCCCCCGCCGAAAACAATAGCCGACGACCTCACCACACGTCTATTGCAGGGGTGCGAGATATTGACGCAAGAGTTCCCCTATGTTGTTGCTCTCATGGAGGCTCTCAAGGCACGTTCGCAGGCTAATACGTCGTTGCTCCCTCCGCCGGGTGACTATGATACCATCTCCAATAGCCCCGATGCTACGAACGCAGCCCCGGCGTTTGGCGACGACAACGTTATTGCCTAAGTATTCTGAGGAGACCTGCGTCGGAAGAGGCTTGCGTAGAGGAAATCAACAATGTCTCTTCCTTCGCCGGCTGACGTCGAGGCAACAGAAGCACCATTTGTTGTCAAACCAACAATGGCAGAGGCTCAGCCAACTTTAGCTCCAAGCACGCTATTGGAAAAAAGCCAAACAGTGGGTCTGCCAACTGCAATGGATGTGTCTCCGGTTGATAATGTCACCGCCGATGTCAAGAGGATCATTGAATACCTTGTCAATAAACTCCCTGTATTGGAGACACCTGCACCGGTATACGACAGTTGCGCGTCGAAAGAAGACACATTCCAGCCGATAGTGGCACCGGAGTCGACTAAAGACATTGTGGCGTTACTAGCACCGTCACCGAATAAAGACGTTATGGCGTTACTAGCACCGTCACCGAATAAAGACGATGTGGCGTTACCGAAGTCGAATAAAAACGCTGCTAGCGAAGGGCAAGGAAACGTCAACGAGCAAACAATGATCACTCAAGTTGACAGTACACTCCTTGCAAATCAACAGTTCGATGACGTGCAAAAGAATTTTCTTCTGAAGAAGAAAAGATATGCCTGATTCATGCATCTCGACAAATTCGAACAGGAGATATTAAGAATCTTCCTGAACTGCTGGATGGACTTGTAAGTATGAAGTATTTATGTTATCATTTAAATATATATAGTTTCTGTTTAAATATTCATGTTATCATGTAAATGTTTGTAGTTTCCGTTTAAATATCCAAGTTAGCATTTAAATAGTTAAGTTTCCGCTTAAATATTTACGTTATTGTTTAACAAATATAGTTTATGTTTAAGTTTTGAAGTTATCGTTTAAATTTGTATTGTTTCCGCTTAAGTACTTATGTTATCATTTAAATGAATGTGTTACTATTTAAGATCATGACTGTCGTATGGAGGAATGAGATTCTGTACACGACACGAGCCAGCGTGTTCACATTGTTGGACGGGAAGGAAATGGTGACAAATGATGTCGTCAACATTTTCGTCTGCATCATTCAGAAGTCGTTGAAGAGAGTGTCGTATCCTTATAAGAAGCGCGCTTCCATCACCCGTCCACTGGCACTATGCCTGTCCAAACATGAAGACGCTGCGAAAAAGGCTCTCGCAATGATCGACTCTGCTGCCGGAACATCCATGATGTCGACATCGTAATCATACCAATGATTTTTAATGGTCATTTCCATGTCCTCGTAATCATACCAATGATTTTTAATGGCCATTTTTAATGATTTTTAACAGACAGACGTCCCTTACTTAAGACTGAAGTATGTCGCACGCATACTTTTGGATGGGAGCGCAGCCGGCGCCAATGATAAAGATGATAAGATTACCACATCCGATGTAGTATAACTTTGTTTGTTAATTATAATGCAAACTTTGTAACATAAATTCATTTCCAATAACTTATTAAATTTGTTCATGAAAATATCATTGTTTCTATATAATAAAGAGCCGTTGTCTATATCATTGGAAGTCTTTGTTTAACCAGCAATATCTCTATTTAACTGTCATTGTTACTGTTTATTTTTTATTATTACTGTTTAAATTTCAATGTTTCTGTTTAACTATCATTGTTTCTGTTTAAATCAAAAAGTTTCTGTTTAACTTTCATAGTTTATGTGTAAATATCAATGTATCTGCGTAAATAACGAAGTCTCTGTTTAATAAACAGCGATTGACACGTAAATAAGTATTTTTCTTTTTAAATCTATGTTTATTTACAATAAATGCGATAGTTTGTAACGAATATGCATGGGAAGTTGCGAGAGTGCAATGTGGTTTGACCATAATGGCCACTGCAATCATTTCTCCGGTTTGAGAGGAAGTGGGGGTTTATCTCAGGGTAATCCCAAGAGACAACCATTACTGGCGCCGTTTACATTTTTTTCTCTCTTCACCTCTCCAGCTTTTCTATTTTCGCCTCTATAGAATCGGAATTTCCCTTTCCACCATAGCTTGTCTCGAAGGAGAATTCAGGTCTCTGCTTAAAATGTTAATTTTTCCATTTAAGATATTCTGAATACTGCTTAATGTAATGTTATTGACGCAGGGTTGTGATTATGGCGGTAAACCTAGTTAATAGGCGATGCTACTTGACACCGGTAGTGGAGACCATGGTTGAATTGAAAGTTCACATGAGTGAACGCCACTGGGAGTTTATCCGAAGGACACCGTTTGCAGCTTTCACTAAGGTGGAGGCTGTATTCCAAGAAAGGGCCCTTCTTGATTCCCTGTTGCAAAGGTACGATGACCGCACCAATAAATTCAGGATCGGGGCAAGCCTGCTGAGTTTCAGGCCTGAAGATGTGGCCCTCATTCTTGGTCTACGTTGGGCTGGAGACGCAGTCATTTTTCAGAAGAAGAAATTACGCTCATCTTTCAAAGAGAGGTATTTATCGAAAATCTACGAGAAACACAGAGACTCCATCAAGAGAACTCTTGAGCAACTTGTTCGCCAGAAGGGGGAAGAGAAAAATTTTATCAAACTCCTAATGGTGTACCTCATGAGTACAATCCTCTTCCAAAATACGTCATGCTCTTTTCCAAATTGGATCATTGATTATGTCGATGATCTACCTGGCATGGGTCGATACGCTTGGGCACAGGCGACGCACAAGTGGCTTATGGAGGACATACCACAAACTGTCGAACGAGTGCAAGCAAGATGCGCTTGGGAGAAGAACAAGACGAGGTACATTAAGGGTTGCTCCGTCACACTGAACATCTGGTTTTACGAGCTGACCGGCACCGGAAAGAAAGTATGTTTTGGCAAGACCCCAAGGATGGTGTGTTACGGTGAAAGTAGCTACCGGAAGCAAGCGTCGATAGAAACCATTTTGTTATCTCTGGAAGGAAAAGAGGTAATAAATCATGAACAATGTGTTTAACAATCATATTTAGCGTTTAACGATAGTAATCTCTATTTAAAATTTTTAGTTAGCATTTAATATTAGTAGTTAGCATTTAAAAATATTAGTATATGTTTAAAAACAGTCGTTAGTGTTTAACTTTTTTTGGTTTTATGTTTAAATATAGGCAATACCGTTTAAATATATGACTTAAATGTTTAAAATCGTTTGTTATTGTTTAAATTGTATCATTTCACTAAGGTTGTAGTACTTACATATGTTAGTTTTCTGAGCTGGTCGCCATGAATGCAGATGAAGATATATTTGTTCGGGCCACCCGTAGGGGGGATGCTATTGCTCCGCCACCACTTGCTCCAAGGCAAGATGAGAGGCCAATCTCTTCCGTGCGCGCTCAACGTCGTTCTCCTACTTCCAGCCCAACACGCCCACGCATTCCTCGGTGCCGGAGAAGCCCCCTACATCGCTAAACGCCAACAATCCCCCGATGGCAACAACCCCCTCGACCACGGCAGCCCCCCCCCCTCCCCAGATGGAAGAAGGCGACGATGTCACTACACGTCTACTGCATGCATGCCAGATTTTGACAACCGAGTTCCCTCGGCTTGTTGCTCGGGTTGAGGCCTTGGAAGGATGGTCACAATCAAATGCGTAGTCCCTACAAATAAATGAAGTACCCGGCATGGACGTTACTAGGAAAATCCTAGATGCAGCGGAGATAGCCCCGGCGAATGTCGACACCGTCAGTGGGAGAAGCTCGGATTTTAACGACGATGACATCATTGGGATGGTCATTTGAAGAGGGTCACGTTTGAAGAGGTGTGCGAAAAGAAAAAAAAAACAATAATGCCTCTTTCTCTACCGGCTGATGATGAGACAATAGCAGCATCCAAGGCAGATGCAAATCCTCAACAACAAGAACCAGCAAAGGATGTGTCTCCGGTTGATGTTGTCGTCATGGCCTCATCGAAGGAAGATGATGCTGGTGCTGAACACCAACAACCATCTCCGGTTGACAGTATGGTCTTTGCCAATGAACAATACAAAGAAGTGCGAAAGGACTTTATTCTGAAAAGAAAAAAAATAACCCGGACACGTGCGGCTCGACAAATTTGAGCAGGAGTTAATAACGATCTTCCTCGACTGCTGCATGGATAAATATGTATGAAGTTTTTAAGTTAAAGTTTAAATATTTATGTTACCATTTAAGTTTTGACATTTCCGTTTAAAAATTAGTGTTATCATTTAATATTATGATTTACCGTTTAACTTTGGGTGTTACCATTTAAATATTTAAGTTATCATTTAATTTAAACCTATATATATTTTCCACTTAACTACTTGTGTTTTTGTATAACTGTATTCGTTACCATTTAACCGCAAGACTATTGTCTAGAGGAAGGACTGTGTCAACACTACACGAGCAAGACTATTCACGCTGCTTAACGGGAAGGAAATAGTAACAGACGATGTGATGGACGCGTTCGTATGCATAATTCAAAAGTCCCTGAGGAGAGTACCATATCCGTATAAGAAACGTGCCACCATCACACTACCACTGGCACTGTTTATGTTCAAGCAGTCGGACACGTGTGACACGACTCTCGCTATGATCGGAGATGTCGCACGTAACCTGCATAAAGTTGGCATAGTTATCCTCCCAATAATCATGAATTGCCATTTTCATGTGGTGGTTCTTGATAATGACAAACAAGAATACAGGCATTATTCTTCATGCCAAAGTGACGAGTACGACAGAGACGAGTTTGAAATGGTAAGTTCCTTGATAAATAGAGTTTCATAAATGGTACTTTATTAACTAGCCAACTAACATCAAATTATATATCTCGACAGCAGAGACTATTCGACTATTGTGTGGATATGGAATTCAGTGAGACGGTGACTCTACTGTACCCGCTAGATCATAACAGTGAAACCCCCATGACAGAAAAGAGGAAGTATCGACTGCACCATTTATGTCATGCGGTTTATCGAACAGATACTTGACGGTGAAAAGCTACGCCTACCGTAAACGGATGTCCCTTATTTAAGATTAAAGTATATTGTTCGCATACTTATGGAAGGGCGCACAGCCGGCATCATAGAGAAAGGCGAATCTTCTACTGTGTGGGGGGACCGAATTGACTTATTATTGTTTTGAAATGTAAAACAGTTTTCTCGTTGTAATTTAATTTAAATTCTATTCATTGTTTTCCATTGACATGGCAAGGTTTCTCATTTAAATTTACTTGTGTTAGTTTAATGTCTGTATGCACTTTATTTAACTTAACTTTCAATTTTACTTATTAAATATCAGTATTTCATTTTAACTTTCGGTTTTTTCGTTTAAAAACCAATATTTCTGTTTAACTGTCTATGTTATCCTTTAAGAATAAGTGTTTCCGTTTAACTTTAATTGTCTCCATTTAAATATCAAAGTCTCCTTTTAACAAACAACTTTACTATTTATATTAAGATGTTTATATTTAAATATGACAGTTTATGTTTAAATATCAAACATGGACACGTAAATAAGTTTGTTTTTGTTAAAATAGGTGTTTATTTACAATGCCTAGTCGGCGACAGTTTTTTTCAAAATATGAAGTCCTACAATTATAATCCTTTGGTTATTTTTTGGTAGAATACCTAGATTAGTCCCTCTATTATAGTGAAAGTACCATTTTAGTCCCTCTATTATTTTTTTGTACTTATGGGATCCCTCTATTTTACCGTGAAATGTAAGTCCCTCTTAGAGATCTCTTAGGGACAAATTATATGAGATAGAAGGACTTACAATTCACTAAATGGTAAAAATAAAGGGATCTCAGAAGGACAAAAAAATAATATGGGGACTGAAATGACACTTTCACTATAATAGAAAGACTAATCTGGGTATTCTACCGTTATTTTTTTTACATTCATTTCTTTCCTTGTAATTTTGTTATTATAAACAAAACTTGTTATTTTGAATTTTTATCTTTGTCAAAGTAAATTATTAGATCCGGCCTCACACATGATAATAATTGTGGCATCACTGACGTAGGCATGAAAATTCATGCATGCACAATACAATACCTTTTTTAAAAACTTATAAAACTTTATCACTTTTTAATATCATATAAATAAATTTATATTTACATATTATCAATCACGGCTTGATGTAACACATCCTAATAAGCCAAAAATAATGATGCATGCACTGATCAAAGCATGGACAGATAATGGCAAAAACATAAAGGCCAGTCATTTATCTCTGGATTTGTTTTAAAATATTTTATTTTTTTAATTAAATCACCAGTTTGTAATTTTTTTCATAATTATTTGTTTTAATTTTAAAATATATCAAATCTTATTTAAATGTTTAGATTATATAAATTAATTTATTTTAGTCTTGAATTAAACAAAACTGTTGGTTTAGTTGGCATAGTAAAACAGATAGTATTTTTTTTTTTGTATGAGTTTATATATAAAAAAGTAAAATAAATAAAATTATATATGGTTTATGAATTAAAATCAACTTAGTCTTTGCTTTTTTGTATTTATTATAATTGATTTATGGCTATTTCATTGATGACCATGTTATTTATCAAAATAGTCTTTGAACAATTTTGTGTTAAATATTCAATTTGATTGAACAATTAAAAAAAGTACTAAATACAGTTACTTTTGTGTTTTTTTAAACCCTTATTTTAAACAAAATATTATTGATTTAGAGAAAAGATTTTATATTTTAAATTTTTATTAATTGTTAAAAACTATTATTATTATTACTAATAAAATAGTATATACTGTTACACACCTTTTAAAACTTATTGTGTTTTTATTTGTTTAAAACCTATTTATTTCGGAAAAAAATATATTTCTTTTAAACTATATTCAAGCATGATTTTTTTTTTTTTCCTAATTCCCCTTCCACATATAACCACATGCAAATATTTTTAAAAAATGCATGTATAAAAATAAAAACGGAAATAATTTTTACACTTGAAATTTGACAAGTGACCAAGAAATCCTACAGCTAGAAGCCTAGAATGGGAGAGTAATGTAAAGGCAAGGCAAATCGCTATTTTAATATTCATAGACCTTTTTCCATCACACTCTTTCTTTTTTTTTTCTTTTTTCTTGTTTTTGATAAATTATTACACTCTTATAAAATCTATCATTAACCATTAAAATATTCAATTTGTCTAATCTGATAAACTAAACACACCCCGCCGGCAGCTCACAGATGTTGAAAAGTATTATTAAATCTTGAATGGAAAATCCCACTTTAATGCACTGATCCAAAAGTATTATTAAAGCTAATATTTTTCATTAAAATAAATCCCACTTTCAATTTTAGCAATACTTCCAAAAAAAGTGATGCATGTGCTGATCAAAGCATTGACAGATAATGCGAAAAACATAATGACCAGTCATTTATATCTGAATTTGTTTTTAAATATTTTATTTTTTTCATTAAATCACCAGTTTGTAATTTTTTTTCATAATTATTTGCTTTAATTTTAAAATATAAAAAAGTCCTATTTAAATATATAAATTAATTTATTTTAGTCTTGAATTAAACAAAACTGTTGGTTTTGTTGCCTTGATAATTCTGTCTGTCTAACGAAATAACATAGGAAACTAGATAGTATTTTTTATAAGTTTATAAATAAAAAAGTAAAATAAATAAAACTATATGGTTTATGAATTAAAATCAACTTATCTTTATCTTTTTTATATTTATTATGATTTATGGCTATTTCAGTAATGGCTGTTTTATTTATTAAAATAGTTTTAAAGCCATCTTGTTAAATGTCCAATTTGACTGGACAATAGAAAGGGCCACTCAATAAATTGGAAAAAAGCCAAGCCAATCACTGTCTGCTATTTATTTCTCTTCTTGGTTTAACAAAAAAATCTCTAGGAGTATCTGTAATGCTTATACACTCGGAGTTTTTGTAGGTGTACCCCTAAATAATTTTGAAATTATATATTTATTCTTGAATAAAACATAATTACATACATACCCCTAATAATACATATAATTGCGTATACATCCATGAAGTTCAAATTGGCTGAAAATCATCTGTTAACAGATAACAGATATATAAAATGATCATTATACCTTTTACATATATACCCTTAAAGAAAAACTATTATAAAATGACCATTTACAAGGGTTATTTTGGACTTTTTGTATATCTTAATCCAAGTTATAACTATAGTTAATAAAGTTGGATTAACTTCTGTTAACAGAATTTAACAGCATGGGTATATCTGCAATTACCTATATTTTTTAGGGGTATATATACAATTATGTTTTTTCTAAGAGTAAATATGCAATTATAGAACTTTTGAAGGGTTTATAAGCAATTTTCCCATTAGACCCACGGTTTCTGACCCGATTCGCCCCGAATGGGGCGGTTTTTTTTTGTTGAAAATCGGGGAATGGGGCGGGGATTTTTATAATGGGGCTTGGGCGGGGCGGGTCTGGTTTTACCTTGCCCCGTCTCCGCTATAAATTACATATATGCCCTTATATATATACATGTATATATATGTATATATATATATATGTGTGTGTTCTAATATCTTCTTAGAATTTAAGGTGAATGATGATATTGTTGTGTTGTTATATAAATTATACCATCTTTTATTTAATGTAGTATTATATATTTTGTAATTATTGATATAAATGAATTCAAAATAGTGAAAATTTTTAATTTTTTTATCTCAAATCTTGTAAAAGCGGGGCGGGGCCGGACCGGGCCGGGCGAGTGTAAAAATCCACGGGGCGGTATGGTATTGACATGTTAAAAAAAAATCGAGGCAGGGCAGGGTGAGGGCGGGGCAGGGCCGCCTCGCCCCCGCCCCGTCCCATTGCCATCCCTAAACACATCTCTCAAGCTGGAAAGATCATCCTGATTAATAGCATTCTTATGTCCATTCCTAGTTATGCCCTAGCTGTTCAACACATCTGGCTAGGAATTTTTTTTGGCACAAGGACAGCAATTGTAGTGGCCTTCTGCTTATAAATTGGAACACAATTACTACATACAAATCTGATGGAGGGTTGGCTATTAGAAACTTAAACTATGTTAGAACAAATTTAATGAGAAAAAATGTTTTAAGATTTCTCAATTCTGAAAACATTTTGTGGATTGATATCTTGAAAAGCAAGTATGGTGAGGTTCATCCTTGGAATGTTAAAATTCCTCCAAGTGCTCCTGGTTTTTTATGTTTTTCTGCAAGAATATGGATTTAATCAAACCTAATCACTGGATCAAAAATGTTAATCCCAATAATATCTCTGTTTTACATGATCCTTGTTGTTTTGATGAGCGGATTGGTTTGAAATTGACTTTCATGAATATGGATCTCGAGTTCTAATGTTCATATTGATGATTTTGGGAGAACTCTAACTGGGATTTTAATGCTTTGACTGATTTTCTAGGTCCAAATTTAAACTCCCCTATCCCTATCAAAACGTTTGGCCAAATAAATCCTGGGTATGGCTTCCAATCCATAATCAGGTCAAGATTGTTTCAGCAGTGTACTCTTCCCTGAATTCAAATTTGGACAGCTAGGAAAATTGGAGAGGGTGAAAAAATCTATGGAATTTAAACTCTTCTCCTAGGACCAAGTTCTTCATGTGGTTGCTGTTGGAAGAGTGATAGTCTCACATCGGTTGTGTGATAGAAGTGTAATAGGTTTATATATAGATGTAGGGATTGAGCCACTTTGCTGCTTCACAAAAAAATCACAACGAGCTGCCTTCTTAATTCTCTTAATTTGATTGCTAAAAATAATTGTATGCTCTGTAACAATGGCGTGGAAGACATTAACAACCTCTTTAATTATTACTCCAAATCTTTTTTAGTTTGTAAGGAAACTGAGGAGATGACACATGTTAATTTGGACTTCCATTATCTTATTACCTCTGTAGTGTGGTATATCTGGAGAGCAAGGTGCAACCTTGTTTGTAAAAAACATTCACCGGAATCCAATGTGGATAGCTGTGCAGGCTTTGGAGCACACAAGGGAGTACTCTTAAGAACACAAACCTGCAGAGACATGTTTTCTTTCTCAATTGTTTCAATACTTTCTCATATGAATATTATCTCTTTGCAGATGCATCCCATATATTTAGGCTGAGTTAAGCCGTGTTCAAGCCAAATTATTTTGGTCCAAACCCGGCCCTTGATTTTCATTAGGCCCAGGTCTAGTCTAGTCTAACCCAAAAAATAAATAAGTTTTTATGAAATAATAGAAATAACTAAATAAAACCACTATTACAACCAGTCAAATTTTGTTAAACAATTAAATAATAAGGACAAAACTAGATGAAAAAGAATGCACACATCCCTGCTCAGCCCGAACATGTATTAAAAAACATCCCTTGTGTGCTCCAAACTAGATGAAAAAACCCAAAAGCAAAACCTAGAAAGTTATCTAGTATTTTCAAACATGTCTTTTTTCATTATATATGTTGGGAGTGATTAAAAGCTGCAGTTGCTAATGTGGAAAGGTTGCTGATGTGGAGGAAAGAAAAAGCTACCAAACACATAAAGAATAACAAAACTAGGTCATATTTATTACTTAGTCTTTTAGAGTCTTCTTTTTATTTTTAAGTGTCTATTAGATAAGTCTCTATTATCATCTATAAATAACGAAAAGAGTTGTATTAAATCAAAGTCATCTGAATAAACAATTGTAGTTTCAGTTTTTTTTTTTATAAATGATGCTTACATTTTTCATTATTTTTTTATCCTCTTTCTTCTCCTTAAAACCCAACAATATATATATATATATATATATATATATATATATATATATATATCCGGACCGGATCAGGTTGGGCTAAAATTCATCTAACTCAAACCTAGCCCAAAATTCAATTGAACCTACATATTTGAACCCAACCCGATTCTTTAGGCTAACTTTTTAAGCCTATATCTTATAATTTTTGGGCTAGGCTCGGGCCAGCCCATGGGTCACCTGACCCATGTCCACCCCTACTTTCTTCTTTAGCTTAGCAGTTTTACATGTTTCTTCTTCATTTTGCAACTGTTTTTGTACATGTTTCAGTTAATAAAACAACTACTCATTAGCTCAATCTTCAAAAAATATATATATATATAAATAAATAAAATAGTTCTTTCGGTTTTTTTAACCCATTTTTTTTAAAACAAAAGATTGATTTAGAAAAAAGATTTTACATTAATTTATTATTAATTTTTAATTAACTAATAAAATAGTATGTACTGTTACACATCTTTTAAAAACGTATCGTATTTTTATTGTTTAAAACCTATTTATTTAAAAATATATATATATTTTAAATTTATTCAAGCATGATTTTTTTTTTCTTAATTCTTCTTCCACGTACGACCACATACAAATATGTTCATAAAATGTATGTATAAAAATGAAAACGGAAATAATTTTTACACTTGAAATTTGACAAGTGACCAACAAATTCCTACAGCTAGAATGGGAGACTAATGTGAAGGCAAGGCAAATCACTGCTTTAATATTCTAAGGACCTTTTTTTCTCCCATTCCACTCTTGTAAAATCTAGTGACAATATAATGGAGACCAAGATATGCTTATATCATTAACCATTAAAACATTCAATTTATCTAATCTTATAAACTAAACACACCAACAACCAACTGGTCGAACCCTTCACAAGTGAAAAAAATCTCTATTAACACTCTGCACAAATAATAAAAGTTCAAACCACAAATGACAACATATTTCAGAAATGTGAATAATAATTGTGTACAAATAATCCCCACACTCACATATATACAAACCCCACACTCACTTCCTCCTCCGCCAATGTTTGTGCACACCCTTATCTTTCTTAAGGGCTTAAGCTCTCATCTTGACAAATAAAAAATTGATAAACTAAGCACAACCCCACTATAACTTAAAAAGAGTCTATCCAGCAGCTCACAGATGTTGAAAAGTACTATTAAATCTTGAATGGAAAATCCCACTTTCAATTTTAGCAATGCTTCCGAAATTTTAATGAAAAATATTAGCTTTAATTTGGACCTGTAAACAACTACCTAGAATCCATCATAAGAAGACTGGTTCTCAGATATGTCAAAAGGCAAGGCAAGGCAACAAACAAACACAAACTCACAGTGACAGTGTCCAATGACAAACAGATGTAGCTCATGAAACAATACCAAAACTCCTAATTAACAGCACGACCGAGATCTAAAGCTAATTAAAATATATCTCAATAGTCTAAATTTAAAGATCCACAATTTCAACTTTGACCAGACCAAGTAGGATTTAGCTAAATGGTGTCCAGAAACAGAAGGCCATCATGTTTCTGAACATATTTCTCCTCCAGTCCATGGCATCAGCAGGCCAGACCATTTTTACCTGCCAATTGCACAAGCAATATTAGAAACTAAAAGGAGCATTTGGTGCATTGATTGAAAAATGTCGGTTAAAGGTTCCCGAACCCAGACGGGCTCTTGCTACTGCTAGGGCTCCTCCGCTTCCTCGGGCTCTTGCTCAGTCTTTTATCACGCCGAGGCTGCATACAGCTGAAAGCTCAGTTGCATGGATCATGATGAAGAAAGACAAAATAAGCAGTAGGGTAAACATACTGAGGTTTCAGGGGATCTTGAGCGGGATCTGGATCTGCAAAAAGTTCAAAAATAACTCAATAAACAACTCATATCATCATGCTTACTGTTGGTTTAACACTTTTGATCCAATGAGCCTTGTCAACTCTTCCACGTCAAAGGCACCGCATGGAAGAAGAGAAAAAACAGTGTTCAACACGCATTTAAAAAAAGAAGCATAAAATAGATATAGAACAATACTAACAATGAAACAAAAAAGAAACGATCATGGAAGTATGAGGACACAAATGTGTACTTTCAAGCACATTTGTTTTTTAACTCAACCCACCAAAATCCAAATTGGGCATCCTCAGCTTGAGTCCTATTGATGCACTTATAGCACCTGTTTCTATCACCAGGAGCAACCTTCCTGCTTCTTTCGTGTCCTATAAATGAATCCTACACACAATTAACTTCAACGAGTCTGGGGAACAAGGAAATGGTACAAAGAAATGAGCCTTTTTGGCTTCATCCAGCAGTGCTTATCCATGAAACAGGATGCTTTCCCGCAAAGAACAAATTGTGTGGATATGTGCACCAAATCCCATCAACTTCCTAACATGCAATCCCCATATCGCCGCATAAGTCCAAATCTAGAAGACAAAAGAGGCAGCTTTCAAAAAACAGAAAATTATTAGCGAGCAACCTGGATTTTACCTAGTTATCACCCATTCACTCTAAATGGAAGATTCCGACCAAAGAAGAGCTAAAAAACCAAAACAAAGACTTGCAACATAAAAACCAAGCACCAAGCCTGCTCATTTTACTTTCTTTGAAGACATTATTCAAAGATAGAAAGCATCTGACTGACACAGCCCATTTGTGAAGAAAAATAAAAACAAAATATCCAAAACAGTTACTGATTAGTATTTTCGGTGGCTTAATCATAAAATTCTTTATTTGCAATTTCTTGGTCTTCTCATGCCAAGCTACACCAGGTTAATTAATGTTTGGAAGCATGACTTCATAAAAGAAAGAAACTATTCTTCCCCCTAAGTATGCTATTTTAGCCAATACTATATGCTGGCACTGGCAGGATATCAGTGGTTCCCTGAACTGGTAAAATTATGTTATTTACAGACCATCTAAGGTAGCTTTCAAGTATGATGCACAACTGATAAAAAGGACAAAGCCAACAAGGTCATTGTCAATCAACCATCAAATACTCAAAATAAATAAATAAATAAATAAAAGAAACCAGCAGCATAAACAACAACTACCATCTCACCCATTGACCTATAGAATGTAACTTAACAACTGAAACTTCACAATAATCAGAGCAATGATCAGGGTAAATGCAGCAAGAACATTCATCTAGCATGAAAGTCATAACGAGCCCAAATCCCACCTTTTTCTCAAAAGGTTAGGCTTTACTCAAAGATGACAACCATCAAAAGATGCACAAGAATCTAATTCATCCCCTACATGAATAAAAACCTATATCATCAGAGTAAGAGACTTGGTTACCCGCCCAGCCCCACCCTCACTCTCATGAGACAGAACACAATTTGGACAGTTCTGTAAAGAAACCTTTAACCTTTTACCTGTATCCCCAGGCAATCAGAAACAACAACTTAAGTGATACACAAAACAATCATACACACTTACATTGAATATTTACACTTATGTACCCAATTGTATAACCCAAAACAGATAGATCAAATGCATTTTTAAAATGGAAATAAATAAATACCTTGACCGAGAGTATCCCTTTGAACCTGAACGAGAACGAGAGGATACAGATCTTGAGCGAGACCTTGACAAAGAACGGTGCAATGACTTCACTCTTGGTGACTCGCTGTACATCCCTTTGTCCATGTTAAAGTTGCAAAAAAATAAACAAAAAAAGGGGCAATTGGAAAGTATGTCAGACCTTCTGCTCCTGCTCCTGCTTCGGCTGTAACTACGATAACGTTTAGGGCTGGGGCTTCTAGATAAAGAGCGACTCACGCTCCGGCTTCTAGACAAGCTTCTCCGGAAATCATACTCCTTCACCTACAAAGAAGAATAACAATACGATGTGCCATATCTTATACATTCAGCAGGAGAAAAGCTAGAATATGTTAAAGGATGATACTCTTATGTATGACCAAGCAAATGCGTTCCGAAACTCAGAGTCATCAAGTTTCCTGATCTGGACATATGGAGACAACCAGACAGTTGAAAGAAGCAATACAAAGAACGCACCCGTTAGGAAAACATAAAAAACGAAAAATTATGACTAACAAAAAATGAAGACAAATTTATGAGGCATCATAGAAGTTAAATACCGCATATTTCATGTCATCATAGTTTGCATATTCTACAATTCCTGTGGTACCTGCACGTGGATAGATAATGGTACTAAATCACTGCATATTTCTAAATCACTACATTTCTAAAAATTAAAGAAATTATCTGTTGGGAAAAAAAAAAACATCTCCAATAATTAAAAAATAACCAGTCAGAAATGGATGTGTAGGATATAAATGAGAATATAAAACACACATGCATGAGGCCGTGCGGGCACACACGTACACACGTGCACCCGCATGCAAAACAACACTTCTAACAATTGAAACAGTATCAGTCAAAAATGGATCTTAGATGGACATGTATACTGTAATAAAAACTTCATAACCAAGCTGATGAAGAAGTTCATGTCATAGGCCTAAACTTAGAAAGATCTTCACTAGTCATTGTTACATCCTTGTCAATCAAGATGGCATGTTACAAGCCCAAAATCCTCTAGTGGACATGCATACCCATAATTAATATATATATATATGTTCATTGCCCAAGAAACTCGACTAGGACGCCTACACAATGCAGCAGTTAACTAACAGGTTCACATGGTTTTAACAACTGAAATTGGAAAAAATATGACTACCAAAAAGTATGTCCATGTAATGTTTGTAAGTAGTGACTCAAGTCCAATAACCACAACAAATAAGCAATATCATCTGGCACATTATCATTTCAAAAAATTTATTTCTAATGGGAGCACATTAGGGAAAATTTCAGAAGCTTTTAGAACAGACTCAATCGCTGGTTGCTAACAGAGCTATGTTTTGTTGATGTCAAATCAGAGTTGATTTAGAATCCACCCTTGAAAGCAGGTCATTTGGGACATTAAGATTTTCTAATAATTCCACACCCAAATCAGGTTCCAGTGCATCATTTAAATATACCTCATGCAGACCCTACACCCAACAGAAGCACCAAGATTATTGCATTTCCATGAGAAGAAAGTAGACAAATATTAGCCAACGTATCTTAGAATGCAGCCATCCCCAATTTTCAAGAATAGAAAGCCAGATACAGAAGAACAACCATGTATTCAGTACTTCCTTAAATTGTTAAACAAGGGCTCTTTTGCCGAAGTCAAATTTTAAGTGACAAACAGAAAGTAAGTTAAAGACAACCAACTTCACTTGTAACTTGTAAGTTCTCTTACGAATAATATATTGACATGAGATTTCACTTATTCAAACGTATAACTAAAAATGAACTCACCTCTACTATCATGGTACACTTGGGAGAAGCAGACATCACCACCTCTACGCATATGGTCCTAATGACAGGGTATATAAAGAACGCATCAGAATAGCACATGCTAAATTTGGAAAATTAAGAGGATCTGACCAGAAAGCAAACAAAGCTTACCTTAAGGTCTTGCCACGAGGCAGATGATGGAAGACCAGTAACCAAAACTGAACAACACAACATATCGCAAGTCACATAAGTACATTAACATACAACTTTTAAATAACAACTGCAGAATTATAATCCAGAACATACCACGGTACTCTGAGTGTCTAGAGACACCTCCACGGCCACCTCCACTAGTGCTGTAACTACTATGGCGCTCAAAGGATGATGAATGGCCTCTTCCTCCATGAGCCAGTTCCACCTGCATAAGACAAATACTTTAACCAAGAAAGAAGAAAAGGTGCAAAACATGCACATGAAGATTCAAGCTTACACGCAATCTATGGCCATCAAAATTATATCCATCACGGCCATGAATAGCTTCGTCAGCATCACGAGAATCCTCAAACTATATGAAACAAGACCACAGACACAGAGTGAAATGTAAATGAAAAAAAAGCAACAAACATAATTAAGATAACAAACTACGCTAAGTAATTAGCCCTCTGCATAAGCTCAACCAAGGATCATAAGTAATTGGTAACAAAGTTTTTCAAAGTAATTTGAAACAATTAACTAAGAGGCCAATACCTCAATAAAAGCATAACCTGGAGGCCTTGGAGGTATCTTCAGATCAATGTCGATAATGGGTCCATACTGGAAGAAAACAGTTAGAAGGAGTCAATGGTTACTCATAGAGAAATATAGCTCAGAAAATACCAGTCTATCTGGGATTTGATAGAATAGCATTCTACCTACAAAAATGTAAAATAGTAGATCAAGCTAGAATTGGCCACTTCTCATAAATTTAAAAATACATTTTTATCACACATGATAAAAAATCAAAGATGTTAATGTTAATGTACAGTAACAGTTCTAATTCCTAATCAATCAAAGCATATTTATAATGAACACAGTCATTTGCTACCTAGAAGTCAGAGCAGCATCCCTAAGGATAACACTATAGAATTTTAAAATGTATCAAGATAGCATCACCTTTGATACACTAGACAACTGCTTAATAAGAGTTGAATGGTAGTGTATTGAGTACAAGTATATCTAAAGCACACTTAAAAGCACAAGGTACTAGATCTGCTCGGATAGTAAAATAAACTTTGATTCATGCCAAACGGCATTCCTTTCCAAAAGTCTTTTCAGGAATGTACTCAATATCGACAGTGCAAATCCAACTTTCTTCAAGAAAACAATATAATGTCCAATACAACAAGAAGGGCAGACATCTTAAAACCTTGGTACATAATCTATGTTGTCAAAAAGCAAGCTTTCTTGCAACGTACTCTCAGCTGAAACAAAAGACTGACAAAGAATAAAAATTATCACAAAAAATTTTTTTAAAAAAATAATCTTAAGGTCACATTAAAACAATTGATGTGTAATTGGATACTTTAAAACTTCAAAGAGAGCAAAGATCAAAAGCAGTGGCGCAATAACCTTGTAGAACAGATCTTCAACCTCCCGCTCGCGAATATCTCCAGGAAGATTACCTACATATATGGTGCGACTCCCACGACTACTCATGTTTTCTGCCACACCATATAAAATATATAGAAACTCAACAAAACCAACCCAACAACATAAATCAACAAATTATCTTGTCCCGTAAGAATGAGGAAGCAACAAACAAACAAAAGTCCATGGCTTTCATAAGAACCCCAGAGCAAAAAAGAAACAAATCTGATGAAAACTCATGACACAAGATTCTAGTAGAACCCAGAGCAACAAAACCAAGAATTTAGCGCAAAACCCTTGAAATTCAGACACAGCCTAAAAAAGCATATTTTCAAGATAATGCTTTCCTAAACGCGACTTACAGGATTTTAAATAACACAAATCCGTAGCACAAATCCCTCAGATGATTTAATGATCAGGCATCAAGTGACAGAAAAATTGCAGTAAAAACTTGGAGAATCAAGACTAAAACCCTAAAGATGATAGTCCAATTCAAAAGGAACCCTAAAATTTCACTAATTTGAATGTACAGTGAAAATTGCACAAAAAAATCACCTGAATTCATAAGATGGAACAACATCCCCACCAAAGAACATCAAAATTTTCCTATAAAACACCATGCTACAATAGAATCACGGAAATAAACAAAAAAAAAACCCTAAAACAGAATGGCGAATTCACTGCGACCCCTAGGGTTTCAAGAATCCAATACAAAATCAAATAAAAAAATTCTTCAAAAAAAAAAAAAAAAACCCCCCAACAACGAGTCCTTCCAGTGATCTAAGAACAACAAACCAAGAAGAAAACCTAGAAAAATCAAAGGGAATCGATAGAAGAGAAGGATTCAAGAACAAGATTACCTCGGCCTTCGGAGATGAAGAAGAGCAACGAGCAGAGCTTTGGCTTCCAGAGAGTTCTAATCGGAGGGAGCGCTAGGTGTGTACATATATATATATATATAAAGGAAGGGGCTAAGGGGCAAAAGTGGAAATTTGGATGTACATGAAGCCTAGATGATCGTAGATCTGATGTTACTTATCTCGAGGCATAGGTTAGATGAATTGTTTTCAATGAAAATTACTGTTTTGGGCTTGTTAGTTTTTGGGTAAAATCATCAATTTTTTAAATAATTTATTAAAAAACCGCTTTCATTATTAAGTTGAGTTCCCTTTTGTTTTATTTAATAAATTTAAAAATAAATTTAAAAATAATCATCAATTTACTGTCACATAAATTATAAACGAAGTCATGTATAAAATTTAATTGACAAAAGATGAGCTCTTATTTTCTTTAAAGCAAATTATCTATTGTATTTTACATTTAATTTTGAGTTTATTTTTTTACTAAAAATATAACAGTAAAAAGCTCTAGATAAAGCAAACAAACAATATAAAAAAAGAACAATGATTATAATAACAGATGCTAATGACATCTTAAAAGCAAACATTACTGAAGATTATCCATCCTAAACAGGATAAAAGTGACTTGAGGGGTTGAATGCATTAGCAGGGTCTAATATTTGAGATCATTTCAGTGGGATCATTGATAAGGAAACTAAAGAATTCAGCTAACTTCATTTGACAATGCAAATAAAGTTTTCCAACTTTTTGATTTTTTTCAAGCTTGGAGTTGTGGCCTGTAAATATTTAGAAAAGAAAGATGTGAAGAAGCAAACCTTTTGTTTTATTTCAACAAAATATTACCAAGAAAGGTTGCATATGTACTTTTGTTTTTTAACAACATAGATAAGTGATTATACACACATTAATTGAAGTGGTTTGTCTACCTATGTCTCTTAATTGAAGTAGTTTATCATTTTTTTTAATAAATAAATAAGGTAAATAACTAAAATAGTCCATTACCTATTTCTATTTTGGTCCCTAAGTTTTGAAAATTACATTTTGATCCCTTATTTTACTTTTTTATTACAATTCAGTCACTCGAATGCATGTCGTTAACGGCAATCCCACGTGACAACCATTAACATTGGAATATAAATGTGAGTGCCACGTGGAATTACCGTTAACGGTGTGCTCGGATGACTGAATTGTAATAAAAAGTAAAGTAAGGTACTAAAACGTAACTTTTTAAAGTTAGGGGACTGAAATAAAAATACATACAAAGGTAAGAGACCATTTTAGTTGTTTAAAAAAAAAAAATTATACACATATTATTTATGGCTCAACCATCTTTTAGAAAAAAGTTAAAATTTCAAAATCTTAATCCTCCGCACTAGAATCCAACACCTGGCTATTTTATGGATATTTTTTTATATATAATTATTTTTAATATTGTATTTTTTTTTTACAATAAATGACAAGTATTCTCCACTTAAAATTTTGTCAAAGAACAAATATGTACAAAGGTGTACTAATCATAGGCTTACATTTACAATGACTTATTGATCTTTTAAGAGTTTATTAACTAGGCCAAACACCACACGCACACTTAGATAGTCTATAAGAATCATATCGAGTTAATAAATTCTTTTGTCTGTAACACCAGCTCCTGCCAATACACTACTAAGTATATTTTACCGCATAATTAAAGAACTGTTGTTTATTTTCAATATTAATAAAAAATACATTTCTATTAATCTTTTAACTTGCTTTTTAAATATTTTTGTTAATATTAATTTGTATAAAATTAAGAATATTCCATAGATCCTCCAGAGTTCTACTGCAGCTGGCCCTGCCTTCATCCATCTGCTCATCGCCGCTGGAAATCCCCCTCAACTCCGAAATCTCCGATCATCTGGTAATCCTGCCATCCTCTTCTTCGACTTCTCCTAATTTGTATCACTTTTTTCTGAAGAATTTAGTGCGGAATTTGCTCAAATTCATCTTATTCGGGTGTTTTGATTGAGATTTTAACAGAGAATTGGGTGAATGATGTTCAGATTTTAGATTTAAGTTTGAAATTCAGTTATTTAATCAGAATTATTGAAAGTTTCTTTCTTTTTGTGAGTTTTGATGCCCTAATTGGTGGGCGGCATCTGGGTTTGGATTTCCACTAGAATTTGTTGTTTTGAGGGCTTTGTTTAATTAATCATGGATAGTAACAAGGATGAAGCTATGAGATGTGTTCAAATGGCAGAAGCTGCGCTGAAATCTGGTGACAAGCAGCGAGCTTTGAAATTTATAAAAATTGCTCTGAGATTGGACCATAATGTTCCCATTTTTGAGCTTTTGATAGCTTGTGAGAATTTAAAGAGTGCCAATTCCACTTGTGATACCAAAGAAATGGCATCTGATTACAGTGGAGAACAGGTTAGATTGGTTAGAGAAATCAGGAGGAATAATAGTGATTGTTATTCAATACTTGGAGTTGATAAAAGTTGTTCTTTTGAGGAGATCAAGAAAGCATATAGGAAGTTGTCTCTTAAGGTTCATCCTGACAAGAACAAGGCTCCCGGTTCCGAGGAGGCATTCAAGATTGTTTGTAATGCTTTCAAATGCTTGAGTAACGAGGAATCTCGGTCACATTATGATCAAGTTAGTTGCCGCAAGGCCAATGGGTTTAATTATGATGATGAGTGTGCAAGGAAGAGTAGGAGGAGGAGAAGGACGGCGGCAAGTTATGATGTATTCGATGAGAATTTTGATCCGGATGAAATTTCCGGATCATTTTATTATGGTACTAAGAATAATGTGTTTCAAGCTCGACAAGTTCATCGTGCAAAAACAGTTCCCCGGCGACAAGGGGAACAGATGTTCTACAGGGATGTTCTCTTTCTGATTGTCTTACTTCAGATACTGTTTATCTTTCTTAGTCTGTTGCTGTTCCTCTTCTCTTCCTCGGAGCCACAATATTCAATCCGAAAGACATGCGCGTATCGTGTTCCAATGCTAATAGAGAAACATGGTATAGAATATTTTGTCAAGTCATCAGATTTTGATCACCAATTCCCTCATGGAAGTGACGCGAGACATAAAATTGAAGAGAATGTTTTGAAGAGTTACAAAAGTCTGCTTAGACGGAATTGTCATATTGAACTACAACGGCGTCAAAGGTCGAGGTTTTCTTCATTGCCACATTGTGATAGGTTACAAAGTCTTGAAGCAACATAAAGCTCCAATAAGGTGACCTTCTTTTAACCTTGTTTTGTTATACAATTATTCGATGTCATGCTAATCAAAACAATGGTGATGAAATACACATGCTAATAAGTGCTTATTGCATCTGCTTTGTTGAATAGGGCATTGAAGTCAAAATCATATGAACTAGTATATTTTTGGAAATACGACTATTGCCATCAAAAAATTTGGATCAACATCTTCCCATTTCCTTGTTTCATAATCTTGTGAGTGTTATAACTTGTTTGAATGGAATTGATGCTCCATGCTATCTTTGAGTGTGTAACCGGTCCGTTATTCATTGCTTCACTTATTGGCTATTGCAATGCCTTTCTGTTGGTGATGTTTTCATCTAATTACCAGAATTAGAGGGTCGATATTGTCATCTCTTGTTGCCTTATGTGTAAATTTGGTTCATATGTGTTCTTTCTTTGTTTTTGTTGTTTAATTGCATGATCATTGTTGTCCAACTTTTTTGATGTATCATGGTAAAAGGAAACTGCATTTATAAGAATTGATGTTAGTGCAGATGCAATAGAATGGTCAGCAATGAAGAAGAAAGCAGTGTGTCTGCATCCATTGAATAGATGTAGACATCTGAAAATGTTTGAATTCCACATGAAAATGGCTCTAATTTGAATTGGAACCTTTGAAAATGTTTAAATGGTGTGATTAAAATCCTTTTGAACCTATTGTGACCTACTTAGTTGGATGATAATAGTGTAGTTTTTTTTTTCTTTTTGACAACGTGAATAAACCATCATTCTCTGGAGTCAAACACTCGACCTCACCCTTTTCCAAAATTAACCACTCGACTGCAACGGAGTTAAATGTTTTATTCTCGGCTATTATAATGGTAATAATAAAAGTATAACTTTATAATGATCCTTTTAATTATTGGATTGAGGACAAATTTTTATGTGAGTTTATCAATCACTAAGTTAATTAATATTAACTAAAATTAAATATTTTGATATTAAATTTAAAATATAAAATTTAATTATTGAATATTTATATTTAAAAAATAACTCTTATAACATGAGTTTGGTAGATTATTTCAAGGTAAAATAAGGTGCTTTGATCATGGAAATGGGGGGCAATGTAGTCTTTACTTGTCATTGTTCTTTCTTTATGGTCTAAAGTTCAATGACAAAATTATCTTTGAGTGGCTTACTCTTGCTTTTTAAAGTTTAAACTTTAAACGTTAAAAACGACTCTATATTGTTTTTCAAATTAAAAATATTCCCATAATTTTGTTTTTTTTTTTTTTGTTAACGATCGGTGGTGCATTAATTATAATGACTTAATGATCTCTTACAAATTTATTGGGCAAATTAATATACGGGATAAGACATAGCATATCCAAAATGATATATCAATAATCATGACTTAATAATGATAAATCCTCTTGTTTATAACCTCATAAGAGATCTAATAAATAGTATTTAGGTTTCATTTATACAATTACTATATCATAAAGGATTAGATCCTGCACGAATCACCCACCATGAGTTTTCATAAAATAAAGACATGTATTTTCTCTTTTTTTTTGAAAATTTAATAAATGTTAAATAATTTAATAGATCCAGCATTCTGACTTTAGGCCAATTTTGAAAATAAATAATTATTAAATAAACGGTAATGATATGTTGGCTAGATCACCTACCCAGTGGGACCCACAATTAAGGTCAGATCCAATCAAGGCATCTCACTGGCTGACAGTGACAAAGAATGGAGCCAGTGAACTTTCCCAAATTTTTAAAATGATTCTCTCTATTCTGAATAAAACTATTCAAATTACATAAATTATAATAACCAAAAAAAGACTTAATACTAATAAATAACAAATATAATTATTACTTTTCCCAATTAAAAAAAAATAATATAAAGTTATTTTGAGAAGGGTAAACGTGTAATTTCAAATCTAAATTTTGAAACCCAATTTGGGAAAAACGCGTTGTTGGCCCGCCAAGGCCCGGTCAAAAGCCGAGGAAATTGTGATTACGACCGAGCTTTCGGGAAACGTAAAAATAAAGGCCCATAAGGGCAACGCCTCGTTTCCCAATAACTTTTTTTAAATTCTCGATATTACCCTTCCAACAATTAAAAAAGACACAAGGGCATAACAGTAAAATCAAAGATGCGTTCGAAATTTACAAAGCTGGAACACATGAAAAGACAAAAGAGCCCTGGAAGAGATCGGAATAGTAACAGAAAGGAGAAGGGCAATACAGTAAAATCAGCTACTCGTCGCCGTCGCCATCGCCGCCGAAGAGGGAAAAGCGGTTGTAGAGAAGGAAGAGGAGAAGGATGAGGATGAGGGCGACGCCGACGGGGGAGCCACCGACGCGGTGGATGGAGTCCGGGGAGCCGCCGCCGATGGAGAGGAGGTCGGAGAGGGCGTTGGCGCGGTCGGAGGAGAGGAAGCGGATGAGGAGAAGGAGAGAGACGGGGAGGAGGAGGAGGCCGGCAGGGCTGAGGAGATCGGAGAAGGCTTGTATCAGGGCTTCGCCGCCGTCGCCGAGAAGGAAGGGGCCGGAGACTACGACGCCAACTACTACGGCTAGGAGTACTCCGTGTGGCGCTCCGCGTCCTCCTTCGTCTACCATTGCTTTAGGGTTTCAGATCTAGAGAAAGAGAGAGAGAGAGAGAGAGAGGGGTTGGAATGAGGGAGTGAGGAGTTGGGGATGCTTGGTATAAGTAGAGGTGAAGTCAAGAAAAAGGAGAAAGAGGGATCCAGAGAGAGAGAGAGAGAGAGAGAGAAGAGGAGTCTACTACCTCGGATTCACGGAAATTTAAATTTTATAATAATAATAATAATAATGCCAAAATATCAAGATGGTCCTTGTATTTTGCGTTTTTCGCTCTTTTAGTCTCTCTAATATAAAATCCGTATTTTTTGTCCTCGTATTTGCATATTTCTGTCTTTTTAGTCCCTCCAATTGACGAATCAGTCATTTTGGTCTTTTCAGCTAATAAATTAGAGGGACTAAAAAGGATGAAAATGTGCAAATACAAGGACCAAAAAGGCGGATTTTACAGCTGAAGGACGAAAATGTGCAATTACAAAGACCAAAATGGCTGCTTTTATATTAGAGAGATTAAAAAGGCGGAAATCACAAAATAGAGGTACTATTTTGATATTTATGCCTAATAATAATAATAAGAGGAAATGAATTACAGGCCTCTATGCTACCTCAGATTCACGGGAATTTAATTTTATAATAATAATAATAATAATAATAATAATAATAATAATAAGGGAAAATGAATTTTAGAGGTCTCTTTGAGCTTTAAAATTTTTCAGATTAACCCTATAATATTTGATTTTTTTTTTTAGTTTATTTTATTTTCATTTTTTTCAGTCAAAACTCACTCGGTCAATTTATAAGTAAAGGCGAAGTAAAAAAAGAACATATCGAATGAAAGATAATGGGAGTTTACTACCTCGAATTCACTGAAAATTAAAATTTATAATAATATAACTCCTCCGGTTATTTTAGTTGTACAATTTATTAAATTTGTTTTAGAGTTTTTCTTTGATTTTTTTTACTTGTTTATTTAGCAAATTTATATAATATTTAATATTGTTTTTTACAATTTTATCCCTTATATTTAATATATTTTTATAATTTCTAATAAATATATCCAAGTACATGTTTTATTAAATTATATTTTAAATAAGAGTACTCTTGAAAATTAATTTATAGTTTTTATAAAATATAATTAAAATAGACAAATAAAAAACACATAAAGAAGTACGACTTATTCGAAAATATAGAAATACATTAAATATAGAATGTAAATTTAGAAAAACAATATTTAATGCTTAACAAATTTTCTAAACAAGTAAAAAAAAATCAAAAAATCTCTAAAATTGGACAAATAACAAAGACGAGGGATGAATTATTTGGGTTATCAAATAACACAGAGACATTATGGTGCACCATTTATAAATACTTAATGACTCTTTAAAAATTTACTATACAAAACGTGCTAGTACGCGGGGTAATAATGACCTACTACTTATGTCAAAATAATATATCGATAATTATAACTTCACATTAGCATATCCTTTATTTTGCAATTTCAAAAGACGGAGAATATAACACATTGTGCAAATAACAAAGTGAATAGTTATAAACACTATTACAAAGTATTTTTACAGTAATTTTACCCAATATTGTGGCGCCACTCACCTACCCACCCACCATTCATGTAACTTTCAGTTAGGGCATCCGATAGTTGTAATTTAATTTAGTTTTAAGTTTTTACGAAAAAATAATATGGCCCTTCTCATATAAACCCCAATAAAATCATGTGTTAGGGCATGTTTGGATAGCCCAGAATTATGGTATAATCCGTACATTATACCATAATTTTACATTTTCTAAGAATTATGTCATATTGACTATTTGGGTACTTATTTTAGAGTATAAAATTATTACATAATATAGGTATTATGACATAAAAAAATATTCTACTAAGAGTGGAATATTTTCTTATTGTAAAAAATCTCTTTTTCTTTTTTGATACAGTCACTGGTCATTGGTACACCGCTGGTCCGGCCGACCTCTGGAGACCGGCCACCGGTCCATCGGGGGTCCGACTACCAGGCGGCTAGCATCCGGTGCATGTCGGCAGTCCATTGGTGGTCCAGGCGGCCTCTGGTAACCGGCCACTAGTCCACCGGTGGTCCAATCAACTACTAGATGACCTCTAGTGATCGGCCACCGGTAATCCGGCCATCCATCGATGGTCCGGTTGGCCTTAGGCCACCGGCCACCGGCCACTAGTCCACCGGTAGGTCCGGTGGCCAACCAAAATTTCTGTAATAATCACTTGCACTTCCTACATAATTTCTGTATAGTATTGCATGATATCACCACTCATTCACCATTTATGTGCATTTCCCATTGGACTGTCCGGTGGTTATCATTTAGTTTAAATTTTAATTTGTTATGAGAAAATAATATAAATAAATAAAATTGTTAAAAATTCTATTTTTTTAATAATTTACTTTTAAATCTAAATTAGGTTGGAATTACTAAATTACTTTTCATCTTAGTACTAACAATAAATCAGTGTAGTCGGACACAAAGGGAGCAAGTTAGCCCTAGTGCGGATAAGCTTGAGCTTAATAGAGGATGGCGGGTTCTAAGGTCAGTGAAGTGTGAAATTTTTATTACTATAAAAAATTATCAAAATAATAAGAATTAAAAAGAAAATTTTGCAAATAAGATAATGAAAACATATGAGAAAATGTCAGACTGGTTGGCAGGGACAATTGAAAATTTTCAAAGACTAATATATAAATTTTCCTCTTATTATTAATATTATAAAAAAAATATATTTTTTTATTTTAAAAGTTTAGTTTAATTTTAAAATAATAATTAAACTCGTATTTATCTTAATATAAAACACTTCTTAAAAAGTAGTCAATTACTCTATTCTCCACGTGATAGAGTGCTAGATTTTTATTTGTGGTCTGGAAAAATAATCCAGTGGACTTGGTTCCATGGTGAACCAAAACGTGGCTCATTCTTATCAATGAGTTTATAAATTTTAAATTTTAAATTTTATTTATTATATAATATAGAGAAAGATTAATAATTATATTAAAAGATTGTTATTTTTTATTTTAAAAAGTCACTAATTTGAGGTAATCCAACTAGTGAGAATGAGCCACATTTCGGTTCTGTCGTAACTACCATGTCACCGTGTCCATAAAATCACTTCTATGTGGTTTGTTTATATTTTTTTTCATATAAAAGATATATTTATATTAATGTAGTATTTATATTTTTTGAAAAGGTATTTTCTTTTTCATTTGGATAGATTAACAACATTTATGCATAAACTATTGATTTATGTTACACATTAACCCAAACATTATGGTTTGTAATAATGGCAATCATTCATGTTAAATAATTAAGAAAAAAACTCATTATTATCATGCTTAATCTTAATTCACTTTTAATCTAAATCCAAGCACTATCTAAAAGACTTGATGTTTCTGAAAAATGACTAAAGTTATCACGTGCAAACATCATAATTTATTTATTTTATTTTTTTCCCCTTGTATGATTAAATTTTCAGATTACAAATGGTATGTTGCCACATATATCTTTCTTTTTTTATGTATTTATATTTATTTATTATTATATAGGAAAGGAAAAAGGAAGGGACAGGTTGATAAAGTGGTGTAAATGGGTGGGTGGTGCTTGAAAAAGTGAAAGAAAAGAATGAGGAGTTCATTGGGTTTGTATGAGAAACAATGGTCTGATTCCATTGAATTGGCAAGGAAGGTACCATGTCCTTCTTGAGGGGTCATGAGTGACATTGACCTTTTGTCATGCCCTAAAAACTTCACATTTATATGAATGAAAATGCCTTGAACTTGAAATAAAATAGTTTTTACTGAAACCACTGTTTATAGTGGAAGAGTGGTAATTTTTATTCTCTTCCTAGGGTGAGAGGTTTAGTAATCTACTCTTCCCGGCATTAGTTAAAGTTATTAATGATTTATCTCTCTTGGTAAAAAAAATTATTAAATACATTACTTTAACAAAAAATCACTGTAGTAGATTGACTTCTATTTTAGATTTTTATTAGTTATAAAATGTGAAAAGTGATAGTTTTTTCACTTCAAAACTTCTTTAATTTTAAACTAAACCTATTTAGCATGCATTTTTTCATCAAAGAAGTGTAAGTGATATAAATCCATTTTTTTTTCTTCTAGATTTTTTATTTCATACAAAATGCCTGAATTATTGAAAAAGATATTAACTCCCAACTATTTCATGAAAAGTGTTACTTTATTTCACTTTTTCCCTTTTGACCACTTTTTTAAATGAACAGTTAATCTAAAATAGATAAATAGATGAATAGAAACAATATATTTTATTAACCAAAATCCACTTCTTGATAATTTTATATTTTATATGTAAACAATATTTTTATAGACCCCAATAAAATCATGTGCAAATGGTAGTGTACATTATTTCTATAGTAAATTTGTATAGTATTGCATGGTATCACCACTCATTCAACAATATTTATTAAAAGCAAGTTGCATAGAATGTTCAATATATAACAAAAGTTTTCAAAATAAACATATTATTAATAATTAAAAAATTCATGTCTCTAGGCCAAAGATTACTCTAGTAACAAGGGTTACATGCACATAATCATATACTAAGTTTTACTTTATTTAACCTCAATGATGCCATTAGTTACATACCACACAATCTATTATTATTTTACTATCGGCATAATATCAAAACTAGTTTCTACAAATAAATATGTCACCAATGACTAAGTGGTTTATAAGTAGTCAGGTCTTCTTCTTTACAAGTGGTAAGAGTTCGAATCATGAGTAAGAGTATATATATTTCTGAGAATGTGAGTAGTAGTTGTGTGTCAGTGAACCCACTATCTATTTATGCATGAATCCTGCCCCCACTTACTCCGTTGAAGTTTGTGCATGTTCATGTATTTTTTAACGGCCTAGCCATTCATCTTAGTAAAATAACAAATATGTTGACATGGCCAAAATTTAACTTAATTAACAGGATCATAACATGGTCATATATATGTGGTCCATGTGGAGACGAAGTAACGAAATAGTAAACATATTATTAAAAAATCAATTATTCATAAGTTCTCACTTGAATCATAAATCAAAATTCATAAGTTTACATTTAAAATCACATATCAATAATTTATTGGTTCACATTTGAAATCTCAAACCAATGCTCACATGTTCATATTTGAAATGGTAGCTTCGCCAAAATTTATATTTGTGGAAAAGCTTTTGAAAAAAAAAAATTCTAAGTCTTTAAAACATCCACATCAATAAATAAATAAACATATTTTCTAAACCAATAATTCACACACAAAATCATTAGATCATTCCTCCGTGCATCACTTAAATTAAGAAAAAAAATAAAGTTGAATTGTTTTCCCTCATAATAAGTTTCCATATAAAATTGTAGCATATACTATTAAGGTAGTGTTTGTTTTAAACTATTTACGATTACATTCTACATCCAAAAATTATTTGTTTGGTTTGAGGGATTTTAAAATACCAAGGTAAAACCAATTACTTCAATGGATGTATTTGGACTTACGTCCAAATTGGACGTAAGTCAAAATCCCGAAAATTGAAAATTCTTAGGTTATATATATCCATGCATCACTTAAATTAAGAAAAAGAAATAAAATTGAATTGTTTTCCTCGTAATAAGTTTTCATATAAAATTGTAGCATACACCATTAAATAAATTTGGATGAACTTATGTTAATACCAAAATCCAAATTCCTCCAACAATATGTGATGTATCATCAGATTACTTCCAACACACTTTTTAATAATTCAAGCTGTTTTAATATCCCAATACATACAAAAACTAACAAATTATTATTATTATTATTAAATCCAGCCATTCTTTTAATAAGGTTAGTTGAGTTTAACTTTATTTTTGGGCCAGCTACTGAAATTAGGCCATTTAAGAACTGAGTGGTACCAGGCATACTTACTTCATGGAAGGCCTTTTTTCTTTTTTATCTATTTTTATTCATTATTTAATATGATTATTGCCATATCTTTATTATTGGTTATGTATATAACATTATACAAATGCTACATGCGTTATATAGCAGGGCGTGCTCACGGGTTGAGAATTGATCATCCAGTCCGAGCTTCCTCACTCGGTGATATGGGATTTAGATAACAAAACTGCACCCACAATTGAGACTCGTTATCATCATTACTTCTAGAGAGATTCAAATTCAAAATCTCTTAAATGTCTCATAATTGCTCTTTGCAATGAGCCAATATCTCTAAACATAATGATATAATTATTTCTTTTTATACAAAAATTATTATTGTCTGTAAAATAAAATAATTAAGGTTTCAACCGTCTCTACAAAATCACAAATAACTTAATGTTTAATTTATCATAAAATATTAATTTGTTATCTCTTCCCCCACTTGATTGATTCATCAATATTATATTGAGTAAAATATTTTGTAATTAGAAGATTAAGTTTGATTTTATGAAAAGTTGATGGTTCCGAATAAAAGAAGGGTTTCAAGACGGATTAATTTTTTGGTAGGTTACTAAGGTTTGGACTTGTTTCATTAAGGTTACCAAGTTTCAATTTGCATCAAAACAGTTATTAACATTTGATTTCATTTTTCCGGAAGGTGACCCGCGAGTAATCAGATACATCCAGCTGACGTGTCTACCGGAAAAAGCACAGTCAGCCTCGAATTAGCACATCACCAGCCTCCACATCAGCCTTTTGTCCCATGTAATTATGTATGCTACATCAGCATCTTCTTCTTCTCCCCATTTTTCAAAGAGGAAGCACGAGCCTGACCATGAACAGAGCTCCATCTTCTTTTTGATTATCCACACAAGCTCAAACATGAACAGGGATCACGATGGGTCCCTGACAACGAGTGGAGCTCTGGCAATGAGTGGATCCTTGATCGGTGAGAAGCTTTGGGGAGTTCCGATTGAAGCTTTAGGGCTTTAAATTTTTTTTTAAAAACAAAAATTGCAAAATGGAGCAACATAATTTTGGTGGTTTATTATTTATGTTTTATATTTTTTTTGTTTCTCATTTGAATTGATATAATTGTTAATTGTGAGAGAGGACTACTGGGTTGTAGGAGATTTTTTTCATTAATTTAGTACATAGCATGTTTGTTATGGGTTTCTTGTATATATAATGGTTGGCTTTTGGTGCATTGGATGCTATATATATATAAAAGTATTTACAGATCCTTAATTATCTATTGAGGTTGTTTGTTTATTATTGTTCATGCTTGTAAGTTCCTAGAATTAATGAGACAATTCAGTCTAATATTTTCCCATCATAAATGACACCAACAAGAGATTAATGTTGTTAAACACGATACAAACCTTGCTAAACCACTCATGTTTTAAAAAAAAAAATTAAAGCCCTAAAGCTTCAATCGGAGTTCCCCAAAGCTTCTCACCGACCAAGGATCCACTCATTGCCGGGGACCCATCGTGCTCCCTGTTCATGTTTAAGCTTGGGTGGATAATCAAGAAGAATATGGAGCTCCGTTCATGGTCAGGCTCGTGCTCCCTGTTTGAAAAATGGGGAGAAGAAGAAGATGCTGATGTGGCATATATAATTACATGGGACAAAGGGATGATGTGGAGGTTGGTGATGTGGCAATTCAAGGCTGACTGTGCTTTTTTCCGGTAGACATGTCAGCTGGATGTATCTGGTTACTTGCGGGTTACCTTCCGGAGAAATGAAATCAAATGTAAGTAACCGTTTTGATGCAAATTGAAACTTGGTAACCTTAATGAAACAAGTCCAAACCTTAGTAACCTACCAAAAAATTAATCCGTTTTAAGACAGTAGTGGGTTGGGTGAACTTGTATTACAACCCAAGTGAGTTGGGTTAGAATAAATGGGTTGGGCCCAAATCTAACGAGTTAACCAATATTAACACTAAAAATCTAGGTAAATTTTTGTTTATGATATGTTTTGTTATTTATTATTATTTTTCAAATATCCCAAAATTGAATATTGTATTACAAATAAAAGCATGTATGGTCTACCTAAAAAAAAGTAAAAAAAAAATTGTAAAAAATGAATATTTTTTTCCATGTCTTTCTTTTTAGTCTTATTATGAATTATTAAAAAAAAATTAAAACCTCATTAAAAAATTATTATTATTTTATCTTTTTTTAAGCATCAATTCACATGATTGTTTCTGTTTACTTAGGTGATGTTTAGTTGCCAGTAAATAGGTGCAAGTAAATGTAATATAAGTACTTTTACATGTAAAAAGAACAAAAAAGGTGTTTGGTTAGATGTAAAAAGTAATTCTATGCAAAATGTTTTACAGCAAAGTACAATTTTTGCTGTATATATAAGTGAAAATACAGTAAAAGTTGCAATTAAAATACCACCTTCCCCTTCTTTTTTCTTTTTTTCATAGCAGATTTCATTTTTTTCTCTCATTCTCGTGATATTGAAATCCAAATCATACGTCGGCGGAGCACAAATGCCTTTTTCTCTCTTTCTATAATTTAATAATAATTAGCTTCATTTTCTTTGGCAATGCAACAGTTTCCTGATTGATTCTCTACAGTTTCACTGAATTCAAATTTAGCTTACTTTAGGATAACAGAGAAAAATAAAAGAGAAAAAGAACAAATGCCTACCTTCTTTAGGAAAAAGTAAAAACATCAAGATGAATGGCTGAATAAGAGTGAATAACATGTGAATTTGTTCTTTCGGCTTCTTTCATTGTAAGCTTAGAACTTTTATTTTGTAAAGTTGGAAGCACTAAACACTCAACACAAGATGTTAAGATGGTATACTAACTCTTAAGTTAAGGAACTCATCAGCAAAACAAACCTTAGCATGCTAAAAAGCAGACTGTTCTAAGGTCAAATATAAAGACCAGCCACTCAATAGTTCACATCCATTAATGGGCAAGTTGGCATGCTTTCCCGTTCATGGTTTGAGTTTGGATTTAAAGATGTTTTCTTCTTACTTAACAAAGTAAGGCAAGAAAAACAAACATTAGAATAAAGTGCCCAAAATAGTGATGTTAAAAAAAATTCAACTAAGATAAGATGATAGGGACAAATTAACTTAGAAATAAGTTCTATAATTCTAGAGGATATAGTGATACCAAGAAAAACTTGATTACTTTATAAAATTAATTTAACATTATTTAAGCTTCTATAACCACTATCGTCTGCAAACATGATTTTCATGAAATTTTAAACTTGTTAGCAAACATGGTTTTCATGATCTATATGGTGCTTTACTTTTTGCCATTTAAGAGCTATAGATGAATATTTATTCTAGGTGTGGTTTAAAGTAATAAACATTTTATAGAATTGGCATACAAGTCATGAATTGATAGATCTTAATTTTTAAAAACATGTGCTTACTTGCTTTATAGTAGTGAATGCCGTTGAAGTCATGAAGCCTTAAATGGCATAAAATGAGAAAAAAAGGCATGTTTTTGTTTCAAAGTAATTAGAATGAACACATTTTATTTATTTATTTTTTAATAATGAAAGGAATGAAATCAATTTTTTGAAATATACGTGGGGAATGAATAAACTATCCTAATTTTTTTTGTCCTTTTATTTTGGTTGAATTGCAAGTTTGTGTTTGATCTTGAGTTAGGGGCTGTTTGGTTACCCGTAAGTAGGTATGATGTAATTTGACTTACAGGTAAAACACCAAGTTAGGTTGTTTGGTTTATTGTAAAAGCATATATGGTGTTATTCAAATCACTAATTTTGGTGTTTTTGCTGCATTTGGACTTACGGCCAAATTGGCCGTAAGTCCAAATGCAGGGAAATAGATGGAATAAAGTCACCTTCACATGACCCCTTTCCTCTTTTCCATTCTCAGCCACTTCTAAGCCCTCCATTTCGTTGCTCACTGGCCGTCGCTCCCGCAAGCCCGTCTCCCTCACGTTGCCCCATCGTCAGTCCGACGATCTCATCTCTCTTGATTCCAGTCATCTCGCTTGCCGGTAAATCTTCTCCACCATGATATTGTGTTGTGTTGTTCCTTCCGATCTGGTTTTGATGTCTGAGAAAGTGTTTGAATGAGGGAACTTGATGCTAACGTGTCCCTGTCTAGGTTGCATTTGCATCTTAATTTCTTCATTTGTGTTTGTTATTTAATTATTTATTATTTCTATTGATGGTTGCAACAAGTTAAATCTCTCCAGCTATTGCTCTCATTCAACAGCGGTTGCCCTCATCGATTCTTTTCCCCCCCCCCCCCCTTTTTCTTGTATTAATTTAAAATTTTTTAATTTTGTGAGATCCTCTCTTTACCATTTTGCTGAAATAATTTGGCAGTTTGGTAGCAAGTATTTTTTTTTTTCTCTGCAATTTGTAAACATGCAACTGGCTACTATTGCCTGCAGTTTCTTTTTTTGCAACCACATATTTTTTGGGCATAGGTTGTAATTTATGGTTTGTTCTGGTTTCATATTGATGGTATGTGTTATTAGACATTAGGATCCTATGGTTTAATTTTATATGACATTGTGAATGGATTATGTGTTGGGGAAAAATTCATTATATTATTTTAATGATATATTTGGTATTTAAACTTTTGTGAGTTAAAAATTAGAAATATCTTACTGCCTTACTCTGCTTACTATGTTATGAAGAGAATGAGCTTCTTCAGAAACACTTCATTAAATTGGGACTAAATATACCATGTTCAAGTTTCTGTGTAATCTCATCAATGTTGTTAATATAACATGATTGAATGATCATGTTTAGGATGTAGTTGTTCATGAGTCTTCTTAGGGTTGTTATTATTCCAAACTTGATCAGTATTAAAAACTATTTAGAATAAAAAATTTGATTTACAAATTAGGTTGTTTATAAAGACATATGTCTATTCTTGGTCAATGGTTTATAATATCAACATGACCTATTTAGATTAAGAAGACCAAACATAATAAATACATTGTATGTTTGAAGTGACAATTTTCCATTAGTTTGAATGATTTTAGCACTAATATACTATTTTGAGACTTGAGAATATTAGCTGTAAACATTCTCCCTATCTTTCTAAATTATTTTTCATGTGATATTCCTGTGAATTTCGCTCAATATCATGCTGCTTTAATTACACGAATTGGATCTAGGCCACACAATCTGTGCTATGAGACCCATATTTAGCTGCTAAGTTCCAATCAAGTGGTACTTTGATATGCAGAAAGTTTTATAGCTCTGCATTTTTTCTAAGTTCCAATTAAGTTGGTTTCAATTTGCAAGTTGATGCTTTTTTTTTCCTCTTCTGACTTATTTGGCCCACCACTAAACCCCACAAACTCAAGTTCAATGTATCTCTCCAAATTAGAATAGAGATAAATCAGTATTTAATTACTTGAAAATAGTACTGAAAAGATACTCAAATCATGCCTATGCTTTTTTACCCTTTGGTCTTTTTGCCAATACAGCCTTGTTTTCTTTTTATTTAATGTCATGCATGTGCTTTACATTTATGCCAGCATTATCAAAATTCCACGAGTTATCCATTGTATTTTTTTAATTATTATTTTTTACACAATGTAAATTGGTCATTGGTTTATAGTAATTTTTTTTTATATCTGAGCTCAGCTTGTAAATGGACAATCAATTTGATGACGAAAGTATTGTACTTGCCGCCGCTACTATTGTTGCAATTATAACATTAAAGTGGTATAGTACGAGAAGAGGATTTAATTTACCACGAGAGCCGTATTACAATAGAGATCAACAACGTACAAATTATATTTCAAGAATAATACATGGATCCGAGGAAGCTAGTATAGCAATGCTAAGGATGAAAAGGGTTGTATTTTTTGGGTTATGCGATTTATTGAAGTCAAAAGGATTGTTGTGCAACACCCTACATATAAGCGTTGAAGAGCAAGTAGCAATGTTTCTTCACATTCTTGGTCACAATGTGAGGAATAGGGTGATTGGAGTAAATTTTTTACGTTCCGGTGAAACTATTAGCCGATATTTTTAAACATGTATTATATGCCATAGGAGAGCTTCGGGGTGAATTAATCCAACCGCCCCGCACAACTACTAGTTCAATCATTACACATGATCCAAGGTTTATGCCATATTTTAAGGTAAGAAAATTTTGAATTACTCTACTTTGTGAGAACAAACTTAAATGCAATATGTAATATTTTTGTCCATTAATAAATAGGATTGCATAGGAGCGCTTGATGGTACACATATCCATGCATCCGTTCAAAAGGAAATTGTAGCCCGTTTCCGTGGTAGAAAACCATATCCCACTCAAAATGTGTTGGCTGCGGTTGACTTCGAATTAAGGTTCACATATGTTCTAGCTGGGTGGGAGGGCTCAGCACATGATGCACTTGTCCTTCGTGATGCTTTAGAAAGAGAGGATGGACTTATAGTGCCCGAAGGTATATTATTATATTGTCACTTAAAAATTATAGATTTTTATATTGTTGGAATAACTAATACAATTATCCATGTAGGCAAGTATTACCTTGTAGATGCGGGATATTCCACAAGAGCGGGTTTTATATCACCATTTCGTGGGGTTCGCTATCATCTTAAGGAATTTAGTGTCCGCACACTATCAAATAACAAGGAACTATTTAATTATAGACATTGAAGAATTCCGAACATATATACAGGTAATTTGAAGTTTGGTTTTTATTTTTGTATTCCATCTTTTGTATGCATTATCATTATTTACTTGTCCTTGTTTCTTGTTTTTGTAGTCACATCCTAATGAAGCGGTTTACATCAATAAGCCCATTGAAGATTATGAGGAGATGGCTATTGTTTGTGGGAACGATCAAGCAACGGGGTCATTTGCGAGAACTGGTTCTCAAAGCTCTAGGAGTCTGGGTGTCCGCATGGAAATGCCATCAACACCGCCGACATTGGATTCTGAAGATCAACCACAAGGGTTGGATGATTGGGACTTCACTCAATCACAACCTCCTCCGGCAGAAACACCAACAACGTCCACTTCGAAGACCAAAGAAGTAAACAAGGGATCAAAGCGTATTAGGCGGGAAGAATTGGAAGTCATGCAAAAAATCTCCATTGGATTGGACAGGCTTGCAAGTGCCGCGGAGACAAACAAAGGTGTGCAGTTGAGTAAGAGATTATATGATGAGGTTATGACTTTGATTGGCTACTACAATAAGTCTGACCTTGGTTTAGCATATGACCATTTGAATGCCCAGAATAATCTTGCAACTGCTTTTATAAACAAAGATCATGACCTTCGATGCTTTTGGATGGATGGTTTCCTTAGGCAGTTGGGGCGTGATGGTGGGGTTTGAGATCATCTACTCTTATGATTTTGTTATTTGTGTGTTCTTAAGTTTATGGATATTTCTTATTTAGGATTGTTGTTTTTGTTTGTAGTTGTTGAACTATGTTATGTTTTATGGACATGTTGACAGTTTAATGTTGTTGGTTGTTGAATTTGGGTTGTTGAGTCTAGAACTTGTTTGATGAACATGTTGAATTATTGAATATGATTTGTTGAGTTTATATCTTGTTTTATATATGAACATAAGAACTTATCTAATTTGAGTTTGTTGAATTTAGATGACTTTAGTGGAATACTTGAGAAATTTTATATTCAATTTCAAGTGAGTATGCTCAAGTGATAAGCACCAATTTCGTATTAGTAAGTTAAATTCAAGTATATTAATAACTAATTTAAAAAAATAAAATAAAATTTAAATAAATAAAATTTATTAACTTAAATCCATTTGGATAAATAAAATATATTAATTTAAATAAATAAAACATATTTTAGATGAAATATTAAAGAAAATTATAAATTATAAAAATTTGTGAAAATAGGGGTAATCTCACCACTTACTTTACATGGTGATTCTAACCCACAACTTACATCAAACCAAACACTTGAAAAGAGAATGCAGCATTTTCATTTACAGGCAACCAAACAACTATGATGTAAGTGAAAATACAGTAATTTGACTTACATGTAATTTGACTTACACTGTAATTTGAAATACGGGTAACCAAACAGCCCCTTAGTGACTTTCCAAGGACTATGCATTTAGCTCTTTGTGCTATTTTTCTCTACTAGCCGCATCCATTTTTTAAAAATTTTTAATTAATGATTTATTTTTATTTAATATATGCCTATAGATGGATTCAAATTGTGAGAGTGTGCATGCCGCGGTTGCAATGGCCTTATATCCCAACCATTTTTTTTATTTTAGAATGCAAAATAAATTGCTTTATTTGTTTGGTAAACTAAATTCCCCCTACATTTAAATAGTAAATACTAAAATGCTCGTATGAGAATTAATATGTCCATTGCCCTAATTTAATTTCTCATAAAATGTAAAATCTTTGAAAGAAAAAATGAAAGAAAAAGAAATTGATTGGTTTATCCTTCATTGCACAAAACAAAAAGAAAATGTATATAAAATTTCAATTTAACATCAATTTTAATCGATCTATCAGAAAATATTAGGTGAATTGTAATGTTTAAATGTGTTAAATACGACAAAAAAAAAACTAATAAAAAATACAGACAAGAGAAGTACACTACATCCAAAATGAGTTGTTTTCTTTTATATTTTGATCGGTCCATCAATAAATAGGAGGTGGATTGTAGCGTTTAAATGTGTTAAATACGAAAAAAAACTAATAAAAACTACAATCAAAAGAAGTTCACTGCATCCAAAATAAGTTGTTTTCTTTTATATTTTGATTAATCCATCAGTAAATATAAGGTGGATTGTAGTGCTTAAATATACTACATGGGCTAAAAAGGGAAAAACTAGTAAAAAAAATATAGCCAAGAGAAGTATATTGCATCAAAGATGATCAATTTTCTTTTATATTTTAATCGATCCATCCTTAAATAGGAGGAGGATTGTAGTGTTCAAATGTGTTAAATACGACAAAAAAAAAAAAAAAAAAAAACTACATGCAAGAGAAATACAATGCATCCAAAATGAGTTATTTTACTTTATATTTTGATGGATCCATTAGTAAATACAAGGTGGATTGCAACGTTTAAATACATTAAATACAACAAAAGGAAAAAGAACAATAAAAAATGTAGGTAAAAGAAGTGCATTGCATAAAAAATGAGTTGTTTTCTTTTATATTTTATTCTATCCATCCATCAATAGGAGGGTGATTGTAGTGTTTAAATGAGTTAGATACGACAAAAAGAAAAAAAATAAAAAATAAAAAATAAAAACTACTTGCAAGAGAAGTGCAATGCATCCAAAATGAGTTGGTTTTTTTATATTTTAGTCAATCCATTAGTAAATAGGAGCTGTATTGTAATGTTTAAAATGTGTTAAGCACGAAAAAAAACTAATAAAAAAATAGACAAGAGAAGTACACCACATCCAAAATGAGTTGTTTTCTTTTATATTTTGATTAATTTGTCAATAAATACGATGTGGATTGTAGTGTTTAAATACATTAAATGCGACAAAAAGAAAAAAAAAACTAATAAAAATATAGGCAAGAGAAGTACATTTGCATAAAAAGTGAATTGTTATCTTTTATATATCAATCCATCTGTAAATAAGAGGTGGCCTGTAGTGTTTAAATGCACTAAATACGACAAAAATGGGGAAAACTACTAAAAACTATAAACAAGAGAAGTACACTGCATCCAAAATGAGTTGTTTTCTTTTATATTTTGATTGATTCATCAGTAAATAGGAGATGGATTATAGCGTTTAAATGTGTTATATACGACAAAAGAAAACTAGTAAAAAATACTGCCAAAAGAAGTACACTATATTATAATGAGTTGTTTTTTTTATATTTTAATTGATCCATTGGTAAATAAGAAGTTGATTATAGTGTTTAAATGAGTTGAATACGACAAAAAAGAAAAAAAGAACTAATAAAAAATACATACAAGAGATGTACCATGCATAAAAATTTAGTTGTTTTTTTTTATATTTTGATCGATCTATCAGTTAATACGAGATAAATTGAAGAGTTCAAACACATTAAATACGACAAAAAAAAAACATAATATAAAATACAGACAAATAAGTTGTTTTCTTTTAGTCGAGGAAATACGCTATCTTGTATCTACATATCTATGATTTTGAAAATTTAAAAATATAAACATATTAATAAAAAGAAAATTAAAATGCAAGTCAATAACCAAATAATTAATTGGGGACCAAAAAAAAAAGTCAAATAGCACAATATTAATAACACACTAAATGCAACCTTCCATAAAAAACCCATCTCAATTAAGTAAAATTAGTAACCCACCCGAAATACACTGCACCAAAGCCTCTGTTTTGCTATAGTGTACCACAATAAAAAAAAACTTCTTAAAAAAAAAAAGGTAAAATTAAAATTCATTATTATTTCAAAAAAATATATTATTTAATATTTGAGAGAGCGGGAGATTCAAAAAAATTATAATCATATTAGAAAAACGTAATAACATTTAAAAATTTAAAAATTTAAAAATTAAATAATAATTTATCCAGCTGGATATGGCCGTTAAATATATTTTTTCAAAGATATGGTTGCTTTTTATGGAGCAATGATCCAAAAATGGAAACCCAATCAATCTCCGCGAGACACCAGACCGCTGGGCATATAGGCGGGAGGTAGCTATAAAACGGAGTTCCTTGCACGAGAAGCCAAACCCCAGAGCAACGCGAGGGTTTCAAGCTTGAACGAGAGAGAGAGCGAGAGAGAGAGAGAGCTTTGATCCGATTGTGCTTCTCTTGGTGCTCCGATGGCGGGGGAGGGTTCGGCGAGTGCTGATCCCCCTTTTGGGTTGCCGCATCCTCTGCCGGTGATGGCCATGCGAGGCAAAATCCTGGAGAAGATACAAGAAAATCGAGTCACCCTCATCGTTGGTGACACTGGATGTGGTATAATCGTTTTTCGGTTTCTTATTTACCTGCATTTGTGGTATGAACTCTGAGATGATGCTTGTTGTTGGGGTTTTGATCCTGTTTTGCTTGTTTTTGAGTTTTTTGCTTGTGTTCAGAGCTTGGATTTAGTTGATGTTTGGTTTTGGGGGTTTTCAGCCCTTTTTCCTGTGCTTTTGAAGTTTTTCTGCGAGATTTTGATGGTATGAGTGTCGAAGCAGTTTTCTAGTTTTGATGCTTATGTTTTGATTTATTTTTTTAGAATTTTTTGGTTGTTTTGTGTAGTTTGTGGTTTTATGGTTCTGCATACTAGTTAAACTGTTGCATGGTTTTGGTTTCTTAGATTTAGACAGAAGTAGAAGCATGGATATTACTTTGTCGAAGGCGGGTTGTATTGTTTTCTAGTTAAGCTGTTGCATGGTTTTTGGTTTCTTAGATTTAGACAGAAGCAGAAGCATGGATATTACATTGTCGTAAGTGGTTTGTATTGTTTTCTAGTTAAGCTGTTGCATGGTTTTTGGTTTCTTAGATTTAGACAGAAGTAGAAGCATGGATATTACTTTGTCGTAAGCTGTTTGTATTTTTTTCTAGTTAAGCTGTTACATGGGTTTAGTTTCTTAGATTTAGACAGGAGTAGAAGCATGGATTTTACTTTGTCGTAAGCGGTTTGTATTTTTTTCCTCTTCGATAGTAAACACATGTTAGAATCCCACATATTTATAAGTGACAACGATCTATGTTCTTGGTATGATTAATGGTTTTATGGTTTTGCTTGAGCTATGGCTACTTGTGAGAGCTTGATTGTATACTAGTTGAACTCTTGCATGTGTGTTTGGCTTCTTAGAATGATATGGAATTAAAAGCATGTTTATTACTTTGTCGTTAGCGGTTTGTACTTTTATTTCGATAGTCATACAAATTATTATCCCACATATTTATAAGTGATGTCACTATCTGTTCTTGATATGATTAATGGTTCAATAGTTTTACTTGAGCTATGTCTACTTGTGCTTTGACACGATTAGTTGCAGTAATTGGAGACTCTTGATTGCATAAGAGTTGAACTCTTGTATTTGTGTTTGGTTCCTTAGATTGATATGGAAGTAAAAGCATGTCTATTTTTTTTTTGCCATTTGCGGTTTGTACTTTTTTAAACTATAGAATTACGCATATTATAATTTCACATGCTTATAAGTGATGGTGATGTATATGTGTTCATGGGAGCTTTATTTGTTTGTTTTTTTCCCTTGTGGAGTGGATATAGTACAATCATGTTTGTTTGGTTATGTTCTGATCATTTTGTTTATAGACCTTCAAATGCTTTGATTCTGCACAAATGTTACCATTATTTGTTTGCTCATTTCTTCTGTTTCTCTTTGATTATTCAAAAGTTTGTACAAATTAGAATCCCACATATTTATGATGGCAATGTCTGTTCTTGATATGATTAATGGTTCAATGGTTTTACTTGAGCTGTGTCTACTTGTGCTCTGACATGATTAGTTGCAGTAATTGGAGACTCTTGATTGAATAATTGGACTCTTGCATTTGTGCTTGGTCTCTTAGATTGATACAGAAGTAAAAGCATGTCTATTTCTTTTGTCGTTTGCGGTTTGTCCTATTTTAAACTATAGAGTAACACGTGCTATAATTTCACATGTTTATAAGTGATGGCAATGTATATGTGTTTATTGGAGCTTTGTTTGTTTGTTTTTTTTCCTCGTGGATTAGATATAGCAGAATCATGTTTGTGTGGTTACATTCTGATCATTTTGTTTATAGACCTTCAAATGCTTTGATTCCACACAAATATTACCATAGTTTGTTTGCTCATTTCTTCTGTTCCTCTTTGATTATTCAAAAGTTTGTATTATTTGATTTGGTCTTTGCTTATGATTGTTTAGAAGAAGTGTGGTAATGATGCTGGAAGAGCTAATCCATATAAGCATAACTTACCTAGATTAATTTATACTTAGATACTGTGATATAAATCAGGGCAAGCAGTTATGAAAGGATTGCATTTGAATTTATCATATATACTAGACTTTTGCTATTGTTGAATTTGATATTGCTATTTTCCTCTAAAAAATGGAGCACTTTATAAAGAAAAAACTAGATGGTCTATTGCATTGTTGGAAGGTTGTTTTTGTGAACTTCTTGCATGAATCATGGATAGAGATTTCTTTTTTGACATATTTAGCATGGCAAGAAAATATTTCATTTATGAGCTTGTATATGGGTTTTATCATTAATTTTACTGTTTGATAACCCACAGAAGAGCTGGGTAAGATACCCTATTTCCAAGTGGGAGGTTGAGTTTTCAAGGCTATTGGTGCCCTAAAACCAAAAATGGCTTGCCTGTATTTTCAATAAATAAATAAATACAAATAAACGACCATCTTTCTGATCACAAGTTGGGATCATTCTTCTCATTATTTTTTTCATATATGGTTTGCTGCTCATTTCTAATCTAGTCAATCTTTTTTTTTTTTTCTGGATGTTGAAGGGAAGAGTTCTCAAGTCCCTCAGTTCCTCTTAGAGGAGGATATAGTGCCAATATTGTGCACACAGCCTCGGAGGCTTGCTGTTGTAGCCATTGCTAGGATGGTGGCTAAAGCTAGAAACTGTGAAGTAGGAGGTGAGGTTGGGTACCACATTGGCCATTCAAATGTTTCAGATATCACATCATCCAGGTGTGTAAACTTATCTGCCAGCTAGTATTTCTAAACAAAATTTTCTTATTGCTAATGCTTTTTTAAATAAAATTCTGAGTTTCTATCTTCTGTTTACATTTGTTTTCTGATTTGATCTGTTATTCATGCTAATGTGACAATTTTATATTTACTTTCTGAAATTGGTTCTTAGCTAAAAATTTTAGAAACAAGCACATTGCTTTCTCAATTTTAGCTCTTGTGTTCATCCAACTAATTTATGTGAGTTCGTAGTCACTGTGGCTAGTATATCTTTCTCCTTGCTAGGTGGCACATGTGGTTTGATCATTTTAATATTTTATAGAGTGGTTCAAAATATTTGTTTGTTTTTCAGAATATGCCTTCATTGCCTTCACCATCTCTCTCTAAATGATAAGAAGTTCTCTTTAAACTTTAATGGTTTTCAGTTGTGACTATCTGTTTATCTTTGGTATTTCTTTCTTTTTCCTGGACTTTGTTCTAAACCAGCACCATCTTTCCTTTCTACTTTATGAACTCTTATAGTGTTCACAAATTCTTAGTTAGCCTGAGGTCATGTCACAGGTCAAGGTTGGTTTTCAAGACTGCTGGGGTTTTGTTGGAACAAATACGCGATAAAGGGGCCGCTGCGCTGAAATACAAGGTCATAATTCTTGATGAAGTGCATGAAAGGTCTGTGGAGTCGGACCTTGTTCTTGCATCTATAAAGCAATTTTTGTTGAAGAAGAGCGATTTTAGGTAAACTTATTAACTATTATTCACGATCCACAATTTAATGCAATCTTGCTTTTTTTTTTCCTCAAGACTCTTTTATTGTTTCTTGCTTTGTATTTTCCTTTTTTACCTCTTGTAACTTGAACATCAGTGAACTCCATTTCCCTGAACTTGCAGTTATCAAATCTTATTTTATGCTCCCCTAAAATGATTTTTTGGGGCGTATCATGGATTGATTTTATCGTTTTTTTTTCTAGATTGGTTCTGATGTCTGCCACGGCAGATATTGCAAGATACAGGGATTACTTCAAAGAACTAGGTAGGGGTGAAAGAGTTGAAGTGATTGCCATTCCGGCTGCTCCAAAACAGAATATTTTCCAGCGAAGGGTATTATATCTTGAGCAGGTAGCAATGTCTTTTCTTTCAATGTCACTTTCATCACATTTGGTCTATCTGTGCTCCATTTGGTGTATATTGTTGCTGTCTTTGAAATTTGCAACTTTTGCTGTGTATCTTCTTCCCCCTGGTATACTTTGTAAAAATTTAAATATCCATTTGTTAATTGTGATGATTGATAATGCGAATTAAACTGCAAAAATAAAAGGATCACCATGGCCAATTAGGATATCTTGCTTTTTAAGTTTGTTTCAAAAAATTGCCAAGACAGATGAGCTCTGTAATTTGTGTCACATAAAAAAGAAATGCAGGTCTCTTCTTTAGTATTTGGTTGTTTTGGTCCATATGAAAATTTAAGATCCATAGCAAGTGATATGGATGACTGATATACTTAATTTGCATAACAATCTTGATGTATGGACTTATTCCATTGACTCAGAATAAATGAGAAATTATTGTTGCTAATTTTCATGGTATAAAGAAGTCAAAATTTTATTGCTCGGCAGAGCACATTGTATTTCTTGTACTATCTACTCTTAACAATATGAAGGCCAGCAGATTGCATTTATGATGGATAGTTCTGGTAATATATCCGTAATTAGTTAAGCATTTATGATTCATCATTCATATTCCACTTTTCCATACAGTTAAGCAAGGTACATTTTTGTTTTCTTTTGGCAGAGCCTATTGATAGTTACGTTAATATATACTACATGTTACCTGAAATTTTTGCTCTGATTTCAATATATGTTTGAATTCTTTCCTGAGTGGCTATGAATTGTACTACAAGAGGCTTTTCTTTTGTTTCATGAAACTGTTTACATGGCTCAAGCTTAGGTTGCAATCAGAGGCACAAACCCCTTAGACAAGCAATTTTTCTGTACTTTTTCTGCTTGTATGTTGTGTCAGATAACAGGGTGCACTAATTGTGAAGTGACCAATATTTTTCACTGGTGACAATTGTCGCTTTCTCTGTGGTTTGCTTTGCTAACTATCAATATTTTTGTGTTAAGCTTGAAGACAAAACGATCTAACTTCTGTGCAAAATCAGGTACCACTGCTTCTTGGTGTCAGTTCAAACACATTGATGGAGAGGTACTGTTCTGGTTCCAGTCCCTCATCAGCAAATGCAGACCTGAAACCTGAAGTACATTCACTTATCCATCAGTTGGTATTGGACATACATGCAAATGAGCCTGATATCGAGAAGAGTATTTTGATTTTCCTCCCGACTTACTGTGCTCTTGAGCAACAGTGGATTCTCTTGAAGCCCCTTTGTACGCTTTTCAAAATTCACATCCTGCATCGCAGCATTGACACTGATCAAGCACTTTTGGCTATGAAAATCTGCAAATCGCACCGTAAGGTAAGCGAAATGTTTGATTTTTATGCCACTTCTTTTTTATAAAAAACTTAAATGATCTATAATGGTATAATATGGTATCATAAGTGGGTTTCTTTTTGGCATGAGAAATACTGCAATTTTATTTTATTTGCATTTGTAGGAGTTTTGTTCTGCTATTTTCTGAAGTGTTGTCTTTGGAGCATTTGGCTTAATCTGTTACCAGGGTGAAAACTGAAAATAAATTTACTTTAAAAGATTGATGATATTTCTGCAGATGATGAAAAAAGAATTTATATAGTTCAGAAGAACCGTTTCGTAAACCTTGGAGATCCTTGTTGGTGCATGGGGAATGACTCGTACTATAGATGATCTTTTGACATTATTTTGTTTCCTCATGTTTCTGTTGATGAGTTTGGCTCAATAGCTAGTACTACGTTTTGCTTCATTGCCTGTGTAATATAAGGAGCAGTATTCATGCTTTTATACACTACTCCCTTCAAGGAAATTATTGTAGTTTGGACTTAATGTTGATTTACTAAGGAATCATTTCTGCTTCTTGTGAAGGACATCTTTAATCCTATTTTAATGGATTTGATTGGTTGCCCTGCGGGTTTGCATTGTAATACAGGTAATACTAGCTACAAATATTGCTGAATCATCTGTCACAATTCCGGAAGTGGCCTTTGTGATTGATTCATGTCGATCCTTACAAGTGTTTTGGGACCCCATTAGGAAAAGTGAAGCAGCTGAGCTTGTGTGGGTGTCCAAGTCTCAGGTACAAACAACTTTTCTTTCTAATTTGGACTCTTCCTTATGAAACCCAAATGACCCTTTGAAGTGTGTTCTGTAGGCCGAGCAACGCAAAGGAAGGACTGGTCGAACATGTGATGGCCTTATATATCGGTTGGTCACTGGAAAATTTTACAATAGTTTAAGTGATCATGAATTTCCAGCAATATTAAGGCTATCGTTGAGGCAGCAGGTGCTCATGATGTGTTGTGCTGGATCTAAAGCTATTAATGATCCCAAAGGTATTTCTGGCAGTTCCTTGTTTTTGTCTGCCTTGTTATTGAAGAAGAATGATATCCAAGATTTCGATTTAATATATGTGGCACATGACTTAAATTTTGGTTGGAATGTGGCAATAGTTATTTCCTTAGCACTTACTTGATTGGTGTTCCCGAAATTATCTCTTGAAACTTATTATATGCCTCATCCATTTTCTCTTGCTAATTTGAGAAAAAGATTATGGAGCTGATCATTTCAGTTGAATAAAGCTTCATATGGATGAACCCTCATTTACATTGAAAATAAGGTCATTGTCACTAATATTTCTTACTTTTACCTTGGCTGTTTCCTGTACAGTCTCTACTAGGATTCACATTCCTAAAGGCCTATAAAAACTAATGTGGCTATCTTCCATCTTTGTACAAGTTAAATAAATTAGATGCAGATTTCAGCAGTGAAGATCAGATACTCAACTGATTTTAGTTGGTTCAATTGATTTAACTTTGATTGAATCACTTGCATAATTCTACTTTTAGAACTAGGATGGCTATTTCTTATTTGTGCAGTTTAGTAAAATTAGATCTCTTTACGCTCTATCTTTCAACTACTTAGTTTAGTTGATTAGCTTGTTTGGTTATATATATTGGATATTTAACTATGTTTACTTAATTAAGTTGATTTAGTTTGGTTAGTTTGTTCATGCTAACTTTAATTTGATTATAAACTTGTTTCTTACCAAGTCCCAATTTAACATGTCCTTGCCAAACTGTCAATCCCAAGTGGGCCGGCTGCTTCTTTATAAATTATTAGGCTAAACACAAAGAAGTGTAATGCCATTTATTTCATTCAGATTGATTCTGATTCTAATGTAATTTTTCTTTTGTTTTTTTTTTTTTTGGGTCTTTATTAGCATTGTTGCAGAAGGTTCTTGATCCTCCTAATCCCGAACTTGTTCAAGATGCACTGGATTTGCTTGTTCAAGTGCATGCATTAGAAGGGCCCTCTCATAGGGGCCGGTATGAGCCAACATATTATGGCCGGTTGCTTGACAGCTTGCCCTTGCCCTTTGAGAGTTCTGTGCTCACCCTTATGTTTGGTGAGATTGGACTACTTCGAGAAGGAATTCTCATTGGCATATTAATGGACATTCAGCCCCTGCCCATCTTTCAACCTTTTGGCCAACAAGTTCTGGTACTGACTACATTATAGCTTGTTAATATCTGGATTCCTGTTCTGACCAATCTATTTGTAATGCATGTTGCAGTGCGCTCAATATTTGGACAACTATTTTGATGGTATTGGTGGTGTTTTACAACTTGGCAAGAAAGAAGCTGCATTCATTGGAAATTTGTGTGCGTTTCAATTCTGGCAGTGTATCTTCAAGGTGATTAATTTTTTTTTTTTAATCTTTGGTATATGGTCCTTTCCAGATTTAAAGAATATATGTTGTTAGAGGCAATTTTGTCACTGAATGATTCACATTGCTTGGCTTTGATGGTACTTTTAAACCTGGTGTGATGCTTTTAAATGTTAGTTTAGTCAACTGCTTCATTGCTCACTTAATGATCTTTTTATTGCCAAAATTTAGGAGTAAAAGTGAAACAGTTGTGACTATAGTTGTAGTGGTTATGACCGCTTGAGTTCAACTAGTATTTTATTAGTATTCCTCAGTGGCATGGAAGGACTGTTCCAGGCTGTATTATGATTTACTGGCCTAAAATACTCAAGGCATATATACCGCAAAACCTAAGCCAAAACCATGGAGGACCTAGCACTAGTAAAGGAGTGACAGCAATCAGGTCCGTTATTTTTAGGAATTTTAGTGGGCCTTCTTCCTCTTCCTATAGTTTATTGTTTGGTCCATAATGCTGCTGTTATTTAAGCTGTTCTCTATTTTTTATATGGTGTGACAGCGTCTATTTGTTATTTACTTGTGTTGGAAAGTTATGATACATTAATTGTTGAGATCTATCAAAATCAAAGAAGTGAATTTTAATTTTTTGTTAGGTTGACTTTAATCTTCTCTAGTTTTATGTTATGATTATTTTCTCTTGTGGCTCATCAAGGCAACCTTTTGCTATATTTACTACAACCATGTGGCAGAGTGTTGAATGGCTATTAAAAATTCACCAAATAAAAAAAAATGATACTGCAGTTATTTTAAAAATCTTTCATGTGTTGCTACCGGCATCATACAAACTATCTAATTGTGCTCGCACTCAGGATAAGCAACGAATGGAATGTCTAAAATATATTGGTGTGGTTGATGGGGCACAAACATCATTCGCATTGAACCCTATTCTTGAAGAAGAATGGTGTTACTTGCACAATTTGGTGCTGACATCACTACATAACATTAATGATATATGTAAGTACCATCAAGTTTCAATGTAAGTGGTTTTGATTTTGTGTTCTGTGATTACCTGGCAGAATTTTCTTTCCTGCAGATGAAGATATAGTCCATGTGATACATAGATATCGGCCTAAGTTCATTGGAGCAAACAGACTTCCCTCTTACCTCGAGCCTTCTGAATATATGCACACATGTAATCTCATTGGCAACTTGGAAGACGATGATGATCACCATCTCCATCACCCAATTACTGCAAGGAGCTGCATTTCTACGCCATTTGTGACTTCAACCGACTTTCAGTCTACAGTTATAGCTGAAAGATTGAAAAATTTTATCAAAGAGGTATAAACTAATGACTCTTTCTATCTTTTCTTTTGTGTAAAAATTTTCATCCTTTTATCTCAGTCTAACTTTTCTCTTGTCATGTTGCGTAATGCAACTTCTCTTACTAGTCTCTCCATATTGTGCAATTTGTGGCTTTATCTGTTTCTTCCTCTCTTTTTTTACAACAGATGCGGCTGCAATACTCGAAAGGTGTTCCTCAGATTGATGGTGAACCTGCTGTAAATTTCATGTCACATATTTTAAGTCCTGAACTCTGTAGATTCTACATCAACGGGTTGTGCAACAAAGGAAATCAGTGTGCTTTCTCTCATTCCCTTGAGGCCAGGAGACCTATTTGCAAGTTTTTCCTCACATTGCAGGTACATTTACACACTGTGTTTAATCTTTAGACTAGTCATATCTTTTTAGCTCCTCGATCTTAAGAAATTACCGATACGAACCTTTTCTTTTTACTGGTATTGATCTGATAAGGAAACTAGTGGCTGCCATCAAAGTTTATCATTTCTGATATGTAAACATATCACTTTCTTAATATACATTGGTTGCTTTACTTGTAGAAGTCATAGAATTATATTTATATTCAAATGAGAATAATTATACCCAATTTGTTTCCTTTATGTTCATTTTAATTTCAAAAATAAATGTTCTATATGTGATTCTATTCTTAATGTGTTCTTGTTGATAAACAGGGATGCCGTTATGGATCTTCATGCTTATATTCACATGACTCTGGTCCCCGCATTTCGAGCATTCCATCCCGCATTTGCTGGCAAGAACATGAGATTCCTTCGGCCGATTCCTTCCTGCAACTCTTGCCAGTTGATGATGATAGCCTCATTCTGATAATGAATGATAAGCATCTATTGTTCTCCTCTAACTTCTCATCCTATTATCATCCATCCAGTATCATTGTTACCACACCTCACCCATATGGTTCTGACTTGGATAACTTGCCAAGTGATGTCGTGGTATTGTGGGATGTGACCGACTTTTGTCACTCAATCATTGAAACCAAAGAGGAAACTCCGATTCCTTGGAAAAATGTCAAGACTGTGTTATGGTTTCCCGAGTTAGAAGACGATGAAGGAAAAACACTGTTCTCTCTTCTACAGAGATTCTTCGAATTCCTTGCTGTTAGAATTTTGATTGATAGCTTGTGTGACGTGCGAGTTATTCTGACTATGAATAACATCAGATTTTCCCTCCTAAAGGTAATCTCATGTGCTCCATCATAGTTTCTTGGCATTCTCCATCTGTTCTTTGTTTTGCATGAAAATTTCTGCCCCAATTGCCTAAAAACTTCAAAGCAATTTTTAACTCATCATATATGTGTGTCTATATAAATATAAACATTTGACTCAAATTCGTTAGGACTTCAATATAACCAGTCATCATTTGAAGGTTCTGCATTGAAAAACTGCTAATTTTCTTGGTTCAGTACCATTTGATGTTTCTCTTTAATATCCTTTTATAAATTTCAGGTGGAAAAACTAGCAAGGGAATGCTTCTTCTTCCTCACCCAGTCATTTCCTTTCGACGCATCGGCCTTTGGTGATATCCCGGACACAATCAGTGCAGTGAGACCTATGCAGGTGTCTATGCCTATCACATATGTTTTTGAGATGCGCCCGCCACCTGAAGCTCGGTCCCGGGGCTACACTGCAGCACTCCGCGAGATCGTATTCAGCAAATATTAAAATTCGTATTTTTTTTTTTTTAAACTTTTGTTCTAGACCATTAAAAATTTGCTCTAGTTTATGCATGTTGTGTTATGGTGTGTTGGTGAAACTTGAAAGAAACTTTGTGATATGGAAATTATATCTATATGTTATTGGCTTGTCAATCCATTTTAGTATCTTCCATTCAACCTAATCACAGGATGAAGATGATTTTGTGTTTGAGCTTGTAAATGGATGCTTCACGCACAATCATCAAGAATTGCATGCACTAATTGTGTGAACTTGCGATATTGTTCTTCTGCTTTTTTATAAAGCGTTCGAAAGGGACAAGGAGGTATGGTGGTGTATTAGTTATAGGGGTGTATTTGAGCCAAGCCGTTCGTGAGCGGCTCGGTGTTCGGCTCGATAAGAGCTCGTTCGTGTTCAGCTCATATTGTAAACGAGCCAAGCTTGAGCTTCATTTTCAAGCTCGATTAATAAACGAGCCAAGCTTGAGCATCTGAAAGCTCGGCTCGTTTTGGCTCGTGAACAAGCTCGTTTATATATATATATATATATATATATATATATATATATATTAAGGTGTATATGTGACTATGTCGTTGTTGTCAACTTGAGTCACACATATAGGGTTGTAAACTACTATTTGAAGGCTAAGCTCGTTAAAAGCTCGGGTTAGCTAGTTCATTAAGTTAAATGGAAAATAAAAAAAAAATAATCAAGCCTTATTCAAGCTAACGAGACCAGTCTAAGCTTCAAATTTTCTTAACAAATTGAGCTCGAGCATGAAGCTCGAAATAAGCTCGTTTAGAGCTCGAGCTCGGTTAAAATAGTAATGAGCCAAGCTTGAACCTGAAAAATGAAGCTCGAAGAAAGCTCGGCTCGAGCTCAAGCTCGATGAAATAGTAACGAGCCAAGCTTGAACAAGGCAAAGCTCGGCTCGGCTCGGCTCATTTACAGCCCTAATTAGTTATGGTCGTTTAAATAATTTTCTGGAGTGCACCATAGGTGATTTGAAAGATCTCATCATGGAATCTCCAAAAGAAGGAATATCACCTATAAAAGATCTCGTCATACAATTTCCAAAAGAAGGAATATATCACTTTCCATAGGGAATTCATTTGAACTCAATAAACAATATTTGGGTTTAGAACAATACATAAATAATAGTGTTACAGTATTCCAGTGTAGAGATTCAACCATGCGCTTTATCTATGCATTGGTAATCATCCGGCTAACTAATAGTAGTTGTTGTCATTGTTTTGGAAGGTTTTTCTCTGAGGAGATACTCTTATTTAATTTCATTGAAATATATGGATTAAATAAATAAATGTTTTTTCAATAAAATTAAAAAAGTATTTACATTCACACTTTCAAGTGTATGTAGCCTGAGTGAGGGTTGTTTAACAAGGAAAAAAAAAGACATATATGGTATATATTACAATAAAGCCAATATTCCAATTTCCAAAGAATTTAAAATTTTTTAAATTATCACATACAATGTATAAGGCACGTTGTGCATGGATGGACCTGAATTTAACTATCATATGGGTGTATGGATGCTTGGAAAGTATGAAATTGTCATTAAAGGCATTTGATTTTGTTGAATTATAAATATTTTTAATTATTGGTTTTTTCATGTATTTTTAGTTCCTTTTGATTTTGATTAATTAAAATTCATAACTCCTATTTGGTATTTCCAAATTTCTCATATAAAATTTTGATATATTTGTTCAATTTTTAATGTCAAAAGGTTGCACTTCATTTTTCTATTTGGTATAGGTCAAACATATCCAGTGAAATGTAGACCTCAAAAGAATTGAAGAGCCAACCAAAGAGGTTATCCTATTTCACAGGGTATTTTGGTAAAAAAAAAAAATTATCCCAACTTTTTTTTCCACTCTAGAAATAGTTTCAAAAAGCACTGTAACTGCTTAAAAAACTAAAACTATTTTATTTTCTTCCTTTAGACATGTCACACAAGCATATCTCAAATATTAATACTTATGTTAGAAAATAAGCATTTGCATGAAAAAAAAAATAGTGCATATTCAAGAACTAGTAATTCAAATTTACACAGAATTTACAATATTATATGAAATATTTAAAGGGCTAAATATTACATTCGTGTAGTGTAGCCTAGAGGTGGGCACGGGCCGGTTAACCGGCCCGGCGGGCCCTACCCGCCGGGTTGCGGTTCACCGGCCCCCGACCCGGACCCGGCCCGGCATGGGTCTAGAACCCGCCGGGCCGGGTTGGCCCGTCAGACCCGGCGGGTCCGGGTCACATGAGGCCAGGCCCGGAACCGGCCTGGCTTCATTGTTGACCCGGCGGGCCGGGCCGAACCGGCGGGCCGGGCCGGTTGGCCCGCGCAAAAATTAAAAAAAAATAAAAAAATCAGAAAAATAGAAAAATAATAATAAAATATTCAGAAAATTTAAAAAAAAATAGGGAAAAATTCAGAAAATTTAGAATAAAATAGAAAAAAATTCAGAAAATAAATTACATTAATTAACAAACATTTAGAAAATTTCAAAACACCCTAAATTAAAAAATAAATGGCTTGCACTTAATTCGTTTACTTATCGACCAAGACTCCAAAATATCCAATAATTGAACCCCAAAGTATTCAAGCCTACGAAATTACAATTAAAAAAATAATTAGTTCATACATTATTTAACAAAAATCACAATTATTTAACAAATTTAAACTAGTAATTTAAATAAAGAAATCATTGCTAACCTTGTTAATTGGAGACCTTGATCCAAAGCTCCAAGAATTAAAATTTAAGACTCCAAAAATATACCCAAGTTGGAGTTTGGAATGGTTGAAAACTTGAAATTATGAGAGTGAAAGTAGATGTAAAGGTTGAGAAATATTGAGATTAAGAGAGAGAGTTGGGGGGAAGAATGGTATTTGGTAAAAAAAAAATTGGGTAAGGATGTGGGGATATATATAGGGAAGTTTATTTAAAATTTAAATTTTGAATTTTTTTTTTACTTTTGAAAATTAAAAATTAAAAAAATAATAATAAAAAAAAAACCAACGGCTGTAATAGCCGTTGGTAATTTGAAAATCAGCCAACGGCTGATTTTCAAACTCAAGTTACTCAACCCGGCGGGTTGACTGGCGGGTCAACCCGCCGGGTTGAAATTTTTTCCACCAGGCCAAACCCGGCGGGCTGGCCCGGAGGCTGGCCCGGCGGGTCAACCCGCCGGGTCAACGGGTTGGGTTTCCCCAACCCGTAACCGGCCCGTCTACAGTACGGGCCGGTTACGGGTTGGTGAACCGGTCCGCCGGGTCATTGAACCGGCGGGCCGGTTCCGGGCCGGGCACGGACCGGGCCGGTTTTTTTTTGGGCCCGTGCCCACCTCTAGTGTAGCCATGCATACTATGTTTTAATTCACTCATTTAAATGGCCGTTAATGTAACAAATCATCTAAATACATAAGTCCGCTTAAATTATTTAATATATTTATATAATATTAATATGAGGTTTAGTTTTTTTTTGGGACGTCACTAAATAACATTATCTGTGATATCTCATGCTTCCCAAGAAATACTTCCCCTTTCCCCTTGAGATGGTACTAACCCCCTCCCCCAAACACACTCATTCTCTCCCTCCACTCTCTCTCCTATTTTTTGTTTTTTTTTTGCATACGTCTATGTTTGTAAATGACGAATTGTATATTACTCTCTCCAGTTTGTTCACTTTAACTGATTTAAAAAATCAGTTAAAATTAATTGATTATATTAAATTTATAAAAAATTATCTCAATTTTTAGAAATTATTTTTATTAAAAATCCATCAACAATTCATTGGTTTCTCTGTATTTTAATTATTAGCTTTTATTTCCTTCTCAAAATAATATTTTACGTTTTAAAAAAATAATTTTCCCTTTAAGAGTAAATTTACTTTACAAATTCTCTCTCTCTCTCTCTCCCTCTCTCTCTCTCTCTCTCTCTCTCGTAATGAACAAATTGATTTTCTGAAGTTATAATATATAAAAAAAACCTATGACTTTTAGTATTCTTAAAAGATTTTTCTTTTTTTAAGGTTATTTTTTAGACTTTTCTGACACAATGTGGTTGATTTTGACATAAAGATGGTTAATGTTGACATAAAAATAGCTAATTTAACATGATTGGCTCTTAGTTTTTTAAACAGAATCATCAAATTTAAAAAAAAAACATATAATTATAAGTGAAAAGACCAATTTTTAAACATAAATATACTATATGTTAAGTGAAAATTTATGTGGTTAAACGAAAACAAATAACGTTTACTATATATTTTAAACGGTAATTAAACTGTTAGGGTTGAAAAGTAAACTGTAAAAAAAAAAAACTATAACTAAATATAGAAAGCCTGTTCAAAATATTTTATAATTTTGAAGGAATTATAATTCATTTTCCCTCGGTGTATATATTTTTTACTATCACTAAAATACCCCTAGAAGGGGATAGGGCTAAGCGGAGCGAAAATCCTTCGAAATAATAAGATCTTTGGCGCAAGAAAAAGGGGTGATCCGTATCGTTAAAGATTTACCGGGTGTGAGATATCTTTTCCTATTTTATTTTTGATTTTAAAGGGGTGTTAAAAAGGATAGGAAAGAATAATACATATTTATATAAAACCAGCCCATAAAAAGTAACAATAAAAACAAATTTCTAATTTTATCTCCCACCCCAAAAAAATCAATGCTTCGCAGCGAGTCCGAATTGGATTCTCTTGTCGACAAATCCCTACTCTTCACTCCTCGACCTCTACAAAACCCTAACCCTAACCCTAACCCTAATTCTCCATTCCAAGGTCGTCCGTCAATGGCAGTGGATCCTTCGCCATTGCGATGACTCCGCGAGCTCTGAACACCCGCCACGCCATTGATTCGTGCACGCTCCAGCTCCACGCCTGGAAACCCTTTCAGCTCACTTCCCAAACCCTAGCCCACGACTCCCCCCGCCCCCACTTCCGCCACAAGAAGCCTTGCCTCTCCGATCGCTCCACCCATCCTTCCCCCTGCCCTCCCGACCTCGACCTCTCCCGCCTTGTCCTCCTTGACGATCCTCCTCCTCCTCCGCCTCCCACGCACCTCCGCTGGGCGCCGAGGAAGCGGCGACGGCGGTGGTCGAGATCAGTCTCTGGGCGCAGCAGCGATAGGAGCGGCACCCGTAGGGCTTCGGCAGCGTACGCGACGTGCTCCGATTTTCCCTTGGCGGCCGGTGGAACGGATTCCAGCGGCGAGTTGTTCAATGGTGAGGGGAGTTGTTGGGGATCGGATGCGAGCGAGGTGAGGGTGACGAAGAAGGAGGGGAAGGAGAATGGAGGGAGTTTGGAGAGGGAGAGCTCTGGATCGGTGATGTATCAGGGTGGTGGTGGGGTTTCGGGTGCCACGGAGACGCAGGGGAATGAATCTGGGTATGGGAGTGAGCCTGGGTATAGAGGGGATGGCGAGCTTGGGTATGATGATGAGATTGATGAGGAGGAAGATGATGGCAGGATGTTGTTCTGGGGTGAGCGATTGGGAGGTATGTGTTCTTCCAAAGTTGCTTCTTTTTTCAAAAAAAAAAAAAAAAAAAAAAAAAAAAAATCTTTTTTTGGTTGAATATGTCTGTGAATTTGTGTAGGATTGCAAGATTTCTTCTTCTACTTGTTTTCTTTGATTTTGATTTTGATTTTAAGTTTGGTTTGATGTTTGTGTGCTTGCATTTCATTGATTGATTTTGCCATTGGGACTAGATTGTGATAGAAAGATTTTTGTCTCTGGTTTGTTTCTTTGTTGCTTTGGATTTAGTATTTAGGGCAAAATTGTTCTGATTGTTTTGTGAAATTCTTGTGGACATTGTGAAAAGATTGTAATTTGGCCACTATTTAATGATACTGTTCTTTTTGGTACAAAGAAATTCAGAATTACAACAGTATCTTTGCATTTGATTTGAAGGGTGAAGCTTTGCTTTTTTTTTTTTTTTTCCTTCTCTTTATAAAACTTTTTAGATTTCCTGTGTGGTTTGATTTGCACGAGTATTTGATCATATCATCATGTTTGTGAAGGAAGTTAGGTGTGACCAATGGTGGTTGGTCTGTGTGGTGTAGGTTTAGCCGTTTAGGTTGCTTAAGTAAGTGGTCTTGAGTTCGAATCTTTGTGTATATAAAAAACACTCTAGTGAGAGAGATCTACCTCATATAGGATTGGCAGATGACCAAAAAAAGGAAAAAAAAAAGAAGAGAGAAAAACAAGTGTGTGCTGCACTGATGAATGCTGGCATCCTTTATCTTTCTTTTCCTCTTTTTCATTACTTCAGGTTTAAGTGACTGTCTTAGAGGTACACTGATTTTGGAAAGTGACTATACTGATTTTGTGATCCAATCATTGTGACATTGCTCAAAGATTGTAGATATGTTGTCAATTTTGACGCTTTGCGAGCACAAGGTTTCTGTGATGAATGAAAGAAGAATAGTTATAATCCATAGAAACCAGTAATATACTTATATGCAGAATATGTTTTTATTTTCTCCTCATTAAGAGATGCTTATTTTGCATGGACTATGGAAATGCCTTTTTATATGCACTCGGTAAAGCATTTAATTTATTTCTCAATAATCAGTGCTTGTCCTTGTTGCAAGATGTTAAAAATTTTATATGTGAAACTTGCATAGTATTGTGATCTGAGTTAAAGTTTAATCTATATTTCTAATGAATTCTGCAGTGAATCAAGCATAGATAAGATTAAAATCCAAATTAAACAAAATGTTCAAGGTTTTGTTGCATAATTAAGTTCTCTTAGTTAGGTGTTCTAAAATTTGTTGTGATACATGCTGTGAATTTATCTTCCTTCAACTTCTTTCTATCCTTAACAAAACTTATCATGTAACAGATTCAGACCATATGGACATTGTTGGTGAGAACACATTTGGTGAGCAAAAATCTCATCACAGATGCAGGCGGAAGAAGCAGCAAGACTGGAGAATAGTTGGCCCGCTGCGATGACGACCATCACACATGTATATTCTTGTTTACTGCATAACGATATATAAAAGCATCGGTTTTGTTTGCAAGTGCTTCTGAGTTGCATATTCTTTGCAGTATTCCATCTTATTTGTTGTATAATTTGGAGTGTGTTGTGTATAATTGGCATGTTGCAGCTCTCACCCAGTTTCAATTGGTGTCTGCTTATGTTATCATGAAAGTTTGTGCTTTTATTTAAAATTTGATCCTATAGTGTCTTGAAAGCATCCAAGTAAACCAATATTGAAGTTGTTACTAACTTTTTGTCTTGCTTGTGCTGTAGTTTTGGTCATGTTGTGTTTAGATTTGTATAGTTGAATTTTTTGTGTACACAAGGCCTATTATATATATAGGGGATACTTCTCCTAGGACGTCCCCAGAATCCATTTCTGGGGATTTCTAGGGACGTCCTAGGAGCCGTTAGATCAAATGATCTAACGGTCCCTTAATTTCCCCAAATTCAGAAAGCCAAAGCCCTATATCTTTGTCTCAACCTCCACAAAGAGAAAGAGAAAACGCATCCCATCTCTCCAACGCCTAATCCCCTCTCTCCACCAAAGTTTTCTCCGTCATCTCCACCAACGCTTTCTTCGTCGACTCCACCAATGCCGTCTCCCCGCCTCCACTAACGCTTTCTCCGTCGTCTCCACCAACGCAACGGATCTCTTTTTTGGAGTGGGCACCAAGAGCTATTTTCATTCTTGTATTCCAGTTTAATGCCTGCTGCTCGTTTGTTAAATCTGAAGGATAGAAAATGTGAGCTAAGTTAATTTCACAAAGAGGTGAATTTTGATCTTAGCTTATGATAATACAAAAGTTTAAAGCCATTATCGATAAAAAAACAATCGATTGTCTTTCATTTTTCATCATTAGTAATAATATGTTTGCCGAGGTTCATTTTTCAGTATTAAACCGACATCTAAACATAAGAGAAAAAAAATTTATTTGAAATTGAGATCTTTTGACATGAAGCTCACTAAATAAGTGATTTTCCAAGCTTCCCTAAGCCATGAACTCATAAACCAAAAGCCTTTCCTCCTTCTCGGCGCAATATCCTATCAACCTCACAAGATTAGGATGCCGAAGAGTGATCAATATTAGAACCTCCACCATGAACTTTTGATTTTCTTGCAAACCTTCTTGATTTGGGGAAATTATGGGGACCTTTAGATCAAATGGGGACGTCCCTAGGAGACGTATCCCCATATATATATATATATATATATATATATATATATATATATAAAAGGCAGTGTCATCGACATTTAATGAATAGTGCACAATGCACGGTCTTATAAACAATTGCATGTGTAAAGTAAGTTATATATCATATCGTGTTGTAATAGTAACTCAATTAATTACAATCGTCTAATCCGACTGTAATAATAACTCAATCACTCATATCGTGTTTTACAACCGTCCAATTCGATTGTAATAGTAACTCAATCACCTATTTTTTTGGCCGATAAACCCGATATTATTTATGCTGTTGATTTTACACCGATTTGTCTCTATATCTTTTTATGCCTATCTTTTCCTGACGACGGACGTTAGATAGATGTATATGTCACGGTTTTAGCATAACCAAGTTTTTTTTATAAATATACAAATTATATTATGTCCAGTTTTTTTGGACCGGAAACCAAAATATATATATACATGTGTGTCAAGGTTATCAATTAAGACTGTAAGCTGATTAATTAGTTCATTAACATTTTTTAAAAATAAACAAATGAGGGCATGCAAACAAAACAAACTTACAAAATAACATTTTCAGATTAAAAAAAATTAAGCAACTGATGATCCTTAACATTATGATTTTACACATTCAAGTACTTCATAAATTTATCAAGATCTTGCCATGTTTCCTTTTTTTTTTTTTTTGGAAACAAGAAATAAATAAAATAGGTATAAGTAAATAAATAAATATTTATTGAACCTAATAAATAAAAATATTTAATTAAACTATTTATTTATCAGCATTATAGCTCAACCACAAACAAAACGGATCGGATCCGGGTTTGGGAAATTTGATCCGATTATTAAAGCCAGTAAAATTCGGATCGGATCTATAATAATCGGGTTTATTTCTCACAAAACCCGTTAACCCGTTTTCACAAATCCGACCCGATATAGAAGCTCGTTCTCCATCGTCAATCGAAGTCGACGCGAATGGCGGCAGCGGTGGAAGCCCTGAGCGCTTACCGAGCGTTGCTGCGGGCGGCGCGCAAGTCCTTCGCTGGAGACACCGTGATGATCAATGGCTCCATGGCGGAGATTCGCAAGAAGTTCGAGGAGAACCGCGCTGTCTCGTCTGAGGCCGAGATCAAGAAGCTCTTGGACGAGGCCCGTGAGGCCGCTCATTTCATCACCCATATGATCGTCCAAGCTCGCCTTAACTCCTCCGGTGGCTACGGTAATCACTGCAATATGATTCGTGTTTGAGATTTTGGTTCTTTGTCGGTTGTGTGTTTGTGGATTAGATTGTAGTTAAGGTGTTTGATGAAAGTTGAATTTGAAGATGACTTGTGTGCTTGTGATCCTGTGTATGCGATTGAAATTAGTGTGTGATTCTTGAACAATTTGAGTTTTTGTCGTAGTTTTCATTGATTTTAGTTGTGTTTTGGTTTAAGTTTGCTATTTAGATTGTTGTTGATTCATGCTTTTGTTCCATTTAATCATGATATTTCTTAGACTATATGATGTGTTCCTGTACCACCGGTCTATATATCTTGAAATTTGTGGAATTATGCCATGTATCTTAGCTAAAATGCATTCTTTTGCCATTAAGAAAAGTTTTTGATCCTATATTGTATCAGCTAGACAATCCCTCATATAGTTGATCCTGTATGGTTAGTGAAGAGAACATGATGTGATTTAGCTTATTGTAGTAACTAACAATCCCTCATTGGTTAATTTGGAAAATATAGATTTGAATATAAAGGTGAGGATTTATCATACTGTCATCTTAAGCTTTTGTGTTAAATTGAATCCGGATAATATGTTTGGTTTGCATGAAACATTTTATACTACTGTTTTGCATTGGCTAGGTTGGTGGAGCTCAATTTTACCATTTCCTTTCCAATATGTGGAATTCCTATAGGAAAAAGATAATGTCTGGGTTGTCAATTATATCATTTATGGAAATGGCAAGTTAATTTGTGAAATTCGTGACACAAGAATTCAATTACTTTGAACTTCCTTCTACCCTACTTTGGGAAATTTCCTATTGATGTGGTTGATTATCAAATTTGGAAGCATTATTTGGATTTGAGTGACGTAATCACTGTTGTGGGAAAGTTTATTTGTTACAATGAGCCGAATAAAATTTTGTGCCAAAATCATGAAAAAAGGCATAAATAATAAATATAACTTCTGACCTGTAGTATAGTTGTGTTTGGTTATGTTTTTTGTTGTGACTCAGTAGACTTGTTTGACTTGCAATATATGTCACGACTCATTGGCCTTTTAAGAATTTGATTTGAGTTGCCTTGGGTGCATAAGTATGTGTTATGCTTCTATTTTATTTTGATAGTTTTGTGATTTGTTTCATAACACTTTTCTCATACAGCTCTGTTAATTTTGTATATTTTTCACTGCAGTTGTTAAGCCTGAGAAAGACCACGCTGGAGCAACTCTTGAGATTCCTTCTGAGGAGATTTTGTCAAAGTCAGCCTAAAGTGACGAGTTTATCAGAGCCTTGGTATTCCAGTCAGGAAATCTCCTTAGTGACCAGTTCATTGGTATTCCAGATCTTGTTGAGATGTTCGTCTGATTTTGTGTGTTAATGTTGATCTAGATTTTGTTCAGCCAAACATTTCTTTGGTTTGTATTTGATTTGTACCTTCTAGAACTCCTGATGACTCATTATTTGGAAGATAAAATTGTCACTTGCAAGTGACAATTGGGCATCATGTCTACATTCTAAGAAGTTGTGAAGGGAATTCAATGAATTGCTTAGGTGCTTACTTTAATTTTACTTCATGGTTTGGTGACCATCAAAAAATTTACATTATGCATTGCCCTCAGCTTTGTGGTTTCATACTCTTCAAGTGTAACCTATGAATTAGATGATATGAGATTCTGAAATGCTCGCTGCTTGGAAGAGCAGATGGCCCTGGAGAACAGAATGATGCTATTCAGGTATTCTTCTTAAAGTGGGCTCAGTTGTTGTTTTTTTTTTTTTTTTTAAATTTATTTATTTTCAATCTTCATCTATATCTGTAGAAACATCACATCTGGGTCCAATCAACATCTTTCTGCAATCTCTTCCTTCTTGTTTTTCTTGTGCAAATTGCTGGTAGTTTCACATAATGTCTAAAAGGTATTTCGTTTGTTTTCATCAGATTGCATTTTCTGCTGTCCTGTTCTTTTTAAATGACTGTCTATATCTCCTATTTAAGTAGAAAGAATGCATGGCATTGGAAATGCTAAGCATTCAATCAACAAGGACCTATGCTACTATGTATGGTAGGTTGATAGCGAAGGAAGGTGATAACCCTTCCTAGACCCCATTTTCAAAGGTCTTGTGAACAATATATGCTATAAACTCATTTATTCACATGCAGTCGTGGTGGATTCCATGGTTTTGTGTGTCTCTTAATTCTTCTTGTTCAATCATCACAGCAGAAGAAACAAGATTTGCTGCCTGTCCCGGGGACCACATCCATTTATTCAATAAAGAAATGGTATGAAATGGTGAAGAAAATTAGCTTCCCTGGCTGGTCTTCTTTCACTTCAATCAACAGGGTATGTTGAATGCACCCTGCTTGCTGTATAATTTGTCGGTTGTATGACCTTCTAGTACTATTTCCTTCTGAAACAATTGATACATGCATGATTGGTGTACTGTGAAATATTTATCAATGCCTTGTGAACATGAACCAGAGCAAACTAATCCAAGTAAGGAAAGAAAAGCATCTGTCTAGTCTAAAGCTAGGAGTTCGTGCCACAGTAGTTTCAACAGTTTTGTTTTAATTAAACACTCTGACTGTCCTGGTTTGGGTTTCTTATATGCCAGTCAGCTGGGAACATCATTGCTTTTATTCATGTCAGTAGATGAATGGTTTAGTTTTGTTCTGTTTACTGCAACCCTTCCTGAAATTACATGTATTATTTGCTTGGATTTAATCTTTTTACAAGTTTTGCAGTTAAAGGGTATTGTGCAAGAATCTTAGGCTTGTGAAGGTATGTGCTCAAACATCAACTTGATGGGGGACCATTGTAATTTCAAGATTTTGAACAAGGGCTTCTATATATATCTATGAGATAAAAATCCTTATTTCAAAATTCAAGAAACATCTGATACAGTAGTATATTGACTTTGCAGAGCCTCATTGATGTCTAGAACCAATCTGAGCATGTGTTGCATACATTTGGACTGCATGCCTGCATACAAAATTAAGATGCTGTTAACAAGGTGCTGTACTGAACATCAGAAACCAATTCTGAATTTCTTCTCACATCATGAATTTATTGTCCATTTATTGCAATGTATTTTCCTTCCATGTGATTTTTTTATTCCAAATAACATATTCTTTAGCATTGTTTGTTTTTTTCCAGTACTTTGTGCCAGCTAATCTTCTTCCATGGGATTGACATTAAGCTTCTCCTTCAGTCTTATGCCAGGATTAAACTAATGCACATGAGATTTTATTCCATCCTCTTATTACATATTGAAACAAACCTGGCAATATTATTATTCTTGACATGTGTGTTTGCTTAAAGAGGATTATTAACATCAATTTAACAGTCTAAATTCTTGTATTGGATTCTTTGACAGGTTGTTGATAATGCAGCAGGACACATCCCAATCAATCCACCAAGAAAACAAGGTAGTGTACATCACTCTTTGTTGAAGAGGACAAAGGCCGTTGAAAGGAAGTATTGTTATTACTCAGTATTTCTCTTTGGAGATGTATAGGGACCATGGATTGACTTATAATTGCTTTCTTTTGTGTGAATGTTTTGAGACCTTTAAATATGCTTCTACTGTTTGTCTTGCTTCTTTGATTGAGCTTAGGAAACTATAAACTAGTGTACCATCAAAGAATCTTAAGGAAATTTAGTGGAGAATGATGAGTTGTTGGAATGTGTATGATGTTGTATACTATTATTTATTATGTTGGAGAAGATGTTGTAAACTATTAATTATTATGTTGGAGAAGATGGTGTAAACTATTAATTATTATGTGGAGGTTGTGACATCTGTCTTTGAGGTTTTATACAATAACAATATCAACAAGTTCTAATTATTTAGGATTAGCAATATGAATCTTTATCTTTTACATTGCTTTATTAAATTGCAAACTTAATAGTTCGTGGCGAGAGTTTAATTGCTCATATTTAAGAAATTTTAAGTTGCAGATTATGAGCGAAAAATTGAGAGTTAATTTTCATCTAGTGTTTTGACTAAAGATTTATGGTTTGTCCACATTCATTAAAACAAAAAAAAGATAAATGCCCTAAAATAGGTTGGCAAGTTGGACCAAATTTAGATATTATTTGATTATTTTTATTTGAACCAAATTGTTAATATTTTTAGTTTGTTGTTAGAGTTTAATTTTACCAACCAAAGTATGAATTTTTTAGTTCATATGTCCAACTAATATTGACGTTATTTTTTTTATAGATTTAATTATTTTATTTATATGTAAAAAGAAAAGTTAAAATAAAGAATAAAGCATAAAGAAATCACTCATTTAAAGCATAATTATGGATTTGGGATGCATTCACATGGTTAAAAAATAATATAAAATAAAATAAAATAAAATAAAAAATGAAAAAGATATCTTGATCGAATCTTGACTCATTTAATAAGAAAAAATTTATTCATTTATTTATTATTTTTCAATATGAACTTTCTGGTAGGTGTCTGTGGCTGCTGTTCTTCTCACATTGACCTAATTCATTTTCCAAAGCACTGGTTAACATTTTTTTTACTTCTTGGACATTGACATAAACAAAAACAACTTACTCAAATAGATGTGTGCAAAATATTTTTTTTTTTTTTTTTTTTGAAAAGTGGATAAACCACTTTTATTAGAAAAAAAGCTGCAAAACCACTAGACGTGATTGGGGTGCTTTGTACAAAATAATTTTACTGCTCACATTTTAGTATATATTAAAAACTATCTAATATAACCAATGATCACCTGATCTATTGGCACTGAATCTCTTGTATAAGATATTTATGTTTTTATCGAAGAGACGGGGCAAACTTCTACTCACGTAGAGTAATAATACAGATATATTGAGGTAGTTTAAACACATTTATTATTATTATTATTATTTTAAATCTAATATATATATTTTTTGTTTTTCTTGATGTTTTCTTCTGTATTTTTTTTTTTTTAGTATTCCAGTCTATCATGTCATTCTCCATGCTTTTAACATGCTTTTGGTTTTATTCTAATGAATTCATAGTTAATCCATTAAATTAAAAAAGATAAAATACAGAAAAAGTTAAATTAGGAATTCAATGTTATAAAACAAATTTATTTAATTAAAAACCAACCATCATTGTCACTGTTGCATTAGTCGAATAATAAAACATTCAACTTTTTTACAAGAGATTAAGGGTTCAACTCACTCGTAAAATACATAATTGACATATAATAGAGAATGTTTACGACCGTTTTTCTACTATACTAAAAAAAAACCCAAATTAAGATTTTGAAACTAATAAAGATTTCACTTTTATATATATATATATATATAAAAGAAGCCATTGAAAACACTCACAAGGTAGTTTGGTGAAGAAGAATGACACCTGTGTTCTTACATTTAGTAAGGGAGAGAAAAAATGCACTAAGGCAACAACGGTCACAGTCTTGTCCTTTGCTTAGGACCACCCTTTCCTCTGGATTTTGTCCTCCTCCCCATTCACGAGCGAAACTTCCATCATGTCTTCACTATCATCTTCTTCATCTTCATCTTCATCTCTTCCCACTCCCTCAAACACAACCTCATCTTATCTTCTTTCTCTCTTCAACTATGTCTTCATTCAACCTCTTTCTCTTTTCCAACTTTCATAACCATGTCTTCTTCTTCTAAGTTGTTGTTGTTGTAGTTCTTGTTATACTCTCTGTTCTGTTCTTCAAGAAAGACATGCTTTCCAACTTATAAATCTATTACAAGTTGAAGAAGAAATCCAAGAAAACATGGCTTCAGTTTCCAATCCACAACCATCTCCAACTCCACTTCATCTCCACCAAAAACTAGACCTTGAATCCATTCACAAATTGATAACACTTGTAGACCATCACATTGTCAACTTCCTTTCTGATTCTGTTGCCAGGAAATCACTGCAACTCAAGTGCAGTGCTAAACTCAGCATTGAGAATCACAACTACTTTGAATTCTCTGAACACTCTGTTCTTTCTAACCTTTACTGGGGTGTAGAAAACATTGAAATTGCTATTCAATCTGAATGTTTAGATGAAAAGAATCATCGTCTGGTTGAGTCGGAGAAGATGTTGCAAATACCAGCTTTGTTAGAAGAAAACGGTAGCACTGCCGGAGTTTCGAATCAGTACATAATATGTTGTTCATATTTCTATCTCTCACTTGTTAGGAAGCTCAGAGGTGATCAATGGCAAATGACAATTCACTTCCTTCAGTGCTTCTTGGTTTCTGCTCAATGGGTAAGAACAGAGCTTGAGCTTGATTCATGGGAAGCTCTTTTCGGCTCGACAACTTATCGAGGCAATGCCGAAGCCATTGATGAAGCTGCAAGACTTCAAGCAAGAAGATACAAAGATTGGTTGATGTACTACCAGGTGGTTTCTTATGGAGAATTGCCAGAAAGGTATTAATTACAGTGTTGTTCTCATTCTTTTCAAGAAAATATAGAAAACATTTGAGTGTCATGGATGAAGAGGATGAGCACTACATGCTTAAAAGTTGAGCATGCTTACTGATAAGCTTTTAAAAGCAAAAGTTTCTTAGCTTTTTTGATGAAAAAGTTCTAATGGTGCCAAGATTCCTGTGAAATTTCTACCTGTCTTACTGGCAATAAAAAGCAAGCATGTTTAGTGTTGTATATATTTTATATGTGACAACTAAAGATGATGAAATTTGGATGCTTTAAAAGCTTACAATTTCCATGCAATCTCATCCTTCTTTCACTTTGCATTGACAGCTCCAGAAATTTCATGATCACTGGGAATTCTGAGTCTGTTAAGGGAACATTGAACCAGTCAGTTTCTCATGATGTAAGTGAAAACTTTGTCTTTCATTTGAAAAATTAATGAAGAAAATGTGCTCTAGTTTTCATTGATCTAACAAGTGAAAGTATATTTAGAAGTTCAATTTCCGTTTCGTTGTCATAATTGATGATTGTTTACTCTTCTCTTTTTTTCCTTCAATTGTGCAAAAGAAACACAATGATGGCAACACCATGTAACTATCATTATATTTGTCATTTCACAGGCTAAAATGCTCTACAAACTTGAACTTCAGGAATACATCAAAAGAGAGAGTTTTACCGAAATGGAGGACGGGAGAGACCTTATGAAAAATTTCAATGGAAGTCATCATCTGGATGTCAAGGAAGCTTTCGACATGAGACGACTCCAAGAAATGCTCGAAGATTCACAATCTGATACATCCGGCTCCTTTTACTCCAATATCGATTCTACGGAAGCGACAGATTCTGAGGTAACACAATGTTGTTTACCATAAGCATCATAACACGGAAATGATTTTAGTACTAAAGTAATGAATTCGATTCGATACTGAATTAGGAACAATTGCAAAATGAAGGGAGCCCGGCCGAGGTCATGTCAGCAAATTCGGATGTCTTTGCACCTAAACTTGATGATCGGTATTTATCATGAACTATTTAACTGCAAAACAAATTGAAATGGTCACTCTATGTGTGCTAATTTTTTCACTTTTGGTGTGTGTATAGGGATTCTCTAGACCAAAGCTCATCTGTAGATTATTCGGCTAAATGCATGGCCGAAATGTCTACATATCTCAACAATCATGAAGTCAATGAAGTGAATGCTTGTTTATTACCATCAAGAAAATCACAAAGTTCACTAGACAAACTATGTTTGCCAATGTTGAGCTTAAGAGATGTTGAGTCTCATCACTTCTCCAAATGCAATTTTGAAGATTGGGTACCCTCGGCGAGATCACCAACACGTGAAATACGATGTTTCAGTAATTTCCCTTCGAAGTTTCTGAAGAAATGCAGCATACCAGAATTTGTTCAGCGAGGAAACTTCACAAAGAAAAGATTGAACTTGTCAAACAGTGATAAAGATTGGAGTGAGGAAAGCTCAAATTATGAGAAGGATACTAGCATACAACTTCTAGGAAGATTTGAGAAGGCAGTGGAAATGCTATGCTTCTCAGAAGGCCGAGGCAAAAGCGAAGATGCTGGCCTCGAAGTCTTGGCTGTGTGGGAAATGCTGAATAACAAGTCAGAGGTAAATTACACATCACTGAAGCATGTGATACTTCACCAATTATTAGAGATCATTTCAGCATCCAAAAGAGAAAATCTTATACGAGCGTCGGTTTCTACACTCTTGTATTTGATTTCTGAAGACAAAACTATCATTGAGGAAATCAGGAAAAAAGATCAACATTTGCGTGATTTCGCTTGTGCTCTAAAGAAAAATATACCTGAGGCTGTTATACTGATCAATTTGCTGCATCCATCACCTTCGGAGATTAAAAGTTTAGAACTTCTCCCGCAACTTGTGGATGTCGCTTGCAACTTGAACAATCAAAAAGAGTGTTCTGCATTTCTTCCATTGACACCAACATCGGCTTCGATCGCTATCATTGAAATTTTAGTAACTTCATTTGACTATGTGACTAATAACATGCACTTGGCTCTGATCAGCTCACCTCGGATTGTCGCAAAACTTGTGAATGTTGCAATGAACAAGAATTTAGAAGAAGTTGTAGCATTAGCAGGAATTCTTGTGAAGTGTATGCGTACCAGTGGGAATTGCCGAAAGTATTTGTCACAAGTTCCAGCTTTAGATCCTTTTCTTCATCTCCTTGGCGTCAATGAGAAGAGAGGGAAATTTGCAGCACTTGAATATTTTCATGAGATCCTTCACATGCCAAGGTATAAATGATATTCCTTTTCAGGAAAATTTATCTTTTTCACTTCAAAGCTAAAACTGAAGTAAAAAAGAAAAATTACGCAAATTGGTTTTTTATTCAGAAGATTCATCAAGCAAGTAGCTAAATTTTACCTCTGTGTGCAACAGGTCATCGGCAATTCAACTGCTGCAACAGATTCAACAACATGAGATGATTAAAATTACGCAAGTGTTAATTACATGCATAAAACAAGACAAAATAGAACATCAACTTTTAGCAGCAAATCTTCTGCTTCAACTGGACATGCTGGTAAACTATATACTTCAGAAAAAATATTTTCAATCTTAAAACTGCTTATGAAGAATATGAATGTTCAACAGGGTCAAAGTAGCAGGAAAAGTGAATTTAAAGAAGAGGCAATGGAGGTCTTACTAAAAGCAGTTGCATCTGAAGAGAACTCCAGTGCACAGGCACTTGCAGCATCTATTCTTTCAAATCTTGGAGGTACTCATGCATGGACAGGTGAACCATACACAGCAGCATGGTTAGTAAGGAAAGCAGGCTTAACATCTGTAAACCAGAGGAACATGATCAGGAGTGTTGACTGGTTAGATCCCTGTCTACAGGTTGGTGATGATTGAAAAAATATCGAAATCTATCTTATGATTAAATAGAAAATAATCAAATTGAAAATTTCATCCCATATGGTACTGCAGGACAGTGAATTAGATGCATGGAATGGAAAGGTGGCAAGAGGTGTGATCAAAATAGGCAATTCTGTCTTCAATACTTTGGCAAAGGGAATCAAGAGCAAGACGAGAAGTGTTTCGCATGACTGTCTCATAACTATTGCATGGCTTGGAAGTGAAATGGCAGTTAATGGTCCGAGTAGTATCCGGTATTCTGCTTGTGAGATTTTATTGAACAAAGTGGCACATTTTCTTCATCCCGGTTCGGAGCTTGATGAGCGAGTTCTAGCATGCCTATGTGTCTATAACTACACTTTCGGCAAAGGTAAAGCAGTAAGTTCATGCCTCTTTAAATGATGAAATGATAGTAATGCTTGCATGTGTTCACAAATGTACTTTTTTTTTTTTGTTTGCAACATGTTGGATATTTCATGATACTTTATAATCTTTCATGGATTTCTTTAATTTTCAGGTAAACAGAAACTAATGAACTTTTCTGAGGGTTCAAGGGAATCACTTAGACGACTTTCCGGTATCACCTGGATGGCTGAAGAATTACTGAAAGTAACCGATTTTTTTCTGCCAACCAAATCGGTGAGGAATGGTTTTTCCTTTTCTCCCTTTCTTCTTCTCTACACCAAACAACAGCACATAGATAATATTTGAATTGCTCTTATCTTGATATTCTAAAATTACACAACCGCAGCGTGTATCATGTGTACATACACAAATTTTGGAGATAGGAAATGTTAGCAACATTGCATCAACTGCTCTTATTTTCTACAAGGGACTTCTTTGTGCTGGTTACTCAGATGGCACTATTAAGGTATTCCATTTACTTGAATTCAATGTTCAATTTTAGATATAAACTTCAATAACATAAACAATAGAAGCAAATGGACAGAAGAAATGTGTGATCATTTGTTGTCGAGAGCTTTAAATTATTGACATGTGTTATTTATCATTGAAACAGGCTTGGGACATTAAGGGACAAAGAGCAACTCTTGTATGTGAGATCAAGGAACACAAAAAACCGGTTACTTGTTTTGCACTTTTCGAACAAGGAGACCGGCTTTTAACTGGGTCGTCTGATAAGACTGTCAGGGTAATTACCTTAGCTTCAGCTCAGGCTCAAGTTTGTCGGAAAAAGTAAGCTGAAACACAATTTTCTTCTACAGGTTTGGCAATTGGTACAAAAGAAATTTGAATGCATTGAAGTCATGGAGATGAAGGAATCAGTACTAAAGGTGGATACAATGGGCGAAAAAATTCTTATAATTACACAGAGAAGTGGTCTCAAGGTAAGAAAAGGAGCTAATAAAGATAAAAAAGATCAAAATTAAGAATAAAAATAGATGAAAAAATTCTACAAAGATCACATTTCAAAGCACTGTACTACAGGTGAGATATCTGTCAAAAAACATTCAAACTTTTTGCAAGAACAAGCATCTGAAGTGTCTAACAGTGGCTCAAAGCAGAGTTTACTTGGGTTGTGCTGATTCTAGCATACAGGTTAGTTTCTTTCAAGTTCAGACAATTATATATAGAACAGTTTTGTGTTCTAGAATTGCTGAGATTGTTTGGAGTTTTGTTTCCAGGAATTAGACATAAAGGAAAACCATAAAACAGAGATCAGACCACCGACAAACAGCTGGAGGATGCTAAATAAGCCAATAACTTCAGTTCTTGTGTACAAAGATTGGATTTATTGCGCAGGTTCAAATGTTGAAGGATCTAGCATCAAGGTATGAATTAAAGACGATAGCTTCGCATCAAATAAATTCATGAAAACAGTATACTAAGCATATAAAAATGCAGGAATGGAGACGGCGGAGCAAACCCCAGATCTCAATAGCGACTGGAAGAGGAACAAATGTGCAAGCAATGGCAGTGGTGGAGGATTTCATTTACCTGAATTGCAACTCATCTCCGACTATAATTCAGGTTACTACTACTTCTAAGCTTCTTCAAGTTTGTACAATAGAAACTTTTCATATTCGACTTTGGCACTAATTTAGTTGGATCATATGAAAAAATAGATATGGTTGAGAGAAAGGCAGCAAAAGGTGAGCAGATTATCAGCAGGTAGCAAGATAACATGCCTCATGACGGGGAATGACATTGTTCTATGTGGTACAGAATCTGGACTGATCAAGGTATATAAACCACTAAATCTCTTGCATTCACAATTTTAAATAGAGTTCATGCACTTGTTGTAATATGAATTTGGTTTCATCGACAGGGATGGATCCCTCTCTGAAGGAAAACTAAATTTAGACTTCCGGTAAATGTTGATGTACAGAAGCTCGAAGATCTAATCGAAGATATAATCTTGTTCATTTGCTCAACTATCAGAAAAATAAATCTAGAAGAAAGAAATTTTCTTCATTGTTCATAAATAGCTTCCTTCATTGTTTGTTTGTTTAGTTCAATGAGCACATTACTGCAAATGATCGATAGAAATTACATTCAGTAACAGAACTTGTAAACATGTTGTCAAATTTTTTGATTTTAAGGGAAATTTCCACAAACGCTTTGAATGCTATTCATTGTAGTGCATTAAACTAGTTTTGTTTTTGAGTATTTGCAGTTCATGGACATGCACAACTATATGCATGAATCTCCAAACATGACATGCAGAAACCATAAAGTAAATCAAAGAAAGCATTTGATAATGCATTAACTGAAACTATGATTGAATGCTTAAACAATTTATTATCAATAATGGAATGAATTGAATTAAATTTAGGATGGAATACTGCCAAGTAAATGCATACTGATATAGATCCCCAGTTTATTTTGCGGTACTGATTAATGAGAGTTCTTTCCAAACATGATTTTATAGAGAAAAATTTTATATTTAGAGAAATTAATTAAAATAAGAGTTAATAAAATAATGAAATTTACCTTATTTAAAATATTTTTTTAAAACTTTTTGTTTGCATACCCCATACCACCTGCAAAAATTGGTTTCTATAAAAACTGATAGAGTTCTCAGAAGAGAGAAAAATCATCTAGTATTGATATTCAATGTATACATATATGTAAAGGGATAAAATACAATATATGTATATGTATCCTGTTAGAGTTTAGATTCGTTAATGGGCCATATTGAGCCAATACCACAAAACTCTATTATATATATATATATATCCTTGTACTCGTTTTCTAATTGATATCCAAATTATTTTTCCTATTCTCACATGGTACCAAAGCACTGGGTTAGACCCTAGCGACCACCCAAAACCTTAGCCACCGCCACCGTCACCGCCATCACTCCAAACCTTAACATTCAACCCGTCGCCACCATCTCTACTGCTAGCCGCCGCTCATCTCTCCCTGTTCTTGTTGTTCTACGGGCACCTGGTAATGTTCCTCAGCCCTCACCAGTAATGCCCTTATCTCATTGCTGAAGGATTTGTCTCTTTGTCGTCATGTCTTCATCTCGTGGGCGTGGTAAAGGCTCCTCTCATGTTGGTCAAGGAGCCGGCTGTGGTGATTATTGTAGTAGGTTTGTATGCATCTTTTGTCGACGGATGGCCCACATTGAGAATCGTTGTTGGGATAAGCATGGTCGTCCAGTAGTGGTCAATGCTAGTACAGAGTTGGCCGATCCGTCACTTACTTCTGGTGCTGAACAGTTAGTCACTATCTCTTAGGCTGACTTTGTGCAGTTCCAGCAGCTACAGGGCATAGTTTCTCACACCATAGTCTCTTATCCTATTTCTTTAGGTAATGCCTTTCTTGCTTCCAGGGATAATTCCTGGATTATTGACTCAGGGGCCTTCTCTCACATGACAGGTACAAAATCTTTTTTTTTTTCAAAATCTTTCTCCATCTATTTTTCGTTCTGTGGCAATTGCCAATGGATAATCTTGCTTAGTGTCCAGAGAAGGAGTTGTGCAACCTTGCTCTCAGCTTAAACTAACTAATGTTCTTTTCGTACCTGAATTTCTTGTCTACTTGTTATTGGTTTCTGTGATCACTAAACAGTTAAATTGTAGTGTTACTTTTTTCTCTTTTCATTGCACTTTTCAAGATCTGCGAACGGGGAAGAGGATTGGTTTGGGGCGTAATCGTGGTGACGGTGTGTATACGTTGGTACGTGATGATATCCTTATGGTTTGGCAGCTTCTATTTCGGACACCGAGTCATCACTTACATGGCACTGTAGATTGGGTCATCCTTGTCTTAGTCATTTTTAGCAGGCTTTGCCTTGGATTAGGGTCGAGCGATTTTAATGTGAGTTATGTCAGTTACGTAAGCATCATCGTGCTACCTTTAAACATTCTACTCTAGTGTCTAGTCGGTCGTCATTTGATCTAGTTCATTGTGATGTTTGGGGACCTTCTAGAGTCGCATCTATTTCCTGTCATCGTTACTATGTTGTGTTTGTTGATGATTTTTCCCGAGTGTCATGGGTATATTTGTTAAAAGACCATCGGTTTATTGTTGATGTCCTTAAAACATTTATTTTGGAAGTACAAAATCAGTTTTCCACTGTTCTCAAATGTCTTCGTACTGATAATGCATTAGAATTTATATCTTCTGCTGTAAATTCTTTGTGTGCGTCCTTTGGGATTATTTATCAAACCACCTGTCCACACACCTCTCAGCAGAATGGGCTTACTGAAAGAAAACATCGTCACGTCTTAGATGTTGCACGCATTCTCTTAGTGGAGCATAATGTTCCTATGTATTTGTGGTATGATGCTATCTTAACTTCAGTATATCTTATTAATCATATGCCTTCTGCACCCGTAGGAGGAAAGATCCCTCTATGTCATCTTCTACCTGATACTGAGTTGTTTCTCTTGTCTCCTCGTGTTTTTGGTTGTGTTGGTTTTGTTCAGGATTTTACTCTTGGTTTGGATAAGTTGTGCCCATGTGCGCTTAAATGTGTCTTTGTCAGATATTCCTGCATCGAACGTGGATATCGTTTGTACCACCCGACTAGTCGAAAGTACTATGTGTCTATGGATGTCACGCTTTTTAAGTCTCAATCTTTTTTTTTTCTTACTCGAGTTCTCATGATTTGTTGACTACGTCGTCTGATATTGTTCTCCCCATTCCTGTTTTGGTTACCTTGCCTGTGCTTATGCCTAGTGTGACACCACCTCTAGTAGATCCAGATGATGGTAGTACCAAACATGTACCACCGCTAGATCCGTCCCCTCCGATCGTCTCCCCGGACGATGCAGACCCATCTCTTGATCTTCCTATTGCCTTTTGTAAAAGTATTCGTTCTTGTACCAAACATCCCATCTCACTTTTTGTTTCTTATAATAATCTTTACCCCTCCTTCCGCATCTTTGCTTTTTCTTTGTCTGCTGAGTCAAACTCCAGGAACTACCAGGATGCACGTCTGCTTCCACAATGGCAGATGGCAATGGATGAGGAAATGAAAGCCTTGAGATCTCGTGGTACATGGAAGCTCGTGCCTCGCCCCGCTGATGCCAGCGTCGTCACTTGCCAATGGGTGTTTTTTGTCAAGCACAAAGCCAATGGTACAGTTGATCGCTAGAAAGGCCGGTTGGTAGCCCGTGGTTTTACTTAGACTTATGGTGTCGATTATGCTGAAACATTTTCACCATTCACATTCTATTATCGTGGGCACTCTGCCAACTTAATGTAAAGAATGTCTTTCTCTATGGAGACTTAGTTGAGACAGTGTTTATGGAGCAACCTCTGGGGTATGTTGCTCAGGGGGAGAATCTAGTTTGCCATCTTAAAAAAGCGATCTATGGTCTAAAATAGAGTTCTCGTGCATGGTTTGAAAAGTTTAGCGTAATTGCAATTGCAGATGGTTTTTGTAGGTGCAATGTGGATCACATGTGTTCTATAAGAACACTTCATCTGGATGTGTTGTACTTGCAGTATATGTCAATGACATCTTGTTGACTAGTAGTGATTATCAGGGCATTCAGAGAACTAAAGAGCATTTAATGAAGTATTTTGTTACACGAGATATGGGACGACCCAGATACTTCCTTGGTATTGAGTTTGCATATGCCAAAGGAGAGATAATGCTTTCACAGTGGAAGTATGTGTTGGACTTACTTAAGGAGACTGGTTTATTGGGTTGTAAACCAGAGAGTACACCTATTAAGCAGTCACCACACTTCTGGGAGACATATTCCCCATTTCTCAAAGATCCAAGTCCATACAGACGTTTGATTGGCAAGCTCATTTATCTAACAGTTACTCGCCCTGATATATGGTATGTGGTTGGACTCCTGAGTCAGTTTATGCATGAGCCATGAGAAGTTCACTGGCAGGGTGCTCTAAGGGTTCTTATATATGTTAAAGGAGCTCCTGGCAAAGGTCTTCTCTACAAGAATCATGGTTATCTGGACATTGCAGCCTATTCTGACTCGGGTTATGCTGGCAATAGAAGAGACAGAAAGTCTACGTCAGGTTTCAATACATATGTTGGTGGAAACTTGGTTACTTGGCAAAGTAAGAAGCAGAATGTGGTTTTAAGATCGAGTGTCGAAGCAGAGTACATATGTTGGCGGAAACTTGGTTACTTGGCGAAGTAAGAAGCAAAATGTGGTTTCAAGATAGAGTGCTGAAACGTAGTACAGATTAATGGCACAAATAGCTTGTGAGATGGTTTGGGTATAGTTTCTTCTAAGTTAGGATTCCCCATCACAATACCTATGCAGATGTTGTGTGATAATCAGGCCGCCATCTTCATTGTAAACAATCCAATGTTCTACGAGTGTACCAAGCATATGGAGGTTGATTGTCACTATGTTCGTGATATAGTATTAAAGGGAGTCATCTTTAAACCATACACCCAGTCGTCTGAACAACTGGCGGATATCTTCAAAAGGTTTAAGTGTTAAAGTCTTTAGTAATCTATGTAACAAGCTGAGCATGCTCGATATATATGCTCCAGCTTGAGGGAGAGTGTTAGAGTAGCTCATGCTTGACAGGATCTGCAACAATCTGAAGAGCTCCAATACTATCACAATAAAGAGGAGTGGATGATAGAAGTGGTACACCAAAATACTGTAGAAGTGAACGAAGCCAAAATACCTCCTAGACGGTGGAAGCCAAAGTACGAACCTCAGTCTCGGCACTGGATTTGGTAATGGTTGCCTATTTCTTGGTCTTCCAAATAACAAGAGAAGACCTAATAAATATATAGTAACCAGTGACAGAGACTCAATCATCAGGAGAACTGGTACAGATTGCATCTAAATAGGCTTGTAGCTAAAGATTGGACTGGTGAGGGTAGAACAAGCCACGAGATGTAGTGCCACGAAGATAGTACAAAACTCAGAGAAGATGAGCATAATGAACAGAAGTGGGAGCCGCAACAAATTGACTGAGAATGTGAATAGCATGAGAAATGTTAGGACTAGTGACGGCCAAGTAGACCAAACTGCCAACTAGGCGTCGATAGTGCGAGGGATCCGATAAAAGAATCCCATCAGAAGCACGAAACTACAAATGAAGCTCCATCGGTGTAGCAGCTGTACGTGTATTTGTCAAACCAGAATTTGAGCAAGTAGATCAAGAGTCTCACGCTGCTGGGAGAGACGAAAGCCATCATAATAGGAAGTAATCTTGATACCCAAGAAATAGTGAAGTAGACCCATACCAAACATCAAAAAGGTCTCACATAGTTTCTGTTTCACAAAGGCAATATGAGTAGAGTCATTCCTAGTAAGAATTATGTCATCCATATATAGAAGAAGAATGGTGCGGCCACGAGGAGAGGAATGAACAAATACTGCTGAATCATGCATGCTCTTAGTAAAACCAGCTGCCTTAAAAACTGTGCTAAATCTTTCAAACCAAGCCTGTGGAGCCTGTTTGAGACCATAAAGAGCACGATGGAGATGACAGATAGTCCTCAGAGGCACTCGAAGACCAGTAGAAGGAATTATGTAAATCTCTTCCTTCAAGTCACCGTGAAGAAACACATTCTTCACATTAAGCTGATAAAGAGTCCACTCACGAGCAGCCGCAATTACAATTGATGTGCGCACAGCATGCATGTGGGTCGCTGGGAAAAAGTCTTCTCATGGTTACGACCATACTCCTGCTGAAAACCACGAGCAACTAGATGTGCTTTATAGCGCTCAACAGACCCATCAGACCTTTCAGAATGTGTCTTTACTTGGTAGATCTAGCGGTAGGTGATGGGAGTAGCATAGGAAGGAAGAGGAACTAGATCCCATGTGTGAGTCCGAGACAAGGCAGTAAGCTTCTCTGCCATGGCAGTCAGCCACTCAGACGACTGAACCGTCTCTCTGTAGGTACCTGATTCAATGACATTCGAGACACCAGTGCTAGTAGTAGTATAACGGTCAGGATGATGTAAGGTGGAGCGATCACATAAAGAGTAAGTATGACAAGGTACCTCAGTGGTAGGATTAGTAGTAGGAGAGGCGTCAGAGAAGATCGGCCGAGGTGGAGATGCTGTAAATTCCATATGGTGGTAAGTGTAACGAACAGATGGGTGAGTAGGAGGAAGCAAGGGGGAATATGCAGATAAAGAAGAAGACAGAACAAGAGAGGAATGAGAGAGTCTCTGGAGAAGGATCACGTGATAGGGGAGAAGAAGACATTGGGGAGTATCCTCAATAGATGGGGTAGGAAAAAGGAAAGAGAAAGGAATTGTGAGAGAGGGAGGCACAGTGGAAGAAGGAGAAACATAGAAAGGGGTGGACTCATCAAACGTGACACCGCAAGAGATGCGAATGCGACGACTAACAGGATCATAATAGCGATAGCCTTTATGTTCTAGGCTGCATCCCAGAAAAACACAGGAAACTGACTAGGCAGTGACTTTTGTCCGCTCTCGAGGTGAGAGCAAAAGAAAACATCGACAACCAAAAATATGAAGGTGATCATAATGTGGGGGTGTGCCATGTAGGCACTTACCTGGGCTACAACCTTGAAGATAAGAGAAGGGTTGCAGATTAATATGATAAACTATAGTGTTGACTGCATCAGCCCAGAAATAAGGGGGGAAAAGCGCCAAGAAGTAGAGCTTGGTCCGTTTCTAAAATGTGACGATGCTTGTGCTCAGCGACCTCATTCTGATGATGAGCACCAGGATAGGATAACTAAGGCAAGGTGCCCTCAGAAGACAAAAAGGCACAAAAGGCCTGAGAAGTGTATTCATTGCCAGAGTCTGACCAAAAAGTCTTGATTGAGGCAGAGAACTGGGTGTGCACTATAGTGGTAAAAGATTGATAGATAGGCAATAACTGACTACAATGATGCATAAGATAAAGCCAGGTAAATAGAGCATAGTTATCAATGAAAATAACATAATATCGATTACCACCTTTAGAGACAAAAGGAGCGGGACCCCAAACATCATAATGAATAAGTTCAAAGGGAGCAATAGTTTGAGACACACTTAAAGGATAAGGTCGCTATAACTGCTTATCGAGTTTACAACCAAAACAAACGACATTAGAGGGAGAAGAGACAACTCCTAAGACACCATTAAGAGAAAGAGATGACATACGAGAAGGACATAAATGACCAAGACGATGATGCCACAGATGATGAGACTAAAAAACGACATGACAATGATGGATAGATCTGATTGAAGAACGAAGGCGCAGGGTATCCAATTTCTGAACTCCACTATAGCAGTGGCCAGCTCCAATCACCGTTCCATTGCGATCCTGCACATGACATGAGCTACGGTCAAAGATAACCTGACAGCCATAATTAGTAATCAAGCTAATAGACATAAGGTTCTTGGATAGGTGAGGAACATGTGAGACAGAAGGAACAGTGAAAACACTGAAGGAGAGATAGCCAGTAGAGGAGACAGGAAGAAGTGTGCCATCAGTAATACAAACACGTGTAGAATCATGAGTCATGTGAAAATAAACACCAGAGTCAAGAAGTCGAAGAGGACAGGGACTACCTGGAGTAGATGGAGCAACCTTAGACGAAAGCACATGAGTAGTAGAGGAGGAGGAGGAGTCTGCCAAATGTAACTGCTGGAACTGACGAAACATTGCTAAAAGCTGCTGATCCGCAGGAGATAGGGTAGTAGGAGAAGCCTGTACAGAGTGCGCCAGGGGAAAGTGAGGCGTGGGAAGTAGCGGTGGAGTAGGCGTGGGAAGCAGCGGTGGAGTAAGTGAAGAAGCTCCACGTTGCTTCTTTCGGCAGTCACTCTCCAGATGACCCACAATGCCACAGTTGTGACATGTCACATTCCGCTTCGGCCGTGGGAAAGACTGAGAGTAAACAAGAGCACTGCCTCCCCCTGTAAAGGAAGTCCGTAGGCGAGTCTCCTCAGCATAAACAAATGCGAATGCCTCCTCCAAAGAGTATGTAAAAGGCGCATGAAGCAACTGTGCCCGAGCCGACTCAAACTCTGGGCGGAGACGCATGATGAACTCGTATATGCGACGCGTCTCATCATGACGGCGACGACAAGCACATAACTCAGAACAGGCAAGAAGCTGAGCAGCATGGGCAGTGCAGTAAGGAGGTGTGAGGGCGTCAATCTGACGCCAGAGTGCACAATAACGACTATAGAACCTGTCAACAGTGTCTTCCCCCTGCTGAAGATTGCCGAGAACCTGATATAATGTGTAAAGCTGTACCTGACTGGAGCCGTAATAGCGACGTTCCAGGTACTCCCACATCTCGCGAGCAGTGGGAAGGTTGGCAATTTGTGTGCGGATCTCAAGAGTGACAGTTTGACAAATGATCATCTTGGCCCTAGAGTCATCAGCGACCCACTTCTCTAGCTTTTGCTCAAAGGTCATGAGAAGGGTAGAAGCCTCTACGGAGGAGATAGTAGTGTCAGAGAGTGTAGGAGCAATCGGCACAATAGAGGTACCATCAACATGGCGAAGAACATGGATGCCGTCGAGGATCCGTTTGACAGTGAGCCGCCAGGGAATATAGTTGGTGCCATCAAGTATAACATCAGATTGCTGAAAATTCCGATGATGAATCTCCGGAAGCACTCCACTAAAGCCATACGCATCCATGTCTTTTTTTTTTTTTAGAAAAAAGAAAAAAAAACCTTTAGGGTTAGCTGGCGGCTGGAAATGAGAAAGAAGAATAATTAGGGTTAGGGTTTTTGGATGGAGAATGAGATATAAAGTGGCGATGGTGATATCTGGGAATAATTACAATGAAATAACACCTACTTTGATGGCTTTCTGGGTTGATATTGCTAAGGTTCTTGGCACATCCCTAGCTTGATCAATTGAGAGAGAGATTGAGAGAAAGAGAGAAAGAAACTTGGAGGATTGTGATAACAAAGCTTGGAGGAGATCGGAGACAACAACGACAACGGCTATGATGACGGTGGCCTAAGGATCAACAGCAGCCGGAGGAAAAGAGAGGCTTGGTTACCATGATAGAGTTCTCAAAAGAGAGAAAAATCATCTAGTATTGATATTTAATGTATGCATATGTATAAAGGGATAAAATACAATATATGTATAGATATCCATATATATCTAACACATAAATACTAATATATATAGCAAAAACCATATTTACTTCATTCTGAATCCCGAGCCAACAAATACAAACTATATAAAGAATCAACCCTTTTATTTTATTTTTTATTTCTTTAAATTTTTTTAACGGATGAGTCATTTAACTCGTTGTGATACGAGAGAAAATTGATCTCTCAACTTCTCGCTTGGTAAAAGAAAGAGTTATCATCTTTGTAATTTGAAGATGATATCAAACTTTCATTTTAAATAAAAAGAGATAGATAATTAGAAAGGCCACAAAATAAAAGAGAGTTTTAAAAGACAAAACTTTTCACAGATTTGCCAAATAGAGACTTTATTATTATTACTATTTTGAGGATATATGGTTTATCCAACTAAAAAAACAAAAGAAAAAACTAGTTATTAACACTGCTAACTCATATGAATAAAATCATTAATTTATTTAAAAATTCAGCTTATGTTAAGTAAGAAAAAGCATTGCCCCTATTATGTAAATCTGTGAAACCACTATTTTTTTTTAAAAAATTTCTGTTAAATTTCTGAATAGAAAAATCGAACATAATTTGAAAACCAAGGTATTATTATTATTATTAGTATTATTATTATTTTGATAAACTTATCTAGTTTATCTTACTTCTAAAAAATAATTAAATTTCATATTTGTAACTGGAGAGTTTTCTTGTTGATACTTCGTAAAAATGGTAAACATAACCAAAGGGGGAAAAAATAACAAGAATAAATGTAGAGGTAGACATAACAAAATACATTCCGTTAAATCCCAAAATTTGCTTGTTTGAAAATGCACCTCAGTGTAAACCAAAGCACATCCATAAGAAATAATTAGACATCAACAACTACATTCATGAATCAAAGTCAGAGTGGGTTCATTGGGAACCATATTCACTGCTGTAACCAACAAACTACTCAGACAAAAAATAGCTCACTGTAAAGGTGATAACACACAGCAAAAACACAGCAAAAACTCTAATCGAACAACTTGAATTATCACCGTAATCAAAGGGATGTTCAAGCCATTCTAATAGCAGCAAATCGAATGCCTGCATGGCGTAATCACGGACATAATCACTCCTACAGTGGTATTCTTCCGCATGAGGTTCTGCTTTTAAACTCTGAATCAAGATAGTGAAAACTTAATCTTCAGTTTCTTCATCGCTTGCTTCTTGAGCCTCTTCTGTGATGGCTTCTTTTCCTAGTGACAAAGAATAATGGTGGAAATAAGTGGATTTGAAATTGCCAGAATTCAAGATATGAGAACCACTGGAATAAGTTTGACATATATTATGCTTGTTAAGCATTACAACTATTTGCACGATAAGTCGCATTTGCGTGAAGAAAACTTTATCCTTCTTGAAATCATAGAGAATATTTTTGAGGAATATGATCGTCCAGCAGAAGTAGAAATTGACAATAGTATTCAAAGAAAAGGCCATGCAAGTGATTTCTAGCTAATTCTGATTAAAAACAGTGATTTCTAGCATAGATATGGGTGCGGCCAAAGAAACATATAATGTGAAGAGACATATACCTGAAATGAAATAGAAAGATAAATCATCAGAGTTTATGTAAAGAAAAGAAATATAAGCATATACTCACCGTATTCAGAGAAAATTACACTTCCAGAACAGAGGCCTTCCTCAACTTTAACCAACCGGAGTGTCATTCTAGGTCCAATCTCTTGAAGTTTGACAGCACTTTTTGTAGAAGCACGGTTTACTCTACTAAGGTCACTAACCAAATTTACAGTTGCTGCTTCTTCATCAGCTTCACTTTCCGAGCCATAACCAGCCCTTATGAGAGGATAAAATGGCAGATAAGCAAGGCAGAATCTTCAATCGCATACTAATGATATTAAGCTTATTGAGTAAATAATGTATCCAATGCTCATATTAAATGACTTTTGTGGGAAAACAGGCCATGATGAAAGATGTATGTTCATTATAGGTGTGTTCAATATATATACAACTACAGATTGTATAAATTACTATAACAAATATAAAATCCAGCATAGCTTGAGAATTGTTTCTCAAATTATAAGGCATTTACAAATCTCAAAGAGTCTTCTAACAATTAGAGAAGAACCAATATTGGTCAGGAAATTTGCTATTTATCCATCTCAAAAACATAAAGATGTCATGGCAAGGTTGAGTAAGCAGCTAATTTTACTTATTGGTCATTCCTCTGCGCTCCTCCTCCCACCATTGCAATATAAATATTTAGCTCAGACTCAACATAACGGTCAGTAAGTATTTCACTTGTAGCACATATACTAATCAGCATATGTTACATTTCCTAGCCTCTCTTTAAGACCTTTCCAGCAAAAAGCCACCCAAATATGTAGAAGTTGACAATGGTTACCTTTGGCACCACTCACTGTTTTTTACCTTTCCAATAGTATGCAGCTTCCCCTATGGTTTAAGCTACACTACCACATCCAGTGGAATTATTAGGGCATTATTTTCTCATTCTATAGTGCCACTTATTGTGCCAGAAGCTCTAAAAAAGCAATGAAAAATTACCTGAAATATGATGAAACAAGGGGAAACAAAACAGATGATTTGGTTGTAGAAGGCAACATCTAGCCTGTGTCACACATATTAGCCTAACTCAAGTAAAATACTGAAGGGAAATTTAATTCAAGAATTCATACTTTATACTAATCAATTGTTGTTATAGTTCTTGAATCCTCAGCGTTCCATTTAAAATTTATGAACAGCCTCCTCTTTGTAGAAGCAACCACACTTAGTCCCAGTTTGAGCACTTGCTTGATCCAAAAATCACATTGGATATATTTAGACTGTTCACACAATTTACATCTTAAAAGTTGCTTTACGAATTTATGAACAACAATAAGAACAAAAGGTAAAAATTCTGAGCACTGGTCAATAGCTTGTCATGTAAAGAACTCTACATTGCATCAATCGAAGCCATAAAATAATGAGATAGTTCTTACTTGGTAACAAAGTCGCTCACGTCTTTAAGATTCCTCAAGTTTGGCACCTGATGATTTTGCACAAATTTTCTAATCCTACGGGAGACCCCTACAGGTTGTAATCTGATGGAATAATGCCGAAAATCAATAAGTTTTGTTTCACTGTTATAATTTAGCAATACAATCCTCTGGCATGATGAAAGCTTGACCTGCAACTCATGAAAAGTGAAGAATCATATTAACTTTTTCTGTAAATATAAGTACATCAGACAATTAAAAATGTTGGAAGTCAGAAGAAAAAAAAGTTCACTTACAGTATTAATATCAATGGCGGGAAAGATGTTCTGAAACATAATGGTTGTGAGCTTCAGGTGTTTAGCTCCATTTCCAAAACCAGAGAGAACAATCTGCCCAGAATTAAGAATAATCTCAGCAATGATGGAACTCAGGTATCCAAAAAAAAACCTTACTGTCTAAAGACAGGAAAGAATACCATATACAATATCACTGTGTATGCAATGGCATTTTATCATATTTAGTATTAGAACTGTACCAAGGGAGAATTTTGGAATAATCCTTGAGGACACCGTGGACGAGCCTGTGATCGAGCCACATCAGCAGCTAGTGCATATTCACATACTTCAAAGGTAAGGGTTGGGCCTTGAGGAGTCCTTGCAACACGTAGATGTGGTATGCTCTTTGGATTTGACAATATAAGAAAATGTGTAACACCCATAGGCCCTGCAATGTTTAAAAAGTCCTTGAGATTATTTCGTTTCTTTTCCTGCAGTAAGTTGAGAGATTAATTAGTCAGAATTCCCCCTCAAATAAAAAGTAGGAAATAAATACAATCTGCTAGATTCTTTATGATTTTCAAATGTAAAACGCTAAAACCGATGTGTTTATCTTTATCATACTAATCAACAATAACCACGATAGTTCCAGTGTGACATATGTTTTGACTTATTATGAAACCAACAACAACAAACTATTAGTTCCAACTATTTAGGGGCGGCTACCTAAGTCCTTCCCTTCCCTTCCCTTGCATGTTACTCTATCAAAGGCAAAAGACTAGATAAACTTTTGTTAGCGGTCGAACTCTGCCATTGCCGGTCCCAAGCATAGATAAGAACAAAAAAGGGTTGCCGTGTTAGACAGCTAGCAGCTAGTGGTTTAAATTTTTCTAAGAACACAATGAGCATAAAGCAAACATAAAGCAAACATATCAAAAATCTTGCTAGATCACTGTCATGCAAACTAAAATTTTTGAAACTAGTTTGGCCAACAATTCAATTTCTAATAAGAAAAAAAAAACCATCCATAGAAGCTAAAGAACAGCCAGAGAAATAAAAATTCAACAAAAAAATAAGAGAAATAGTTGCAAATTCAATTAGAGACAACATAGCATCAAATTGGATATGAATAAAAAAAAAAATTGAAGGAGACCTTTAATTTCAACGCGGTATGAGGAAGCATGAGTTTGCGAAGATCGTGTTCAAGCTGCTTCAAATGACCCGGCAACTTCCCCCTCCCAAAAACGATGCTTTTGGGCACCTTCTCCCCCGTCACTTGGTTCACGCCCGGCGGCTTCTTCATCCCCGGCGACTTCGCCGGCGCCTTTCCCCTCTTCTTCGCATCACAAACAGCATGAGAATCAGAGAAAATCAACGAAAATCAACGAAAATAGGGGGGAAATCGAAGCAATGGAGACTTACGTTCCTGAAGCGCGCCATTGATGAACCTCAAGCGTTCTCTCAAGCGCGTTTGAAAGAGAGGGTTGGGGCCTTCCTTTTTCTTAAACCCTAACCCTAATATTTTAACGGGTCGGATTTAATATATTCTAGTCTCTAGATCCGCTTAAATCATACCCGAATCCGAGATACGCATCAAAACTTATTATTTTTATTAAAAAATATATATTGTAACGGGGGCCTCCACTTATTACCAACTAAAATTACTATTTCTATGCTGCAAAATATAAAATATAGAATAAATTATTTATTTATAATATAGACATTTTCATTATTTTTGGATCCGTATGGATCTTACCCGAATCCGTTAAGATCTAAATCCGTTAAGCCTCGCTGTCGTTTCAAATACTGAAAGCCCTCTGAGAGAGAGGCAGAGAGAGAGAGGAAGACGATGGAGGGCTCTACGGCGGTGGCCAGGGAGCCAGTAGAGCCGCAATCGCTGAAGAAGCTGAGCTTCAAGTCTCTCAAGCGCTCTCTCGACCTCTTCTCCCCATCCCGTGGTCATCACCCGCCCCCCGACGCCCAGAGGTCGGAAACCCTAACCCTAATGAGTTATTTTTCGAGAATCGTCTGTTTGAAGCGCTGATCTTGTTCTTCTTTTGCTTATCTCGCAGCAAGCATATTCGGATTAGCTTCAAGGTGCTTTCTCTCTGCCCTTTTTGATGTCTGATTTTAGTTTAGTTTCTTGATTTGGTGAGCGTTTGTTTCGGAGTTTGAGTTCAGCTTCTGGATGTAGTTTGTTAATTTTCAAAATTCATTATTAATTAAAATCACAAATGTTTTCTCATATATCTCTATCAATCAGATGCTTGTTTTCATTGTAATGCTAAGAATCTAATTCAAGTGAGTGTATTTTAGATGTTTTTATGTGTTTTGCTGTTATGGGTATGATTCTTGACGACTCTGTTCCGTTCTTATGTCAAATTTTAGTTTTCTAATCTTGATTTAATGAGCAATTGATTCCCAGTTGGAGTTTTCCCTATGAATGTTATTTATTTATTTTGAAATGCCCTATTAGTGAACTCTCAAATGTTTTCTCAAATATCTCTATAATTTTTTTTTAATGCTCTGGAGTTCAGCAATTATATAAATATATCTTTTGTAGTGTCAATACTATTGTTAGTAAGTGCTTGTTAGATGATGTTAGGAGTTTTTTTTTTCTTCTCTCTCTATTTGCTCTATTTTTCTTATGTGTTTTGCTGTTGTGGGTATGATTCTTGAAGATCAATGCTGAGTATGGGTTGGTAAAGGATTTAGTGGGTGATCAAGCTCGTGCTAATGGTGGTGGAGCAGCTCAGAACCAAGGCGATCAAACCTCAAACTCCTTGGAATTGGCTCTTACAGGTATATCTTCAAACATTGCTGTTGACAACATTAAAGATTCGTGTCTAGACAATTGAGTCGATCTTTGTTGACTCTATGATGCTTTCTTTGATGGAATCAAGGTTAGACTCATTGTGCTGGGTTTTGTCGCTTTCTTTCACATTGGTTTTTGTTTGAGCAAGAATAGTTGCCATTAGATTGCACTTTGTGAACACACTTTTGTATGCTTTATATTACTTCTGTTGATCAATGTTTCTCATGCATTCACTTGAAATTATTTATTTAGGTGATCAGACTTCTAGAGATACTCAGAAAGATAGGAATGAAAGTGCTATCATTGCTGGTCCAACTTTGCCACCAAAAGGATAGTATGTTCTCTGTTTCCACTACATTTGTATAACAAAATTTGTTATTTCTGACTTATCCCAGTTTGACATTTTTTTTTACTTGGCACTGGTGGATCAATGCCATGTTTTCCCTTTAGTGATGGTGGTGTTCCAAGCAGGAATGTGCCAGGAGCAATTGTGTCAATCCCTGGCTCCTCTGAAAGGTACAAACCCTTTTTTACTAAGGTTCACTTAAGATGCATGAATTGTCTTTCTTTTCATTGCAATATGACCTCTCCCTCTAAGCCCTGCGGTAATGATTCCTCTGGTATTACGATCTTTAACACAACAATGTTGTCCATCGGGATAGGCCAGTTGCACCAGGGAAAAGATTCTTTTCTTTTGTGTTTTCAAACCGTCTTATTTGCCCTTAATTGGAGTAATCCCTGATTTATTACGGAGTATCCTGTGAAATTTATATATAATCTTGATAATCACATAAAATTCTTTATTCTATGAAGTATCCTCCTTATCGATGGGACCATAGGTATTAATCATTTATATTTTTCTTTGTGTTACACTCACTCCAATTCAATCTTCTAAGTGTCACTTTATACAAACGGAAGCACTAATGGTTTTCATGGAGCTATCCCAAATTTTCTAAGGTTAACCTGGTGTCCCTATGGACATTGAATCTGATACTTAATTGTAATAGAATATGCTTTTTATCATAGAAAAATAGAGTATGCTATTCATAGCTGCTTGGATTTTGGTGAACTTTTCACCTGCAGATTTGAAATACTGAGAAAACAAAATCAGAAAAAAGTTATCTAATAAGTTTTCTGTCTTATAGGCCATACTCAACATCAGCTTTGATGGAAAGGATTCCAAGTAGATGGCCACGTCCTGCATGGCACCCTCCATGGAAGAACTACCGGGTACAGTATTCTTTTGTTGCCTTTTGTGGTAATACGTATACTTCATTAGGTTGATCTATGTCAGTTGTGTATTTGGCTGCTCCAATTATAATGAGTTATAATGAGAATAAAAAAACCTATGATATATACTTCATTGAAGTTTATCTACCACAGTAATGTAGGTTCATCATTATGTCAGATTAGGGAGTCATTTGTGATATATGAAAGATTTGCATTAAGTGTGGTAGAACTTTAAAGGTTCATTCTGGGAGGTCAACATGTTGATTAAGTACTAATGCTATTATTTTTCACTCTGGTTGAGGTAACATTGTTTTAGTTTATTTCTGAGTTGTTGTATTAGTTTGTTGTAATTGGTTTTTTTAATCTTTCTAATAAGCTACATGTATAAGTATGTTTTTTTAATATTTCTGAGTTGTTTGTTAATATTAATAATTTTTAAATTAATTATTAAATATATTTATTTAAATAATTAAACCTTGAAAAAAAATTAAGTTGTTTGATAGGAACCTTGGATTGGATTGCCCCAGGTGATCCCCACCACCAAACATAACCTAGATATTCTATATCCTATGAAATTGTTGTATGTTCTGGTTTCACTTATGCTGAAAATTTATCTGTTTGCCTACATAAATTTACTTTTCTCTATGGTTTTTGCTGTTTTTTTAATCAGTTAAATGGTGCAGGTCATAAGTGGGCACTTGGGATGGGTGAGGTCTATTGCATTTGATCCTAGTAATGAATGGTTTTGTACTGGGTCTGCAGATCGAACAATAAAGGTTTGTGGGGACCCCTTTGCTGATTATTAAGGAATAAAATTCTCCTGTGTGTTTTTTTCCTAATGATGTAATATGCGTGGTTGATTGTTTTATGTCAAATGATTTTTTACTCTAATTTGCTCGTTTCTGGCTATTGTATACCTAGCAATTATTGGTTGAATTTTTTAATGTCATTTTCTGTTGATCCATTATTCTTGTTATTATCATTTTGAAATCTTGTAGATATGGGATGTTGCATCTGGGAAATTAAAGCTCACATTGACTGGGCATATAGAACAAATTCGCGGTTAGTTATGATTTTCATGAAACAAAGTTTCGTATTGGTTTGAAATTTGTTTATACCATTTCTTTTATAAATTTGCTAGAAATATTACGAACTTCTTATACGATTCTAGGTCTTGCCGTGAGTGAACGCCACACGTATCTATTTTCTGCTGGTGATGACAAACAAGTAAAATGTTGGGATCTTGAACAGAATAAGGTTTGGTGCTGTTCTTTGTTTTTTCATAGGTCAGATCCTTAATTTACATTTTTTTTATGTTCCCTTTTACTGTCGATTGAAGGTGGTTAGATCTTATCATGGGCATCTTAGTGGTGTGTATTGTTTAGCTCTTCATCCAACTATTGATGTTTTATTGACTGGAGGTCGGGATTCTGTATGCCGGGTATGAAATTTGTTTTCACACCTTATATCTTTTCTGGGAATCCTTCTATTTTCTGAAGGTGATGGAGTAAATTGAGCAATGATCTCAATATTGTTTCTCTGACGCTATTAACAGGTATGGGATATTCGTACTAAGGCAATGGTTTGTGCTTTATCTGGGCATGATAACACTGTTTGTTCAGTTTTTGCACGACCTACGGTATGCAAACATCTTTCTCGTGAGGAACATATTTTTTATTATGTTAGCTTTAAAATAAATGTTTTTTAACCCAACATCATTATATGTAATTAAATAATATGAACTAAATAGGTGATATTAAATTGAGATCGGTTAAAGCATATCTGTAACACTTGATCGGTCGATTGTATATCCAATTATTTTATTAAATGTGGTTGCATGTTTGGTCTTATTGCAGCTATGATATGTAGACATGTGTCCACCTTGATGGGCTGAGCCTTGTAGATCCATGATTTTAAATTTTGGTTTTGATTTCAGTTCGGGTTAAAAGCAACCCCTTTTCTGGCATTTGGTTTCTATGCTAAATGTTTAAAAATAGAGTTTTCAAGAAAAAATCATTTAATTTCAGAAAGATTTTATTGTATATCTTTAATTTTAATTAATGTTATAATTTTTTTAAAATATTTTATATTTTTGTAAGATATCTTTTGGTCTTCAGGAAATATGACATAAAATTTGACTTCTCTTGTATGTGAAACTCCAAATGCCTTTCTTTTCAGGATCCACAGGTTGTAACTGGCTCTCATGACACAACGATTAAATTTTGGGATCTTGTGGCTGGTGATTATTTGTTTCCCTTTAACTATTTGTCAATGCTTATTTTTCACCTTTATTCTTCCTACTGTTCTCCATGTCATCTGAAGATTGGAATGTCACCTTTTCGCAGGAAAGACCATGGCAACTCTCACTCATCACAAGAAATCTGTCCGTGCTATGGCATTGCATCCCAAAGAGTGTGTTCCCCAAATTTTGTGGATAGATGTTTCATTTAATGGCCACTGATATATTAAATTGTATTTACTTGTTGTCTTCTCTTTTGCCAGGCAAACTTTTGCATCAGCATCAGCAGACAACATAAAGAAATTCAACCTTCCAAAAGGGGAATTTTTGCACAATATGCTGTGAGTGTTAACTGATGCACATTATTACTCTTCCTGTTGTCTCCGTTGCTTGAATTTGTATGAGTTCACATAAAACTTAGGCAAGATCTCTGTCTGGAACCTGGAAGTTTCAAACCTAATATATCCTTGATTCCACACTTCTGAATCCAGAGACTTGCAACAGCTACAGCTGCTTGATGCTCTGATAACTAAATGTTCTGCTGGCTTGGCATGAAGTTTTAAAAAGAAATTTTCACCCAACTTTCATTTTGATCATTTCTTCTGGATAATTGCTGCAGAAGCACAAAACATTTATGCTAATCTGTACATTGCACAACAGCATCTCTTCAATTTCCATGTGTGCTATTTCTATATCAATAAGATCAGGAGAGTAGAAAGTCATAAATATGGTAAAATGAATTACAAGTAACTCAATGGATGAGCTTGCTCTGACAATTGCATTTACCCCACATGGCAACAGGCAAACTGTTAACTGAGAGCCTGTAACGTGAAAAGACCATGATGAGTTTAACATACTGACAAACTTCTTGAATTTGTTTGGGTTTGGTTAAGGCATTTGTAATTTTATAAATATGACTCATTCTCAACTTTTCATACTTCAGTGATAGGATGATGATATTTCTTTTTCAAAGACATAATTATGAACTTGGATATTTGGTGTAGGTTCAATCAATATTGGCATTTTTATGAATCCTTCTGCCAATAAAGCATAAACTTTATTTTGAGATGATCATGATTTTTTGTGACTGCCTTTTGCAGTATGTATGTATATATATATATATAGACATGTTTTGGTGTGCTATGCGACTACTCTCATGATCTATTATCTTTTCTTGAATGTAAAAGAATTTAATGATACATTGAAGTAGGGAGTGACATTAACAATCATTCATCATTCATAGGCTGCACAAGCTTATATACCAACAGTTAGGCATGGTATGCAGAACCACAGTATGTTCAGAAAAATCTTTAGCATCTGCTCTTTCCTGTTACTGAAGCAATGTAATTGCAAGGATAACAGGGATCAAGTAGGGAAAATAATATCTATTGTTGTGCCTGCTTGTGTTAATACCATAAAGGTAAATCTGAGGCCTTGTTACGTTAGGTGTACCTTCTATGGGATACCAGCAATGGATGACTGCCACACATAGTGTGCAATAGAAAATGGGGTGTTCTATTAGTTGATTCTTCAATTTGGCAATGGCATTGAGATGTGACCTGCCAAAAATTCCGAAGTTACATGCAGTCATGGGTTAACTGCATTATAAACCAACTAATTAAGCTGTGCATCACTCAGGCTTAATGTGGGACAATTTTTTTCCCTGATTGAGCACATACCTGAATGGTTAGATTGTTAGTTCGTGTTATTTTCATGAACTTTTGTGATTTGTAATTCATTATTAGTCCACTAATTATTCTAATACGCCAGGACTTTGTTGTTTTGTAATATCAAAGCATCTTACCTAAGCAAATACAAAGAGGAGAATTTTGTTGCTTTGCAGCTGAATTTCTCAATGTTATAATGGTTTTTGACCTTTAATTTTTATTTATTCATTTGTCTTGAAAGGCACGTGTTAAAAGTTTAAATTTCCCTTCATTGGTAAGGAGGCTGTAGGAGAAGTAGGCCAAAGAATGGGAACATGTAGAAGGCATGAACTGTTGGTCTAACTAGGTTTATATCACCCAGTTATTTTTGTTGTTGCTTTTATGCAGTTTTTCAGCTTTTCATGTTTAGGCTTAAATAATGAATTTTGGAAATGTCTCTGGTACATTGCCTACTGAATCTGGTTTCTTAAATAGTTTGAGCCTGTGTGAATATCATTACTTTTGCATATAGAATTGCAATGTGAACATTTTTTTGTACAGGTCCCAGCAGAAAACAATAATAAACTCAATGGCGGTAAATGAGGATGGTGTCCTGGCCACTGGAGGTAAATATGCAATCATCTGCTAAATCAATTCAGATCCATAGAACTAGTCGAGTGGCTAGCCTTGTGAATTATATACTCTAAGCATTCTGCAAATCATACTTTAATTTGTCCGAGAATGTTTGCGCATATAAGTTAATAGCGAACAATGCTGTTCCTTCTCATGAAGGTGACAATGGGAGCTTGTGGTTCTGGGATTGGAAGAGTGGCCATAATTTCCAGCAAGGCCAGACCATTGTCCAGCCTGGTAAAACATGCACTAATTAAACTTTTGTCCAGATTTGGCATTGCTTAGAATACTTAGAAGGATAATCAAGTTAATAATTAACAATGCTATAATTTCTCTCAGGGTCACTGGACAGTGAAGCATGCATTTATGCCCTTTCATATGATAGAAGTGGCTCTAGGCTTGTGACATGTGAAGCTGACAAAACTATTAAGATGTGGAAAGAAGATCCAACAGCTACCCCAGAAACTCATCCAATCAACTTCAAGCCTCCAAAAGATTTCCGAAGATACTGACAGATAAAAGTATTATTCCTCCTTTTCTCAAAGGAGGTCTACCCTTTTATCCAAGGTAACTTCTGTGGAGCAAGTGGCTAAATTACTTGCTTACTTTTGAAGGTATACCTTTTTACAATGAAATTTCCTAAGCTTACAGAGAAACTTCAATAAAGGCTCTTTATTTGCTTTTAGTTATTACATCTCCTTGACTTTTCATTATGTCCCTCTTTTCAATCACTCAGGGCACTTGTAACATATAACATATAGTGAGATTATCATCAGACGTGCTACAAGATCTACTGAAGCAAAGGCTAGTCTGGTGGTGAGTGCATTTGACAAGCCTTATTTCTGAAGATTAAACAATGAAAGCTGTTTCATATTGGCACTAAATCTGTATCTCTTCTTTAACTAATTTTCCTTGAAATAGCTTTGTTCTGTTTGAGATGGTTTACCTTATTGAAAGCATGCAGTTAACTGTTTAATATTTTTATGATGATGATGATTCTACTTGTAAGGCCTATAACAACTTAAAATTGTACCATGTTACCAGAGAACATACTTTTGATCTTTCTCTATGAATAATTCTCTGCACATACACATTGATCTTCATTGAAGTGCAAATCTGACTTAGGTATATACACTCTACAGACAATCTTACATGTACTCATTTGGACTTTTAGACCAATATTATTGAAATTTTTATACTTCATTTAGCTGAAATATCCCGTTCTATCTGTTTCTTCTCATATCTAAATTGCTTGACTTTTTGCATCCTGTCCTTCTTAACTTGAGTTAGCATTATTAATTATATAATTCTTGATTTAATGTTACCTTGTTTCTTTTAATGTATTTGAGTTCATATCATTATGTTTTAACTTTTGATTGTCACCCATGAATATAATGACATCAATAGAACTGACAGCATTAGCAAAGGAAAAACACTGATGAATTCTATTATAATTATCAACCTGAATTTTAAAGATTGTCACATGGATGTCATCTCATTATCAGATTCTCATATGTGCATTTATTTCTCATAATTCCTTTGATTGGTGTTGATCTTTTCTATCATAAATCATTTGCTCCTTGTTTGGTGAGAATTCAACTGTTCATAGGACATTCCCTCCCCCTCCTATCAAACTCAGCTGTACATTAGTTGTTCTAGATAGACAACATTATGCTGCTGTTTTATTCTAAAACCACTCACAAAAGTGCACATACCATGGTGGTTAAGCATTTAACCACCCAATTGCTCAGGGTTGTGTGAAGTTTAAGAGATTGGCATTAGTCTTGACTATTAGCATGATAGTTGGGTGCAGGACAATGACCATAGCCTATTGGCCAGTACTTTTTGCATGCTTGAAGTCCACTTAAAACTAACCATACTTTAATTGCTGGGGTACCCAATGTACCTAAATGTGTGGAATCTTCTTGTTTGTTTTCTTTCAAAAATGCACATTAAAATGTCTAAGAGATTCTGAGGTCATTGTAGTTCATGTCCTATATGTTTTTTTTTATGACTCCTATTGTGGTTTTCGGCAAGGTTTAATTATCTAAAGGTTCTTACTATGTTTTGTTTACCTGAATGGTCCCCAAATGACAAAATTGTGTTAAAATAAATAGATATCTTAGTTAATAATAAACTAGCATCCCTGGCTAAAAGATTAATCAGGATGTGTATTAAAAGATCATTGGATTGGTCAGAAGAAATGACAGGAAAGATGTTTTATTTTTTGAGGTGGGGAATCAATAACTATTTTCCCCCTTTGATTATTGAAAAGATCTTTAGGGTTGGAGAACTCCTCTTCTTTTTTTTTTTTGATAAAATAGGTTTAGAGAATGAAAGATAAAATGTGTCTTTTCACAAATGCACTATAGCTGACAACATTTGCTGACCAACAAAGCAATCATGTTCCAAGACACAATCAATATATATAAATATAGATAGATATTACAAGGAGAGGAAAAACAAAACTCATGATCAATCACATGGAAAATGGAATGGGAATTGTACAAAATGTAAAGAAGCAAAGGAAAAGGTCTGTGATGCTTGCAAGGTTAGCTAAAATGGCAAGATCTCCAACAAGCTTGATTTAGACATTTGAAGGGACAATGACTTTGTGTCATTGCCTCCCCTGGGTGTGCACACTAAAACTACAGCATAACATCATCTCTTTCCAACCTTTGTGTGTGCTTTTGCATTATAAAAGTTGATAATCTTTAGGGAAATTCATGACCACAAAAGGACTATAGAAACAATTCTTATTCCTTGGATTTGACTCTAATCAATGTCACTCATTCTTCATGGCCATGTATCCTTAACTAACAGATTTCTTGGTCTTTCCTAATCATCAAATGTTCATATATATCTATATATATAATTTCTTTTCATGTGCTTTACTTGATTCAAAAGCCAAATGTTGTATTAGGTTAGCAATTTAAAACTTAAGACTGAGCATGGTGGGGAAATGCACATATATTAATAGTTTATGCCTAGTGGTTGAATACAAAATGAAACTCTTTCATGTTACTTCCCTTATTGTTAATGGGGGAAATTAGTGGACTTTGATGGGCAATGTCTAGGAACCTAGGTTCATATCCTTAACACCATTAATTGCATCTTTGATTATGTAATGGATTGAGTAAACCACACAGGGAAAGAAAAAGTAAGAGTTCATTCAATACCTTTTGCCTCATGGATTCTAGCTCAAGAAGATGGCCTCTTTTTTGGACTTTGGTTTAAAATTCATTGCTTATGATTTGTATGATGAAATGTCACTTTCATAAAATAAGGGGGAGTGGGTGGGTTAACATAATTTTTTTTTTTTTTACAAATAGACTATGAAGTGTTTCTCATTTAAAATAAGTTAGGGACCTGTATAGGTGTGGAATAAAGCTCTCGTGTATAGGTGTGGAACAAAGCTCTCCTGCAGTCAGAATAAGGTCGGAATAAGTTCTTGTGCGGTCACCCATATGTGTCTTGGGTTTGTTTTTAAATTTTTTTTTTTAAATAAACATTCTATACAAGAGAATAGGTATCAATAAATTAAGAAATCATTGACATATGGTAACAATTTGTACAAAATAAAATAAATTTATAAGGAGGAAATACAAGTAGAAACTTAGGTTTCCTCCATTTTAAAAATCAATAAATTTTTTTAGGAAACATATATTTATTGTATAATAAATAATAATTATCTCATACTTGGAACCGCTAAATTCATCAATGGCTGCTAACTAACTAATATACAGCTTAAATACAACACATTCAAAGTCATACCCTTCAAGACCGTCCCCGTTTGAGTAGCGTCTCCGAAAGCACCCTACCCTAGCCATGTACTAACCACATGATCTCAGCCGTCCGGGCCCTACAAACCCCACCAATCTCTAGTGGGCCCCCCTCCTCCTCCACCGTCCGATCTCAATCCACACCATCTCCTTCACATCTTAGGTCAAAATTTAACCTTTTTATTCCACCAATTAAAGCCTCTCTCTCTCAAATCCCAATGATTATATTTACTATTATATAATTTTAGGTGTTAGAATTTTTTTTATTGGTTTATTATATTATGAACCAATCAGAATGTTCCATTTGTTTGGGATGCCATTTTTAATATATATATATATACACGCGTTGACAAGTCTACCGTAGACTTGCTGGTGTTGGACGTCGTCCATTCTTTGGTCACGTTCTAAACGAATTAATTAACATTATTTAAAAAAAAATTGGATTTATTTATTTATTTATATAGCTTAACTACCTTCTAAAATTTTATTAATTCAGACAAATCTTAAAAGATATTTCATAAATCAAATTGAATTAATAAATTCTTCTATCATATAAGTTTGGAGGTGAGAGAAACGACATCCTCCATAAAAAACTCATAAACAGTAGATTAATAATATTATATTTTATAATATATATAGTATTATAATGATATTACTGATTTAGAAATTTACTTTTGGTCGGTCTATTCACTATTTTTTTTCTTCAATTTTTTTTCAATTGAATGTATTATTCTCAAATTAATTACTCCTTAATCAGAATTAAATTTTTTGGACAATTAATAAAATCTTTATTTCCAAAATTCGTACTGAAATAATTTTTTTTCTAAATGTAGCTAAACCAACACTATATTAATTAATTACTCTTTAATCAAAATTAAATATTTTTTACAATTAATAAAATCTTTATTTCCAAAATTCGTACTGAAATAATTTTTTTTCTAAATGCAGTTAAACCAACAATATATTCGAAAAAAAAAATTATTAGTACTGTTAAACACCTACCATAAAAAATCAAAAAAAGTAAATCCCCAATAATTAGCCTTATCGGATTCAGGTTGGATCCGGAACTCAGGATCCGAACCCGAACACGACTTTTCTAATCGGGTTAACGGGCACGCGGGAAAAAGTCACCTAAAAAGTGATCGGACGGCTATCACACTCTTGATCAATCTACACTTAACCTACACCAGCGGCACATCATACCACTCCCATCTCTTCTTCTTATTTAATCCCTCCTCTTCCTCCAAACCCGGTCACCACTTCGGCACTCGTTCCATTTTTCTCACACTAAACCCCCTCGAAAGCTTTGATTTACTTTTAGGTCCCTCTCATCGGATTCCATGGCCTCCGAGCTAATTTTCCGCGGCGGCGCCGCCGAACCGGAGCCGGAGCAGGAGAGCTCCACCTCCGGCCCCTATTCGCCGAAGCCTTCCAAGCCATGGCCGGGTCTTTTACGCTACCTCTTCCGCGAGCAACGCCTTCTCTTCGTCTTCGTCGGCATGGCCATCGCGACCCTCTTCTTCACCCTCTTCTCCTCCCCCTCCTCCTCCTCCTCCTCCTTGTCCACCGCTGCAGCCATCTCTACCCTCGCCGTCGTCCCCCGCACCGTCGCATCGTATCCGGAACGGCGGCTTTCCGTCGGGGCGAAGATCCCGCTAGGGCTGAAGCGCAAGGGGCTTCGGATCGTCGTCACCGGTGGAGCGGGGTTTGTGGGTAGCCATCTCGTGGATCGGTTGATGGCGAGAGGTGATAACGTCATCGTCGTTGATAACTTCTTCACAGGGAGGAAGGAGAACGTCATGCATCACTTCGGAAACCCTAACTTCGAGTTGATCCGCCATGACGTTGTGGAGCCATTGCTTCTCGAGGTCGATCAGATCTATCATCTCGCTTGCCCTGCTTCTCCGGTTCATTACAAGTTCAATCCCGTCAAGACGATCATATCCTCCCAGATGAGATCATCGTCTTTCTCTTTTTTTCCCCAATTTTTCCCTCTTTTTTCTCATTTTCGTTTGATTTTTTTTTTTGGATTTTCTGTGGTTTTTTTGTTGTTTACGCGGTTTGTTTTTTTCCATCATTTTTCTTCAAATCGAGATTTTTTTTTTTTGTGGGTCATTCATTGAGATATTTACTTAATTCGAACGTTTTCTTTTTTCGATTTTAAGAAATCGTTGGTCTTGAATCTTGATAAATACGTTTCGGTGGTTGGTACTTTGTTTTAGGATCGATAACGGATGTTGCTTTATTATTATTATCATCATAAAAAACCATTTTTTTTTATTTAAGACACAAAAAAGATTGAATAAAAAAAAAGAAAAAAGGAAAAGCGAGAATGGGATTTCTTAACGGAAATAGCGCACAAGACGAACGTGGTAGGAACTCTGAACATGCTTGGACTCGCTAAGCGTGTGGGCGCCCGTTTCCTTCTCACAAGCACCAGCGAAGTCTATGGTGATCCTCTCCAGCATCCCCAGGTTGAGACTTATTGGGGCAACGTCAACCCCATTGGTAATCTCTTTTTCTCTCTTTATCTTATCATTTTATTTATCTAGTTTTTTACTGTTTGAAATTTATGAAAATGCTTGTGTGGATTGGCTAAAGTATGGTGTTTTATCTAGGTGTTATTTTTTAATGTTAGAAGTATGACTAGCTTAATATGAAGTAAAAAAATTAATTTTGATGTGTTCTTCAATGCATTCAAGATCGAAAGCTATGGTTTTTTTTTTTTTTTTTTTTTTTTGTGAGAACTCGGTATTTCAACATGTTGGTGTGCTTGAGACGCTTATATTTGTCCTGGTATTCATAATTCAATGATTTTAGGTATGAGTTGTGTGGGTCATGGGTGGTTGTTACTCTAGTTTTTTATTTCTTTTTAATACATATAATTTGTCAATTTGGGTTTGAGTTTATTTATGGGTGTTGAGTAGGAGAATCATGGGAGGGGACACAAGTGTTGAAAGTAAGAGGAGTTAGGTTTTCTGTTTGTTTTCTTATGTTTTCATAATTATTGTAATAAATGAATTGAAATATAATATTGACAACAAAATGTCTCAATATTTTTTTTAAGACACATTGCATTGATCGCAAGAGTAGATAGAGAAACTTGCTTATATACCCCTATAAAATTATGTAATTGTTAATATATTCTTATAAAATGTTTTTATTGCTAAAAGTTTAGCTGAAAATTCTAGAGAAAAGACATATTAATTCTTATTCTGAGAGAATGAGAGGTTTTAGTGGGGTACAAGACTTTTTAAAAAAGTTGATTTCATGGATTCTGGTGCACTACAGTGCCACTCCAGTTTGGGGTCTGACTGCATGTAAGCAATGTGGCCTCTTAGTGATTGGTCCCTTTTGTTTTTCAATTGTGATGTTTGCTGTTTAAAGTTTACGTGGTCCTGCAGAGACATCTGAACTGATGGCTTTTGCTTTGGTTATTGTGTTTTTTTTTTTTAATTTTGTTGTTGGTATGTGGTGGGGCCCATAGGTGTGAGGAGTTGCTACGATGAGGGGAAGCGGACAGCAGAGACTTTGACCATGGATTACCACCGCGGTGCTAAAGTTCAGGTGACTTTTCTCAACCCACCCTCCTCCCTCAATCAATACTTGTTCTTTTTTTAAGTTTTATTGTCAAATGTTGGGTGACTTTTACTTGATTTATGCCCCACTTGAAGTGTTTCAATGTGTAATTTATTGTCCAGTTGTGAGAAACTGTTATATAAATGTTTAAGAATTATTTGCACATTGTGTTTGTTGCTTGTTACTTTGTTTTAACAGCTGTTGGTTATCTTTGAGAAAGAAGTTAAAAAGCAATCTTTTATATTATTAATTTAGTAGCAAGTAAAACCAATATTTTTTTGACTGGTGTACAAAATAGTGAAAGTAATTTAATAAATGATTGAAATGGAAATTAAAATTAAAAAATAAAAATTGATAGGTGCTAAGTTTTGAAAAATAATTACTTTTCTAAATTTAGGTTTTTTTTTTTAATTTCATGAGAAAGGTATATAGCGATGGAAATGTCATTGCACATGTATCATTCTGTATTGGTTGCGAAGAAATGTGTACCGTTACAAACTTTAACAATGGGTGTATGTATGATTTTACTATTTGAGTGTTTTATGAATTTTTTATTTTTAAATTTTTTGGTGTTTAGGTGAGGATTGCTCGGATCTTCAACACATATGGACCTCGAATGTGCATAGACGACGGCCGTGTTGTCAGCAACTTCGTTGCCCAGGTTGGCATCTCCTCTTCTCTTCTTCTTTCACAGGATTTAAAGGGTTTTGTGCATTTTGATTGATACATGTTGCCCATTCTTAGCTTATATGATTAAGCATTGCAAGGAACTTAACATCAGATTTACCTGTGAAGTATCTCTGGTCCTACCTTAGATTATTCTTTAAATTTCCAGATGCTAGATAGATTTTTGAAAGAAAATAACCATTTGACTCATGACCAAGGTTATTGTCTGGACAATATCTGTCTGACATTATTTGTGTAGCACACCATTTGAGTAACCATCTAGTTGCTGCCAAATCAAATTGATCATGGCTGGTACATATTAAGTTGCTACTCTGTTTTTCGTTTTATCTATGATAGGTTTGGCATGCTAAACATGTGGGTATGCTGCCCTTTTATGTTGACCGGTTCAATGAATTACAAGAGCTACAGAAGACCAGTTATGGGATATTAGCACCTAGGGTTTTCTAGCAATAAAAATAGTCAAGGAGGTCTTCTGCATTTACATTTACATTTTAGACATTTGCATATTCCTTTTATTGTTTTCTTAAATGACCAAATTGATGCCTTTATGATTATCCAAGATATTTTCCTTAAAATTGTAATAGAGAGGACATGAGTTATTTACTATAATAAACTCAATTCGAAAATCTTCTGGGAGTTATTTGAAAAACAATACCTTTTTTTTTTTTACCTCTCTCAGTTTATGTGTGTAATGATATGATTGTACTTGGGAACAATAATGTAGCCAGTTGCCCTTGGTTGTGGATGTGCAATGTGCCCCCACCATGATCTCTTAATATTTTTCACTGAGATGTTCCGGTACTACTGTTCTTCAATGTCCCCCCTCTCAAATTTGTGTGTTATCTTTGAAGATGGAGATTTTTTTTTTTTTCTTTTGAATAATGAACCTAACCGATTCTTGCAATACCTGGATGTCATAATTTGTTTTAGCTCATTTGTTCTTCCATACACTTATAGCTGCTTCTACGCCAGCATTAAACTTCTACTCTTCCTTTCCCAGGATCCAAAAAGCATATTTGCCATGCTTGTTGACATCTCATAAGCATTCAATTGATGTTATTTTTGCTAGACTCTCATATCAATAGATAAACTACTAGTAGATGTTCAAATTAAAAAGAAGCAAGTTTATTGTTAGTTTCTAAGTTGATAGACACAATGCAGGCACTGAGAAAGGAGCCATTAACTGTATATGGAGATGGCAAGCAGACACGAAGCTTTCAGTACGTGTCCGACCTTGTGGAAGGACTTATGCGTCTAATGGAAGGAGATCATATCGGTCCCTTCAACTTGGGCAATCCTGGAGAATTCACCATGCTTGAGCTGGCTAAGGTTGTTCAAGAGACAATAGACCCCAATGCAAAGATCATGTTCCAAGAGAACACTCAAGATGATCCTCACAAGCGCAAACCAGACATTTCCAAGGCTAAGGAATTGCTCGGATGGGAGCCGAAGATCCCGCTCCGCAAGGGACTCCCTCTCATGGTCACTGACTTCCGTAAGCGCATCTTCGGTGACCAATCCACCTCCACGACCTCCGGCAGCTCCACCAGCACCTCATAGATGATGAGTTTGATCTCGGTCTGAATCTTCGGTTTCTCTCATAATTCATTCATATTTTAGTTCTCCCACCAGCTGCAGATGAGAGTGAGTTAAGTTTAGCAGAGGTGGTTTGGTTTATTATTATTATTATCATTAGTCATTACTAAGAGATCTCTTTACCTTCTTTTTTTTTTTTTTCTTTGAATGTTGTTCCTTATGGTCTGAATAGGATGAATAGAATGGAAAGCAAAACAGTGCTCTTTAGTGTGCTCTGTTTGTCTGTTACCTTTTTAGCTACCTTGCATTTGCAAGGGTATTTTGGTGAATTACCAAATTACAGGCAAAGATGATATATTTAATAAATGGCTTTTGTAAACAAAATATGGAATTTTTTTTTATTTTTTTTGGTATGTGTGTGTTTTTTATCTTTCCATTGTGCTCTTGTGAGCAATGATGGAGTAGTGTGAGTTGTAAGTCTTTATTTTGGGGTCTTGAAAACATCAAATCCGTGGCCCATTTCCAATTTGGATCACATGGCTTGCTTCCATTTCCTATGAATTTGGAATTTGATCTAAATTAAAATAACATCATGGAGTGGATTTAGCTGGGGTAGTGGTTGCAATCTATATATATATGCCCAAAATAATGCTTAATTATATGTATATATACTCTTGTACTAATAATTAGTGTCACTGGTCAACTATTTTTTTTTTTTTTTGTCTATTAACACTGAAATTGCATAAAATATTTGTATCCTTATTAAGAAGACATTTGAATCTCAACTCATATAGAGGTAAAGGCATAGATTTGCATGTTGGTTTATTCACATTTTATTTTAAAAAAAATACAATTAAAAAAATTATGAATTTTGATCAGGTAGACTTGGTTCCGTGATAACTATGATGTGGTTCATTCTTAACTATGGGTTTATAAATTTTATTATTTTTTATTATATAATCTAGAAATATATTGGTAATTATCTTAAAAAATCTATATCTTTTATTTTAAAAGTTATTAAATTGAGGTAATTTAACGGATAAAGTTGAGCCACATCTCGATTCTATAGTAAAACCGATTCTGTGAGATCATCTCTCTTAGAATTACTCTTGGGTTTTGTTTTTTAACTTGACCCTTATTAATATTTATATCTGCCATAATGATTTCAGAACCATTTTGAATGGCCGTGGAGCCATTTTGTCAAATTCCCAATTGAGAGAAAAAACACTAAATAAAGTTTTTCTCTAAAACTTTTGCATATTTTATAGCTTTTTTTTAATGCTAAATATTTTTAAATATATATTATATTTAATTTTAAAAAATATTTGTTTTTAAAATGGCGATTACACTTCTACATTCTTTTAAACTGATTTGTATTTTTATTTGTTTAAAATTTAAAAATTAATTTTTAAATACCTATTCAAGTATGATTTGTTTTTTATGAAACCACTTTTTATGTATCATTGTATACCTCCATAAAATACCAATAAATACCATTTTCACTATTTTTTAATTTTAATTTCACCGTCAGTTAATAACAAGGGCGGTGTTAATTCTATATTTCAAAATTATTTTATTAACTTTGATTATAAAAATATTTCAAATCATATTTTTGTTTCTTTTTTTTTTTTTTTTTTTTTTTGCACAAAGTAATCAAAGGGAGTAGATCAGATGCACCCATCTAGAGGGGGGCACGGGCCGATTTTTGGCCCGGCCCGGCCCGGAACCGGCCCGTCGGTTCAATGGCCCGGGCCCGTACTGTAGACGGGCCGGTTACGAGTTGGGATTCCCAAACCCATGACCCGGCGGGTCAACCCGCCGAGTCAAAACCCGGTTTGGAACCAGCTTTCAAATTTTATATTTATTTTTTAATAATTATACTCAAAAGAAATGTTGGAAAGGATGGTTAGTGGGTGAATTTTTTTATAAAGTGACCACAGTTCGAATCCCATCAACGGCCCGGACCCGGCGGGTTAAAAAACCTCACGGGCCGGGTCCGGGTTGCTTTCGGCCGACCCATGACCCGCCGGGCCGGCCGGGTCAACCCGGCCCGGTGGGTTACTATTGTTGCACGGGCCAGTCAAAAACAGACTCAGACCCGCCGAGTCGAGCCCGGCGGGCCCAGTTAACCGGCTCGTGCCCATCTCTACACCCAACTAGACACTGTAACTCATAGGCAAACTCCCAAGTGTTTTAAAAAAAGCCCCATTATTTATAAATTTTTAATATGCAATCCAACAATAACATGAATAACACATTAATAAATCTTATAATGGTTTTTTTAACAGGAATTATACTCATACCTATACCTATATTATACAACATTAATATTGATTCTCATCTTTTTATAATGTTCCAATTAGATTAAAAATTAATATATTTATAAATATAACATATTTAAAAAAATCTGACCTATTTTTTTTTAAGAGTAATTTCATAAAAAAATATAAAGAAGGGAGGATGCGGAGTCATATATATATATATATATATATATAATTAGAAACTGTTTTATCTACAAACATTCAACTACGAATGTTCCTTATCAATTATTGGATTAATCCAATGGTTTTCAGCGTCATATCTATTGCGCCAGAGAAATTCTCATCTAATGATATTATGTGCATGACTAGTGTTATTATGCTTACTCGTTTGCGGTACATGATTCGTCTATTGTTATAATTACCGTTTATATATTACGTTATGTCTGTATCTCTCTGTCTCTTACTTTTCAAATCCTACAAAGTCATATAACTATACAGGTAAAACTATAATTTGAAGATTTCAAAGGGGTGTATATATAAAATGCCTCACAAACCCGCAAACCCGTTAACCCGTTATCTGGGTGGTATAAAATAGCTCGGCAGCTCAAAGCGGCACGCTGAAACCCTAACCCCTTCTCGCCGCCATTGCCATTCGGAAGAGGGAGGAGATGGGACGAGTCACAGGCGGAGCGGCTCCGGCCAAGGGTGGCAAGAAGAAGGGGACGGCGGTGTTCGTCATCGATTGCGCCAAGCCCGTGGAGGACAAGATCATGGACATCGCGTCCTTGGAGAAGTTCCTCCAAGAGCGCATCAAGGTCGGCGGTGGGAAGCCTGGCGCTTTTGGTGATGCCATCACTGTGTCCCGCGAGAAGACCAAGATTACCGTCACCTCTGAAGGCCCTTTCTCCAAGCGGTAATTGATTCTCATTACTCTTCTCTTTGATTATTGGATCGCATTTGATCTAGGTTCTATATGGTGAAAGGAGGAGGAAGAAGAAGAAGAAGAAGAAGAAGATCCCATTTAGAGAAAAATTAACTTTAAATGCGGCATGCTTAGCAGTGTTATGTAGAATTTCATTGATTTCTATGAATTATATGCAATTATCCCATTTTTTCATTCATGATTTAATTTTAATTTAGTTGATTCTAGTTGAATTGCAGTATTGATATTGCATTCTATATCTTTGAATTGGCTTGTGGATGTTGTAAATGATTAAATGATATTTCTTAATTAATGTTGCCTTGAAAACAGTCCTCAATTCAAGAACTTTAATTCTCAGTTTTTTTTTTAACCGTTCTAATCTATTTGTTTCCTGATTACCATGCCAGACAACAACAATATATGGTTATATTCATGCAATTCTTGATTATCACTGTTTGGTATTGAATGTTATAATCCCCTTGATGTATATTGTTTATATTTGCTTATCTTGTACCATGAATTTGTTGCCCTTTGGCCTGGCCTTCTGTAACATTTTGAATAACATTATCTTCTAGCCATTTCTTATATATATATATATAACTTATATTTAATGGATGATATACAAAAGTATTGAAATTTTCATGCCTTGGGTTAAAGCATGGTGTTTTTTTTTTTGGTTGTGTGTTTGCATTATATTAACTAGTTCAAAACTCTATCTTGATGGTGGTTATCATATGAACATGGTTCAACAATGAGTATTTAAGTTAAACACTAGTCTGAGAATTTAATTTTTTGTATTTTTTTGGTTGACATATTCATAGTGATAGTAATCTCCCTTTTATGTGTATTCTGCTGTGTGCAAGGGTTTTATGAGTAATCTTGTTCATCTTACTTTAACTTGACCATATACTGATATTATGAATCACTTGACTTTATTTCTCTTGTACCATTCATTGATTGAGAAATGTTGGCAAGAAGAGTAACATGATTCCTTATTGTGTAGTCGAATTAAGATTTACTTAAGCCTTAACAAACTACCATTCCTTTTTCTCCTTCATTTATGTTAATGATGCTAAGTTTTTCTTTTACCGTTTATAGGTACTTGAAGTACTTGACCAAGAAGTACTTAAAGAAGCATAACGTGCGTGATTGGCTACGAGTTATATCCTCCAACAAAGACCGAAATGTTTATGAGCTGCGGTATTTCAATATTGCAGAGAATGAAGGAGAGGAAGAAGAGTAATTGATTTCCTTTCTGAGCATTTAGTTCACTGAGTTGATATATTCATGGTTTAGAAGACTGCTTCTAAGATATTTTGCTTCCCCTCTTTGTTACTGTACTTTTTCTAAATTTATTTTTTATCTTGTTTTTCCAGAACTTAGTCTATGAGTGAATTTTAAAATTGGACAACATTTGCATTTCTTGTTTGTGCTTGTGAGTTGTCCTATTTGTTATCAGGCTGAACTCTGATATCCGATATCGCAAGTCAAGTTTAATAACATGCTTCCGATGACCGCTTAAAATCGTGCATGCTGATGATCATACTGTGTTTTCTGTTCTTGGAGTATAATGGCTGGGTTGATTTAAACCCTGATTAAACCTTGAACTAAATCAATCATGGCAAGGTTCAGTCTGGACTCTGGAGCCAACCCATCAGCAATATCTTTTATGGATATATCACACAATCATCTCCAGAATTGCTCATAGTTTACCAAAGAGTTAAATACATCTGCCAGATCTTGTAAAGTAGGTTTGAGTAAACCAAAGGTTCAACTTAGTAGTTGTGTCAATTACTTAGGTTACTTATGTATCCAGGCTCCCTAGGGACCCTTTGGGAATGTCGGAGATTTAAGTTGGGACCTTTTGGGAATCTCGGTGAGATTTGAGTTGCGAATCTCACACAAAGAGATGAACTCCTTCGGGAATCTTGGAGATTTAAGTTATGAACCTCACACAAAGGGAGATGAAATTTTTTCATTACAGTTCTTACACATTTGTGCTCTCATTTTTGTAAATTTTGAGATTTTATCTTGAATCATTCACAAAATTAACACTTTATATTAACACTTTATTTTAGGAATCTAATATGAATGGGTTAGGAAGCTATTGGTATTTATTTATGTCATTTTGGGACATGTGGATATGTTTGAATTTATATTTATATATATTATATGTTTTGGAATTAATTTATAGCCTTTATAGCATTCACTCAATCCTTTTCTGTTAGTACTGAAGGGGAGAAGAAAATGAACCTTGTCTGTGTGGAGGCGTTGGGTATATATAAATGCACTTAATAGTTTTAAGTTTGTTTGGTACCCCAAATTACTTGTATTTTACATTTTCTTTTTTCAAAAATTATGTGTAAGTCACAACTTACGTATAGTATTTGAATCTCAGAAGAATGAAAAGGCCACCAATAAAATTTGAATTTTTAGATCTTTGAGAATGAAATACCAACTGATATATTACAAGAAAGGTGTTGTAACATCTCATATTTTATGGTATTGAGCATATTTTCAAAAATATCAATTTAATAGTTGAAATGTTTTCTCAATAGTAAGTTGCATTACATTAACAGTGTTTAGATAAAGTGGTTTGTTCCTAGTTCTATATGGTTGTCAGGTGGGGCATTAGTTGATCTTATATTCACTGGCTTGCATTTTTTTTTTTTTACCAAAAAATAAACAGATACGGAGGTGTACCAATTATGGTGACTTACAGATCTTTTAAAAAAATTCCCGTCTTACAACCCGGATGGGTGAAACCACTGTTTCTCCCACTGGGGACCTACACCCAGACGGTAAATAGTACAAAAATAGTACTGGATGTGCATCGCATGAATAACATATAAACAGTATTATAACCCGGGTGTATAGTGTATAAACAGTACAAAATAGTACAAGAGCCCCGAGTGAACAATGCATGAACAGTACTACCGGAACAAGAATTTAAATCCATGACCTCTTTTTTTTACACTTTGGTGTCATACAATTAGGCATCCAATGGTTGACACTGTCTTGCCCTTGCATGACACCCTGCCTACTTGACTCTATGTAGAAATCGAGTCAATGAGTCAGCGTTAGAGGCATTGTTAGCTGGATTTGTAGCTGGAAAGGCATTAGCCTCATAGCTTGAACTGGTCGTCTTTCATATCGAGCCATTGAAGCAGTGCGTCAGATGGTTTATCTAGTTGCCAGATTTTCAACATTGGCTCGGGTAGGAGATGCAGACTTTAAAATCTGGGTGAAACTAGATCATAAGAGACCTATTCTCTATGGGAGGGTCTTTGCGCACATCCATCCCCTTTGCAACTTAATATAAGGGTGTATATTTGAAACATAAATGTTGAAGTACTACCAAAATTATGTATAATTAATTGATCTCAATTTTAGCTGAAACATAAAGAATAAACAAATTTGCCTGGGAAAAGTATGGATAAACAATTCAATTACTCTATATAGTTATATGATTAAGAAATCAGTGTTAGTTGCATATAGTGAAGATGATCAGAAGGAGAATGAGTAAGAGTGATTATTCTCTAGCAGTGATGATTTTGAAGAACAAGTGTCTCAGATCATATAGTCGCAGATTAATACTGAAGTTGTGCTAAGACCAAGGGTTTGTTTATTTGGGGGAAAATAATCTGAAGTGGAGAAACGAGGGAAGTACCATTTTTTTGAAATGGGAGGAAGTGATATCATTTCCAGCACTTTTAATGTTCATTTATCAAAAATTGAGAATATAAATAGAAAATTTAAGTGTCATGTGAAGTTCTATGAGTTCAAAAAAGACTTTGGAAGTGAAATAAAGTAAATTTTTATATATTGGCTCACTTCTCTCCACTTAAATAAAAAAAACTACCGAAATGTGTTTAATTCAAAATTCATTTCAGGACAAATGAACACGTAAAATGAGTGAACCCAAATGAACAGGTCCTGAAAGAATGGCTAAATGGAGATTAAATTTAGTGAGCTTGACATTGATTGGGGTGATGATGGGGAGATGGGGATGAGCCTCATGGAGACCGAAGGAGGCAACTCGAAGAGTGGCCTCATTGTCCATGGTATTGAGATCTGTCCTAGAAATTGAACTTTTAAATCTTAGTTCAGTTTTCTATCAGGCTTTCATATGTATAAAATTTAGCTATTATGTCATGTATGTTTGAACTTAAATATATTAAATGAAAATTAAAGAACTTCCTATTCATCTGTGTAAACTTAACAGTGTGATTTGAATCCAATGTATGGGTACTTTTTTGTTTGTATTTATAAAATAAAAAAAATTTAAATTTTCTTGTTTTGAGTCATTAGCAATAAATGTGTTTTTTACCAACTACTTTAAACTAGATTTTTTATGTAACGTATTTGTTTCGAAAACCGAGATTAAAAGGTACGACTCTAACACACTTATCTTGTAATTATTTTTATTTTTATTTTTATTTTTTTGATGAAGTGGATATCAGGATAAAAAAAATAATTTTTTTCTCAATAATTTATCATTAGTTTTCTTGCACCTCTTTATTTATATAATTTTCTATATATAATATAAATAATTAGGTATTAAATATGTAATTAATTTTACCAGATAAATGATGATTTTTATTAAACTACTTATATATTTCACTAAATTTAAAAAATTATTTTAATAAAAATCTCGGTGACTGCTTTAGTAATTCCAAATCTGTCTCCATATAAAAATATTTATTTTAATAAATACAAAAAGTATTATTATTATTATTATTATTATTATAAAAAATAATTTATATAACAAATTAATTCATTTCAAAATATTATTTTCTTTTACTCTCTTCAAGATTTGCAAAAACATTTTTACCCATCAGTGTTGTCAGAACCACCTTATTATTATTATTATTATTATTATTATTATTATTATTATTATTATTATTATTATTATTATTATTTATCTATCTATCTCATTTTGGGGCCTATTGATATATTTGGATTTATTATATATATATATATATATATATATATATATATATATAAATTTTGGAGTTAATTTGTAGCCTTTACAGTAGTTGCCTGAATCTGTGCTTCTATTAGTAACTCAAGGGACAAAAGAATATTATTAGAGATTCTGATGACAAGATGGCTCATTAATATTTTCATATAAACCAGTTTTTTTTTATATAAATAAGTTACAAGCGTTTTTTATTTAAGAAAAATTAGGAACATGCACATGGTAGACAAACGTTCTCCATTTAAAAAAATTAAGGATGTGTACAGACATGGAGCAAGCTCAACATAAATACATATGCCCTTATCTTGTGTGAACTTAAGTTTTTTTTGCAATAAAATATTTTATATAAAGAACTCAGTTTTATTATATAAAATTGTTTGTTCCTACTTCTTAAGAAAAAATAATAATTTAAATAAAATAACATGATATGGTTAAAATTGCAGTTGTAGGTGGAAATAATCCTGTCAAAAAAGTCTTAACTTATCAGTAGAATTTTCTCTTAATTTTATTTTAAATTACATAATTGTTAACCTTAATTATATTAACTGACTTGCCCTTGAATGATAATATATTTGAAATATAAATGTTGAAGTACAAATTTTTTTTTCCTTTTTTTAGTTTGCATCTGATTATATGAGACAATTGCAGATGAGTGGTGATTTTTTCCCCCCAGTTCAACCTTTAACTCAGGAACAAGTCAAAGGGCACACCTCCAGCTTGATAAGTTTCAATACTCATAACAACTTTTATATGGCAAAACATCATCTATGGACGTTCATAGATAAGATATTCTTATATACATACTGTGTGTATATTTATAAAGATTGATTGAGAAGATATTCTTGTATGTACTTCCAATGTAGGTTTTAATCATGCTTCCAGTTTGGAGGAGTTCTATAAAGATGCTGTGTAACTTTGTTAGGTGTGCTGAGTTGTGTTTTCTTTTGTAAGATTTATCCACTTATACATTTTTTTTTTCATTATTAGTTAATTTTTTCTCTTTATTTTGTGTATTAATTTTTTAAATTTTAATTAAAATGTGATTTATTCACTTTATCAAATATATATATATATATATATATATATATATATATATATATATATATATATATATATAGTTATTATTATTATTATTATTATTATTATTATTATATATGAGCGTATTTTGAAATAAGAAAGAGAACGAGTGGGATTGGATGTAAAACCTGCTAGGACGAAGAGTGAGAATGCCAAAAGATTTTTATAGATTTTAAATTTATGGACGTCTCAAGAAGGATGAGCCTCCTGTATGTGGTGAGAAGATATTCTAAGTCTTCATTTAAAAAGCAAGAGACATGTGGGAGCATAAATTGTGAATTGGAGCCAATAAAAAAAAAATCACGGAGTGGGATTGGATATAAAACCCCGCTAGGACGAAGAGTGAGAATGCCAGAGGATTTTTATAGATTTTAAATTTTGTGGAAGTCTCGAGAAGAATGGGCCTCTTGAGTGCGAGTATGTGCGGTGAGAAGATATTCTAAAACGCAAGTGACATGTGGGAACATCAACTGTGAATTGGAGTCAATAAATGAAAGATCACTGTAAGCCATGCTTGTGATAAATTATTTACATTGCTGTAATGCAAAATCCTTCTTGGGCAAGGAAAATGTGATTCAAGCAAAGGGTTGGCAACATCAAACATGTAGCCTATTTAATGAGAGAAGAAATAAGAAATAGGCAATGGGCCAAGTACATTTGACCTCTTGCATTTTGGATGAGAATGAAAATGGAGAGAAGCTGTTGTGATCTTCCGAATTAAAGGATTTGCCAACAACCAAAGCTTAGTATCTTAAAGATGAGCAACAAGAAAGGGTGTCACTGCAAATATATATATATATATATTGAGGAGGTAATATTTATTTATTGTTAAAATCTCTTTGTCATATGTTAAGTTTATTTATTTTATAATGCAGATAAGTTGCGCGTGCTGCTGTGCTAGCACATACTATTGACACCAATTTAAATCATGTTATAAAAAGTAGTCTAACTTTCAATCTTCTGTGTAGGAGTTCACCATTCTCTTATTGTGGTGATAGTTATATATAAGTGTCAATTATAATCTAATATTTTGAGTTTTTTTATTTTTTTTACCGAAAGATCAGTACTTTCATTATTTTTTTGGTAATAATAAATTGAATTAAAATACCAATTACCAAGTATTCGGATTCCCATTAAAACTCTTCATAAGTGGTGAGAATTCGAATCATAAGTGAGGGCATATTTCTAAGAGTATGAATAGTAATTATGTGAGAGTAGTTCTAGCACTCATATGTGCACATTCCCGTCTCTATTTGCTCTGTTAAGGTTTATGTATGCCCACGGCTTTTTTTAGCGGCCTAATCACTTATATTGATAAAATTTTTAAAAAAATTGAAAAAGTATGAATAGTATTTTTCTTTTCTTACAACGAATGGAATTAGGGGTGTTTTTGTGTTGCATTTTCTATATATTGTTCTAAATAATATGCATGATTTGTTGGGAGGTTACTTTCTTGAAGCCATGTCCTGCTTTCCCACCTTACTTTCTACAGAGTTGCCTAATCATCTCTATTATGTTTTGCTATTCCAATTTTTTTTTAAAATGATCTCAAAGAAGTTAATTACATTATCATTCATCTAATATGGTGATAATATTGCATATTTATAGTTTACTAAAATTTTGGAAAACAAATAATTACTTTGACCGTATAATTATTTATATATATGGTATTCTCTCTAATGAATAAACTTAAGCATGATAATCAATAATGTCCAAGCTGAAATGATAATTTGATCAGATTTTTTTTTTTTTTTGGCTAAAAATTTATTAGAAGATTTTTTAAATAATCAATTTATTGTGCAAAATTAAAAAATGAAGCTAATAGTGCAAGGCCACCACTACCAGAATGGAAATCAGATAAAGGCTAGGCAACCAACCCATCCCTACCCACTAGCTTCTAGAGCTAATAAGCAATGAAAATAAATAAAAAAAATATTTTAGGCATGTTTCTATTTATATAAATATTTCATTCAAATCAAAATTTGAATTTCCCTCCACTGCTTTGGAGCACAAGTTGATGTCTTCCACAGATTAAAAAAAAACCTTTGCTAAGTTGAATAAAAAGATGTTATTTTATGGATAAAAGAATAAACAGAATATATATTTATAAAAATTTATATTATGTTATAAATAAAAATATCATATATATATAATAAGATATATGACTTTCACATGAGAGGTTCAATTTTATGCAATAGATGGTTGAAATGTAGTTTTATGTACTATAGTTTATCCATATCATTTTAATATATATATAATTAAAAGCCTGAAAGTTGCTTCCACAATTCTATATAAACAAGAAGATTTATAAATCACTTTAATTAGGTAATCTCTTTGTTCCATCTTTGATGGCACTTCAACCACCATTAACTCTTCTCCAACATGTAAAGAAGATTCATTGGTAGGCTACCTGCACCCACATTTCCAAGTTACATCTTAAAACAATATCATTTATATCATCTATATATATATATATCTATATCTATATATATCTATATGCAATCTTCTTGGAATTGATGACATCTATAAATATATAAATAGACACATACACAAGCAAGCACAAAGTGCTTACATACCATCTTTTAGTATGCTCATGACACCTGTCTTACCACCTTCACACTTCTCCTGTATTTCTCTCTCTCTCTTTTGGAGTTTGAGCTCATTCTTCTTCTTCTTCTTCTTCTTCTTGTGTCTTTGAAGTTTGCCTTGAAGTTTGAAGTATGGCAAGCATGGAGGTGGATTATCAAGAGGTGAGCTTTTTTTTTTTTTGTGAAATACAAACAAGTATTGAGGTTATTGATGGTTTTATAGATTGAATGAGTGTTTTGTTTTATGTGGTTTATGGCAGGAGTACATAAGGAACCAAAGAGGTGTAGAACTCTTCACTTGTAGATGGCTTCCTTTGCTTTCACCCCCTAAAGCTCTTGTCTTTCTTTGCCATGGTTATTCTCCTCTCTTTCTCCCTTATTTTTTCCCTTTTACCTTTTGGTTTGGTGGTTTGGTGTTGAGTTTTCTTCTTGTTCTTGTTCTTCTTCTTTTTTGTTCTTTTGGTTGCAGGGTATGGCATGGAATGCAGTGGCTTCATGAGAGGTAAGTGCTTGATTTTTTTTATCTTTCAACCTATGATTTTGTTCTTTGTGTGTGGTAATAAGTTTCAACTCTCTTTGTGTGGATGGGTTGGTAATAGAGAAAAGGAATTCCAAAATTAGAAAAAGGGGAAAAAAAAGTATAAAGATGGCTATCTTTTTCATTTCCTCTTTGTTGAAGAATTGGATTCCAAATATGCCAATTTCCTCATTGAATCAGTTCTTTCATTAACTGTGGTTTTGATGCATGGTTGAAAAAAAGGGGGAAGTTGGGGAGTTATTGCAACTTTCATTTTCTTTGGAAAACCATGCCATGCTTTGAAAGCATTTGGAAATTGGTTTGGAAGTGGTTGAAAGTGATCAATTTTAGGACATTTTTGCACTTTACTAACTTGAAAGTACATTTGGAATTCATGAAAAGAGATATTTGAAATACACTGCTGCTTTTATCCTTATAAGGTGTATATCATTTCTGTCACTTACTTTAAATCAATTAAAGAACTCGAATTCATCGGTGTATGGCACTGCAATGCGGTCCATGATGTTCTCATATCACATTACATTTTACTACTCTGTAAGTATTCTCTCAGAGGCTACGGTACATTTCTCTCATCGATTGTCCTTGCCTGTCAAATATACGATATTTTTCAAGTGAAACTTATGGACTATGTTAACTTCCCTTTTTTCTATCATAGACTAATTATCAAAAACTGATCTGCATGTACGTATATGTGTACCATGGATTGTTCTTGCACGCATCAAAGAATTTCCGGGAACATAGTACCATCGAGAACCAATACGCATATAATAATGACAACAACAAGAAGCTGTTAGTCCCAACTATTTGGGGTCGGCTACATAAATCCTCCTCTTCCACTGTGCTATGTGAAAGACCAAAAGACTAGTTAAACTGAGTTCAAATATATCATTATGTAAAGTTTTTATTGAACACTTTTAGATAACCGATATGTATGTATTTATCTATTACTATTTCAAATTGTTTTAATTCGGAGAAAATTATTAACTACATTTTGAGTGTCTCTTTCACTTTGACACTAGCTGTTTGACAATGAGGAAAGTTCATTAGGCCAACAATAAATATGATTATCGACCTAAGACGGCTTAGGGTGTTTAGAGCCATTAGTTAAGTTGGGTTTGTTATAACTACCTCTGGAAGGACATGACCCATATTGTGGCCTGACTTTATGATGGCCATTATATTTTATTTATCATGGGTCCCTGTTGAGGTATGCTACTTAGTTGGTAGGTTGGTGGGTGGCACTTTTATTATACTAATTATGTGTAGAACGTGGTTAATTGTGACCGTTTGATGGTGATGATGATGGGCAGGGTGCGGGATGAGGTTGGCCGTCGCCGGCTATGGTGTGTTTGGGATTGATTATGAGGGTCACGGGAGGTCGATGGGTGCTCGGTGCTACATTAAGAAGTTCGATCACATCGTTGCTGACTGTGACCGTTTCTTCAAATCAATATGTGGTATGTGGTATTATCAAAGTATGAAGCTGATGCTTATCTAAAGTTCTTTGAAGCTATGTTCTTGATTGAGTGTTTTTTATTAGCATTTATGATGTTCACATTGATGGACCGGCAGGGCATGAGGAGTACAGAGACAAGTGTAGATTTTTGTATGGCGAGTCCATGGGAGGCGCCGTCGCACTTCGCCTACATCGGAAGGACCCAACCTTTTGGGATGGTGCAGTCCTTGTCGCGCCAATGTGCAAGGTAAAACTCATGTTACTGTATGATCTCCTCGACGGTGGTGTATGTTAATTGATTTCTAATGGTTCAGATCTCGGAGAAAGTTAAGCCACACCCGGTGGTGGTCAACTTGTTGACTAGGGTGGAGGAGATCATCCCCAAGTGGAAGATAGTTCCGACGAAGGATGTAATCGATTCCGCTTTCAAAGATCCTGTTAAGAGGGAGAAGGTTGTGCTTATCGTTGTAATACAATGACATGACTATTCAGTAGTATCGGTTTACTTGAAACTCATTGAATTGAAGACAATGCGCAGATTCGGAGCAACAAACTGATATACCAGGATAAGCCCCGGCTAAAAACTGCGTTGGAGTTGCTTAGGACCAGCATGGACCTCGAAGACAGTCTGAACGAGGTACTCATATTGCAGGTTTTTATAAAACAAATGCATTTGATTGATGATGAAGTATATTTGCAGGTGAGGTTGCCGTTCTTTGTACTGCATGGTGAAGCCGATACGGTGACCGATCCAGAGATAAGCAGGGCGTTGCACGTGCACGCGGGGAGCATTGATAAGACAATGAAGCTCTACCCCGGGATGTGGCATGGTCTGACCTCCGGCGAGCCAGACGACAACATAGAAGTGGTGTTCACGGACATTATAAGGTGGCTCGATGAGAGGAGTACGAAGCACTGGTGTCCCCAAATGCCAAATGAAGCCCCATTGTTGTCTAGTGTCGATAATTCCAGTGTTAAGATGCATGGGCGGAATGGGGGTTTTCGATGTGGATGGAGACGCGGGCGAACACGAATGCACCACCAGAACTCGGCCATGTAAATTTGCTCTGCAATCAGGACAATAGCAGGAGATCCATATTTGGTTCTTCAAGAACTGAGACTAGTCACTAGTCTATTTATTTACTTTTAATTTTGAAAATGTTATACACCTTATAAGGATGATTTGGTAACTAACATGAACAATTGAAGAAGAATAAAAAAAAAGGGTCTCTGTTTTTATTAAATTTTGAGACATTCAAAATGCATTTCCAAGTGAATGAATGCAGGATAATGAATCTATCAAGGGAAAAACATCCAAAATCAAAACCATCATCAGTTTTGTATCATAGGAAGCCATACATCTTCGCTGATAAGAAATGGGTATAAAGTACATATTCGGAAATCCGAAATTTATGTCGACTTGATTAAGGAAAGCTAATCCCATGGGGGCACTTTGATCAAGTGCAAGAACATAGAACAAATTGGGGAAGGTTCACTCAAGAGAGTTTCTGGATCGAAAAAACACAGCATTGAGTCGGTAAACCAAAACCGATTGATTGTAATACTTAGGAAAAAAGAACAGAGATGCATTGGGCCAAAATGGGTTGGAATTATCAAGTTGATATACCAATACTTATCGACAGCGGCAGGAGTTTAAGCAAGCGCGCCAGTGCAGGCGGTGGCTGGAGCACTTGGTTCAAGCTTTCTCTTCTTGGAGCTGTACTTTCTAGTGATGAACCTGAAAATTTGTTAACCATCAATTACCAAATATGAGTATCTTTATCTTGTTATGCAAATAGTTAAAATTCGAATTGGTTTTGTGCTGGTAGGGAAAATAAGTACCTGAAGAAATCCCTCCAGAGCAATTCAAACAATAACCAGTTCATGCCAGTATCATCTGTACCAGTGCCATTCTTTGGTTTTGAGGCCATGGACATTGTTCTAGAAATAGAAAAAGCTCGCCAATTTATATCACAATTCAAAAGTTTTCTACCAGAACATTCTCAACATGATAAATGAAGTATTTCACAATGTAAGCATCACATACCTGGTAGCACTTTTCTTCAGTTCATCAAACATGGAACGTGGAGAAAGGCATCCCATTGCTAACCATGGTGAGATTTTGCATGAGAAATTAGCACCATAGATGCTGTCTTGGGTGATATCTGTGTGTCCCTTTTTGGGTTGGGCATGGCATTCAGCAGCAAATGTTTTAAGCTTCTGCAATGCTTCGGTTTCACCGCCTACTAGAGTAGCATTAACAGGTTTTCCATCCTGAGGGAAATGAAATTTCTCATTGCATCAAGCAAGTAATACAACAGTACTTAGATGACGAGCTATTCATATTAGAAGAAAAAACATATCGAAACACAAACATCTCACATTAACAGCATTTAGTCATGGTGAAAGTAAAATGTTAACAGAGTGTCAGCATTTATAAACTTATAATTTTAGTGGGATCAACCCCTCCTACTTATTCTCCGCCTGTTTCTTAATATGCAGATACTAAAATCACCCATTTGGGGACTATACCTTTCCTTCATTCTTGTCACTCTATTTGTGTCTTTGAAGCAAGCATTAGCACAAAAGAAAGTATCAATTCCTTGGAAAGAGAATACTTGAATTACTAAGTAATTCATGAATCAGCTCAAAAGACCCATCACTCAAAGTAATGTCTGAAAAGGGCAAATCAGTGACAGTAACTGTCCAGTTAAAGATTTCATTATTAGTAACTGTTAAATGTTTGTGTTTAGCAAGCCAAATTATAAAAGCGACATCAAGAAGCTGAACCCACAGAATCAAAAGTCTTTTTTGTGGATTTGGTGATGCACTGCATGGTTAATTTAAAGTATACCTTTTTGAAAGAGGCAAACAAGAAACTTGCCAAAATTTGAACTGACATCAACGATCTAAAGTATATCCTCTGTGAATTTAGTCATGAGTTGCAAGAAGCCTTTTTACAGAAATCATGACACTTAGTTATTCTCAAATGCAAACTTTTTCATCCCATTGACAACAGTCATAGGCGTGCAACACCATTGATCTTTTAAACAAATGCAAAATGCAATCTGAAAATCCTCACCAGCCTCTGGTCACATAGTATGAGGGAAATGCAGCAAGACTCAATCAATAATCCACATTGAGTATATAAGCCCTAGTGAACCAATGCCTTGCTAATTCATATGGCAATCTACATTATATCCACAATGCATTCAACACAATCAAAGGCAAGAACTTTCACAAAGAAAACAGAAATTTTCAGAAAGATCAAATGATAAGAGCATCTACGTATTCCTAAGTCTCTAGAAATGTATACTAAAAACTTCAATCTCAAACAGAGATCAAGGAAAGAAAGAGTTGAAGAACAGAACCTGAGCAATGACAGGAGGTGGATTGAGGCCGAGCTCCGTCAAGCTAGGGATTTCCCCAGGATCAACATCACCTCTGGAAGGCAAACCCTTGATTTGATCCAAAGCCTCAATCGTCTTCCTCACAGACAACCCACGCACACGCTCAGTAAACCCTCCATAGTTGAGAGGCATCTGATCCAGCTCGAACGGCAAATCATCAATGTGGTAGAGAGTGCTCCCCCAGAAAAGCTTCATCTCCACCCCCTCATCCTGCATCACCTTCTCGACCTTCTCCTCAGCGCGGACCTCATCGTTGGAGACCTCACGATGTGCGTAGACAGCGTCGGCGCCGACAGCGCGGGCGAGTTCGGGGAGGATGGTTTCAGGGCGGCCAACGCGGACAACGAGGTCGGAGCCGCGAGATTGGAGAGAGCGGCGGAGGTCGGCGACGGAGTCGCGGAGGAAGGCAGCGCGGTAAGGGCCGGTGCGGTCGAAGCCGGAGGAGGATTTGCCGAAGTCGCGAGGGTCGAAGAGGTAGACGGGGAGAATGGAGAGGGAGTCGTTGGAGGCGGAGGTGAGGGCGTCGTTGTCGTGGATGCGGAGGTCGCAGCGGAACCAGACAATGGAGCAGCGGCGACCGGCGACGGGGTGGGAGGGGTCTGAGGAGCGGCGAGGGAGGAGAGGGAGAGGGGAGCGGAGAGTGGAGATGGAAGAGGAGGAGGAGGAGTAGGAGGAGAAGGGTTTGGAAGAGAGAGAGGAGGAGGAGAGGTGGAGAGAGACGGAGGAGAGTTGGGAAGGGAGCTTGAGGGAGGAGAAAGGGGAGAGAGAGGGTTTGGAGGAGGGGAGAAGGAGGAGAGGGGAGAGGGAGAGGGAGAGAGAGGCCATGGGAGGAGGTTGGAGAGGTTGGGGTTGTTCTTCTTCTTGTTGTTGTTGTTCTAGGGTTTGGAGATCCATGGGTGAGGATGAGGAGGAAGCCATGGTTGGTAGGAGAGAGAGAGAGAGAGTGAGATGGAGAGAAGAAGAAGATGAAGATGGCACACGAGGTGGGCAAGGATGAAGGTGAGGATTTTAGCTAAGTGTTTGCCACCAACCCATTCGGATTTATTTTTATTATTTTATTTTTATTATTATTTTATTTATTATTATTATATTTCATAAAGAAATTTTGGTTTTTTTTTTTTTTTTTTTGGATTTTTGGAGGGTACCGAGAATAATTTTGAAATTGCGTATTTACTTCTGAATAAAATATAATTGCATATATACTTTTGAATAATATATAATTGCATATATATTCATGGATTCAAATTAGTTGAAAAACCATCTGTTAACAAACAACAGATATATAAAATAACTATTTTTTCGTTTGCATATATACCTTTGAAATTTTTTTTAAAGTTGTACAAGATTATTTTGGACGTTTTGTATATCTTAATCCAAGTTAACAGCGAGACATATCTGTAATTACCTATATTTTTCAGGGGTATATATAATTATGTTTTTTTATGGTAAATATGCAATTATGAAATTTTTGAGGGGTTTATAACCAATTTTCCTTTTTTTATACTTAGAGTGGGAAAATTTTCTAATATGATGTCATAAAATCATGATTACTAATGTATGTAATAAAATATTTTTATTTATTTATTTTTAAAATTTTATCAAGATATGTAGTATTATTATTTTTTATTTTGTTATGTAAAATGTGTGAAGAAAAAATAATAGTTTATTTTTTATAAACTTTTTTATAAAATTTTTTGGTAAAAATGTATATAAAAGAATAACAATGAAATATATAATAAATAGGCAATAGCCTTTATTTACACTAAGTTTATATATGCATTCTTGCCAAAACGCTGAATTTCATATCATGGACAAAGTGAGTTAAAACTCTTCTTAACGTGATTTATCCACATTCATATGTGTTTATGTCATTCATACATCTATATATATAGAGAAGTAATATATTCTCTACATACGTTCGTAGAAGACAAAAATAAAAGAGAAAATATAAGAGAGAGACATACATGAAGATAAAGAGAGTGTGATTAATAGTAACAAGGAACACTAGTTGAGGGTACAAAAGTCCATAACAAACTGGTCCTCATTTATATATATAAACTTATATCATTTATATAGAGTATAAAAATATTTTTCTTTTATGCTTACAAGAGCATAAAAAAATAAATAAATAAATTGTATATATATAAGGGGTAAAAAAAACAAAAACAAAATTTGTTTATCATGGAGTGTTGCCACAAAGGCACTAATCAGAAATTTGCATTAGTACCTTTATCATGTGTCATGCCCCGAACCTAACCGGACACGTGGCAATCGCCACGATAACAAGAATTGGGTCCCACCTTCAAGTTAGCGTAAGACTCAACACAAACATGATAACACAACTTACTGAAGAAGGAGACAATACCGATAATAAAGTCAATAATAGGGTTCCCTTAGACTAGGGATCCTAAATACAACAGAAACTTAACAGCCATATAAAATAGGGTTCCAAATACAATCAGAAAATACAAATACCAGAACAATATATAAAAGACCAAGTCTAGTGGATCCATAAGGTTCACATGCACACCACGAACTAACCTAGACAAAGGGAACTGACAAGTCACTCTATAGCCTGTCCAGCACAACCAAGCCCAACGTCGCAATCTGAGAAAGGAGAAAAGAGAGTGGTGAGTAACAGGTGTTACCCAGTGAGTGGTGACAGCATAGATATAATAGAGTAATAAAGTATTGCAAATTTCTAAATTATCACAATGGTAAAGACATAATAATAATTCCAAGTATTCAAGTAAACACAAGCTGATCTCAAACAATTCCCAAGCTAATTGTGGCCGCGACTAGCTACGGGACCACCAAGGTGTTTTTAAAACCTTTTGAAAATGTAAAATGTTGCCTTCCTTGGTGTTGGCCGCTGAGATTCCCCATGTGGTGACCCCGGGTTTCTCACATGAAGGAACCCCTGTCAATGGCTCTACGCACCTCTTGACCAGGGTAATCTCAGGGTTAACCACGCCACCTCCCATCAGGCTGGACTGTGGGACCCCCACTGCAATGTCGGACTAAAGTCCGTAGTCACCATCAAAATCAAGTACAATAATAAAATTATTTCAAATTCCCAACTCAGGAATTCCATCATACCAAGTTTAAACACGGGAATATACATCAACCATCTTTTATTTGCGTATAAAAATACTTACCCATGTAGACATGTTCCTTTCAAGATAAATACCATATTATCAAATTTATGTTATAAAACACATAAAGAAATACTATAATACTCATATTAAGTCTATGCAATTATAAATTAAACCACTCACAGAACCAGTCGTCTCGTCTCGAGACGCGCTCACTGGTCGGCGACTTCCTTCCCCTTGGAGGGTGCTTCGCCATCTAAACACAAGCAGAGAATCTAAGAACTAATGAACACATGAATGAGAGTTAAAATGCATGCGAATGCACTTATACAAACTGGACATGAAACTTTATGGTTTTAGGGCAAAATGACGTCATTTTGGACCCAAATGACCTTAAACTGAAGTAAAACTAATCTCTATGGATTTCAAGTAAGAAAGGCTTCGATGTGGATCAAGAAAATACTAGAAAATATCAAAAGTTTTCGATGTTACAGTAACTTCGAATTTACTACAGTAACCAAGAAGGTGCTACAGTAAAGCCGGCCTTAGTACATGGGTTTTCTCTCAATTTACAACCCCAAATTAAGAATTTTCTTCTCAAGTATTCTCTCATAAGACTAACAAATCATTGGCTTCAATTTGAGCTAAAAAACACTTAAATCTATGTAGAAATCTAAGTTTTTCGAAAAAATTCTAAAAACAAGAAATATAATGAAAATACGGGATGAAATGCATGGATCAAAGCCTCACCGAACTTAGAAGCGAAGGAGAAATGGAAAGATTGCTCGGTTCGCCGGAGAATATTTTTCTCTCTAAGTTTGGTGGTCAGCCGATGGTGAGTAAATGAAGAAGAAAAAAGAAAGAGAAAGAAAAGAGGGCCATGTCTCTTCTTTTTTTTTTTTTTTCAAATATGCCAAATGACTTAATTGCCCTCTATAGAAAATTAAATAAAAAATGGATCCAAAAGACCAAATTGCTCCTGGTTTTTAGCTAACTTCACACTATATCTATTATGCAATTATGCAAGGATGTCATTAGTGTTAAATGACTATTTTACCCCTAATGCATGCACAAGAATCTAAATAGACCCGAGGTCTAAAATCAGAACATGGTACAACATAAGGTGGTGCGAGTTGTAAAAGTACTTTGGAGAAGTCATTGGATTGAGGAATTGACTTGGGAACCTGAACAGTTCATGAGAGAGAAATATCCTCAGTTATTTAGTGAGTTTGGTAAGCTGAAATTTTGATGACAAAATTTCTCTGAGGATAGAGTGTTGTACCGTGTCCTAATTTTAGACCTCGGGCCTATTTAGATTCTTGTGCATGCATCAGGGGTAAAATAATCATTTAGCACTAATGACATCCTTGCATAATTGCATAATAGCTATAGCGTGAAGTTAGCCAAAAACCAAAGGCAATTAAGTCTTTTGGACCCATTTTTGATTTAATTTTCTATAGAGGGCAATTAAGTCATTTGGCATATTTAAAAAAAAAAAAAAGAAGAGACATGACCCTCCTTTCTTTCTCTCTTTCTTTCTTCTTCTTCACTTACTCACCATCGACCGACCACCAAACTTAGAGAGAAATATTTTCCGCCGAAATTTCCGGCGAACCAAGCAACATTTCCCTTCCTCCTTCACTTCTAAGTTCGGTGAGGCTTTGATCCATGCATTTCATCCCGTATTTTCATTATATTTCTTGTTTTTAGAATTTTTTCGAAAAACTTAGATTTTCTACATAGATTTAAGTGTTTTTTAGCTCAAATTGAAGCCAATGATTTGTTAGTCTTATGAGAGAATACTTGAGAAGAAAATTCTTAATTTGGGGTTGTAAATTGAGAGAAAACCCATGTACTAAGGCCGGCTTTACTGTAGCACCTTCTTGGTTACTGTAGTAAATTCGAAGTTACTGTAACATCGAAAACTTTTGATATTTTCTAGTATTTTCTTGATCCACATCGAAGCCTTTCTTACTTGAAATCCATAGAGATTAGTTTTACTTCAGTTTAAGGTCATTTGGGTCCAAAATGACGTCATTTTGCCCTAAAACCATAAAGTTTCATGTCCAGTTTGTATAAGTGCATTCGCATGCATTTTAACTCTCATTCATGTGTTCATTAGTTCTTAGATTCTCTGCTTGTGTTTAGATGGCGAAGCACCCTCCAAGGGGAAGGAAGTCGCCGACCAGTGAGCGCGTCTCGAGACGAGACGACTGGTTCTGTGAGTGGTTTAATTTATAATTGCATAGACTTAATATGAGTATTATAGTATTTCTTTATGTGTTTTATAACATAAATTTGATAATATGGTATTTATCTTGAAAGGAACATGTCTACATGGGTAAGTATTTTTATACGCAAATAAAAGATGGTTGATGTATATTCCCGTGTTTAAACTTGGTATGATGGAATTCCTGAGTTGGGAATTTGAAATAATTTTATTATTGTACTTGATTTTGATGGTGACTACGGACTTTAGTCCGACATTGCAGTGGGGGTCCCACAGTCCAGCCTGATGGGAGGTGGCGTGGTTAACCCTGAGATTACCCTGGTCAAGAGGTGCGTAGAGCCATTGACAGGGGTTCCTTCATGTGAGAAACCCGGGGTCACCACATGGGGAATCTCAGCGGCCAACACCAAGGAAGGCAACATTTTACATTTTCAAAAGGTTTTAAAAACACCTTGGTGGTCCCGTAGCTAGTCGCGGCCACAATTAGCTTGGGAATTGTTTGAGATCAGCTTGTGTTTACTTGAATACTTGAAATTATTATTATGTCTTTACCATTGTGATAATTTAGAAATTTGCAATACTTTATTACTCTATTATATTTATGCTGTCACCACTCACTGGGTAACACCTGTTACTCACCACTCTCTTTTCTCCTTTCTCAGATTGCGACGTTGGGCTTGGTTGTGCTGGACAGGCTATAGAGTGACTTGTCAGTTCCCTTTGTCTAGGTTAGTTCGTGGTGTGCATGTGAACCTTATGGATTCACTAGACTTGGTCTTTTATATATTGTTCTGGTATTTATATTTTCTGATTGTATTTGGAACCCTATTTTATATGGCTGTTAAGTTTCTGTTGTATTTAGGATCCCTAGTCTAAGGGAACCCTATTATTGACTTTATTATCGGTATTGTCTCTTTCTTCAGTAAGTTGTGTTATCATGTTTGTGTTGAGCCTTACGCTAACTTGAAGGTGGGACTGTCGTGGGACCCAATTCTTGTTATCGTGGCGATTGCCACATGTTCGGCTAGGTTCGGAGCGTGACAATTTTAGTGGTATCAGAACTAGAGGTTTAGGTTGATCTTAGTCCAAGTACTAAACCTGTTGATTTCGCTAATAATTAGTGAATCCAATTACTGATTTGCATTTAGTAAGTGGATATAAGAGTTAAGTCTAAAAATCATCATTCTCTGTTCTTTTCAGCTAGAATGCCAGCACAACATCCACGTACGCGTCGAGGAGCTGGTGTTCCTTCTGAGGAACCCACTCCTACCCAACCCCCTTTCTCCCCCTACGCAAGAGGTCAGTTCAGGACATGAGCCTGCTGTGACAGCATCAGTGCATACTCCCGGAGTCCCAGACCCTGTGTCTCATACTGTAACTCCAGGAGTAGCACCACCACCTAAAGCTCTCCAAAGCTTTAAGGCATATTGAGATACTCAGGGCCGCCAACCGACATACCAAGAATACCGCGATTTCCTTGGTTATTGGAATCTGTTTGGGGGACAGCCCCATACTGAGCCAGTATCTGTGGTACCACCACCACCCCCCTATTACCCTCAGTTCAGCAAGCACCAGAAGAAGACAACAAGATTAGTCAAAGCCTAGTTTTGTCCAAGTTACTGAAGAAAGCAAGGTAGTTGTGGTGTAATGCTTTTGATGGCTCAAGTGAAGCCACGGCTGCCAAGGAATGGTTAAAGAGGTTACTTGCTACTTTTGAGGACATGGGCATAGAAGATGACTTGAAACTAAAGATTGCAGTTAGACTTCTGGAAAATAGAGCAAGGATCTGGTGGGAAACTCTTAAGGGTCGTTCAGATGTACCATTGACTTGGTCAGATTTTCTACAAGAGTTTGATGAAGAATATTACACTCGATTTCATCGTGACCAGAAGCGACAAGAGTACATGAAGTTGGTTCAGGGAAACAAGGTAGTGACAGAGTATGAAACAGAGTTAAAAGATTTGGCAAATTTTGTGCTTGAAATTGTTGGTGGTGAGGAACCCTATGTTCCAAGTTTGAGGCAGGACTGAATCTCAGCATCAGATAAAAAATGGCAGTTACTAGGAATCAAAGTTTCAAGAAAGTGGTTCAGTTGGCTTTGAGGGCAGAAAAGCTGGTCATTGAAGGTAAACGTCTTCGTGAGAATCTAGCCAAGAGAAGAAACCCATATTTTTCAAGGGCATCCAAACGCATCAAGAGTGAGGACACTTCTACAGGATTTTCAGGGTCCAGCTCAGTTAAACTGCCGTCAGGGCAAGCTGGCAGTCAGAAAGGTACTACATCTGCGAGTGGTAGTTTTTGGGGAAAGTCAACTGGAAATGTTCCCAAATGCCCGAACTGTAACAAATTTCATCCGGGTCCATGCTGTGAGCCACACAGATGCTATCAGTGTGGGCAGACAGGTCACCTTAAGTCAGCATGTCCAGAGTTAGGCCGTGGATCACCGGGGTAAGCACCTCCTCCTGTAGGACGACAGAGTCAGTTTAAAGGTGCACCACCTACTGTTTCTGCATCCATTGACCCAACTAGATCAGTTGCTGCTAGTAATAATCCACAAGGTGGAACATCATGATCTCAGACTCTTTCTCAAACCAGAGTTTTTGCCATGACTAATGAGGAAGCTCAGGACAAACCCAACGTAATTACAGGTACTGTATCCATCTTTCAGCATGATGCATATGTTTTGATAGATTCAGGGTCAGAAAGATCTTTTGTTAGCACTGCATTCTCATGTCATGCCGATAGGATAGCTTCTCCTTTAGACTGTGAACTTCTGATCCAAATACTTTTGGACGAAGAGGTTGTCAGAGAGGTAGTTTTTCAGGGATGCCCCATCAAAGTGAAAGGTGTAGACTTTGAGGCAGATCTGATTCCATTGGAGATACGAGATTTTGATGCTATACTCGGTATGGATTGGTTGAATAGGCATAAAGCTGCCATTGACTGCTTCAGAAAAGAAGTGACCTTGCAAACCTCCCAGGGATCTGGTGTTGTACTTGAGGGTGAAAAGAGGGTCCTTCAGAGGCATGTGATATCTTCTGTGGAAACAAGGAAACTTGTGCGTAAGGGATGTGAAGCATACCTGGCTCATATAGTGGATACAAGAATTGTTGAACCAGATTTCAAGAATGTCCCTATTGTACAGGAGTATAAGGATGTATTTCCTGAGGAATTGCCTGGATTACCTCCAGATAGAGAGTTTGAGTTTGCTATTGACTTGCTACCGGGTACCGCTCCAATCTTCATTCCTCCATATCGCATGGCACCAACAAAGCTAAAGGAACTAAAAGTACAATTACGGGATTTGGTGGACAAAAGGTTCATACGCCCGAGTGTGTCACTCTGGGGTGCTCCAGTTCTTTTTGTGAAAAAGAAGGATGGTTCCTTTAGATTATGTATAGATTATCGACAGTTGAATAAGGTGACTATTAAGAAGAAGTACTTTTTACCCAGAATAGATGATTTGTTTGATCAGTTGCGTGGGGCAAGAGTGTTTTCAAAGATTGATCTCCGGTCTAAAATCAGGACAGGGTACAACATCATGAGACAATTATTTAAGCATACTAAAAATTATATTTATATATTAATATAAAAAATCTAAAATAAATTATACACACACATACATACATTATGTTATGTCTATGCCTATATAAAAATTATATTTATTCTTCACAAAAATGCTGAAGTTGTTGTGCAGACATACTTGTATAGTCAAAAATAAACAATACAACTGTTATTATTCTATCGCATATATACATATATGTATTATACATGTATATACACATACGGGAGTGAATACATGCAATTGTGCAAATTTTCCCTTTTCCTAAATTTTATATATATATATATATATAAATATTAAAATTTTAAATGAAAATTCAAAGCTTTCCTTTATTTATTGGCGTCATTTGAATATATATCTTAAAAAAAATTAAAAAAATTAACATGTAATTATATTATTTATGAGGGTGTAAACATAAATAAGCTCCCGGAAAAGAAAATACAAAAACTGGACGGAGATAACAAACATATAACAGTTACTGACAAAGATGATTTAATTTGGTTCTAAAGATAAATACATCTATTTGATAAATTAAACATTAGGGGCTAATTTTCTAGTCAAATTGTGCCCCAATAACTAACTAAATGAAGCATTGAAGTATATAAATAAAATGGAACAAGTAACTTGGAATTGTCAGTCATGCTATAGTTTCACATATAGGACACAAAATAAATTAAGAGGCAAAGAACTTATCTTCGAATAATATTATACTATAGTTCCTCGAATCCTTCTTCGTCTCCTTCATCCTCTAGCCTGTCGAATTCTGACCTCCATCTTTCCATCTGCACAAACAGAAATGATCGCAACAAAGTAACATTTTTCGTATTTTGAACAATCTGCAAATGCATGCTCACAACAACCAAGTTCAAGAGTGACATGGAGCTATATATTTTGAAGTGAAAAAATTGAGCCAATATTATGAACATTATGTCAAATTTGATTAGACTGTGTCACCTGTGCATCAGAAAACCGCAGCTGTTCTGCGACAAAGAGAACATTGCTTAAATTTTCAATTGGAGGTTCTAGGTGCAGCTTTCTTGCAACCTCGGCGTAGCTGACTATGCTCACTTGAAAGCCATGACTCATGAAAAGACTCTCCATCCACTTTCGAGTGGCAGCCTGCTCGAAGAACACAGGGAGAAAGGAAAATCACGAAGAACATTGAAAGAAAAGGAATTTTGTTAAGCAATAGATTAATGAACAAACCATGTTTCCAAATTCAGTCCCTAATAACCAACCAGGCAGTTCTCCCAAGAAGATACTGCCTTTCATGGCCAAGCAACTAACAAGGAAAAGCAGGTCATTAAAACTTGCTGATGTCTTCAGCGGCAGCCCCTGCAAAGAAATCAGACAAACTTAGCCAATCGATCACTTTATGAGCACCTACACCTGCTTCTACTTAATGTTTAGCAAGTCAATGGAGCAGATGCAATCTGGAGTGGCATAGCCTTTTTAAGAACTAGCTACTAGAAATACAACAAGAACTCCAATTCAATGACCATAAGGGACAATCTACATCAACCTGTATTGCTGTATGTTGCAAAAAATTTCTAATCATAAAGCAGAACGAAACAACAGGAGAAAAAAAAAAGTGACAGCAAGTCACAGGAGAAATGAGAAAAACTAAAAGAAACCCAACTCAAGAACAAAACATATTGTTCATGTTTACCAGAATCTAAAATTTGGTTTCAGGAGACATATAATGGTGAAGATATGAAATGCTATTTGGCATTTCACAGAAAAGATCAATCCATGGGCAATGCAATCAGTCAACCAGGAAAGAGTACAAAGAAAACAATGTGTTAATACCTTGTCTGATTCTGTAATGAAAGATGCTAGGGCTACAAGTTCAAAATAATCAAGACTTTTCAAAAATGCCTAAACACTGGAGTAAGATGGTTGTTGGAAAGTCAAGTAAAAGGTTTCCAAGGATAGAGCAAGATGGAAGAGCAATCAGCTAATCACCTGAAGAGCCCAAATGCTTGGCCTGTTTCCATTAAAGCCTTTCTCACATAGGTGTTCCTGTATATTTGAGGACTCTGAAGGGACGTGAAGCAGCATGCAGGTCCTTGACATCTTAGCTCCAACATCTAACAAGTTTTGGGATAAATAAAATTAAGATAGAGCAGCTAATTTGGAATGATTCACACTAGGAATGTGCTTGCACTACAGGAAGATAAACACAATAAAGCATCAGAGAAAGAAAAGGTCTACATATTGGCACATGATATCTTGAGAACGCCTTAACAATGATATGATCAAACAATCCTGTTTTATTTATTTGTGAATGCTCTCCTTCGGCTATTGATTCACTGGCATTCCAATTAAAAATAATTTCCACAGTAACTGGAACCTTTGAATTAACAACACCTCCACCAGAAGTGCATTCAGAACATTTCCATTTATAGCTTTGCATTTTTCCAAAATGAATATATCATTTATAATTCACAGTGTTACCAGATAAGCACCCACTTCCTACCATTAAGTATCCATCAAAAAGAACTTTTCCAAACCCTAGGTACTAATTCACAGACCTTAAATTCAAGCTAACTCTAAACAACCAAAACCTAACATGTAAAACCATTTTCCCAAAGCAAGTATCTTCATCCATGACAAACACGTCCCTTTTTCTTATACATATCCCCAAAGCCCTTGATCATACAGACAGTCTAAATAACTAAGCAAATGATCAACCATTAAAATGCACAGAAGTCTTATATAATTGAGCATATATATATATATACACCAATACCTATGACTCGCTAAATCTCATGATTTTAAGAAGCAATAATGCCACTACATCATGGCAATCTTCAAAAGTAAAAAGGTGAAGTTCAGGAATTTATTAAAGCTAATGTCAAAGCACACACCTTTAAGTCTTTGAGAAGCAAATTGGAAGACACTCCCAGGAGAAACATCATAAATGGCAGAAGATCTCGGCCAATTTAACCTAAAAGGACGAGTATCCATCCCATCTGTGAACAAGACAACCTATGGAGCATAAGAAACTCAAATGATTCAATATCAAAGCACCATAAAACACACTCACAAAGCTTCCTCAATGAATCAAACTACCTGCTTGAGCTCATCATCGCTCATCATCCTATTCATCAACTCATCATCTATGAATTTCGTAGCCAAGCGATAGGGCGTCGAAGCAGAAGGTGGTGCGGTGTCCGGAGAGAGGAAGCAGCCGCAGTAGGGGTCAAGGAAGAGAGGGGCTGGGGAGTGGGAACGCCATGGATGAGTGAATGCAAGGTTGATGAGAAAATGAGTGGATGATTAGAGATTGGAGTGAACCTGAACGATGGGATTCGTGGAAGCGAAGAGATGCGGAACGGAGAGCGGAGTGGAGGAAAGGGTCGGGGTGGTGGTTGCCATTGGCGAGGTGGGAGAGGGATGCCATTGTTGTGGGTCTTGCTTGCTTTCTGGGATTCAATGAGATGGAAAGCGGCCATTGATGGACAATGTCCATTTGGGAGCGAGCTTCGTTTGGAAGAGAAAGAGGGTTTATCATATAAATAGTTTTTAGTTTAGGTAAATAATTTAAATGGTTTTTTTTTTTCTATTTTTATTTTGGTCACAGTTTTATAGTTCTTGTTTGGATTAGCTTATAAAAAAGTTTTTTTTTTTTTCAGTTTAATGGAAGTGTTTCTGGAAAAGTACTTTTCTAGAGTAAGTAAAGCATTTTTTTTGTAATATGTATTTTTATTAGTTTTTTTGTAGAAGTAGAAGCTGCAAAATAAGCTAAAAAATAGTTTTTTTTCAAAAGCTGGTCATGACTAACTTCTGAAAAAAAAAACTATTTTTCGGCCTTGTTTGGATTGGCTTATAAAAAATATACTTTTTTTTTTCAGTTTAGTAAAAGTGCTTCTCCATAGTAAGTTAAGTACTTTTTTGTAATATGTGTTTATATTAGTTTTTTTTGTAGAAATAAAAGCTGTAAAATAAGCTAAGAATAGGAATGGAAGTGGGGCGGGGCGGGGCGGGGAATGGGATCCCCGTCCCCATCCCCGCTCTCCACGGGGCGGGGATTCCCCGCCTCAAAATTCCCCGCAGGGGAGAAATTCCCCCCACTCACTCCCCCGCGGGGATCCCCACGGGGTCGGGGAATCCCCACCCCGCCCAAAATATTGATCCAAAAATTATAATTAAAAACCATCAAAAAGTTTTATTTGGCCTATACTTAAACTAAATACAATGAAATTGTTTTTAATTTGTAATTATACCCAAATATTTTTACAAAAACCAAGTGAATTCAAAAAAAATTAGTCAACACAAATATTTTATTAATTAAATTTATTAATAATTTTTCTAAACAAAGAGATGTGATAAAACTTTATTTTCATTCACTAATCAAACCCCCTTTCAATACCACCAATTCACTTAACTCCACCACATAAACATGAATAGGGTTTATTTTAATAAGTAATAACTAAAAAATATTATCAAATATATATATTAATAACTAAAAAACTTATTAGTTATATATATAATATTATATTAATCTTGAAATAATTTTTAATAAATACACAATATATATATATATATATATATATATATATATATATATATATATATTATTTTTATATTTTTTTTTGTTGGGGAATCCCCGCGGGGCACGGGGATTCCCCCGTGCCCCGCGGGGATTCCCCACGGGGAGCGGGGCGGGGATCCCCGCGGGGCGGGGAGAGCATTCCCCGCCCCCGCCCCGCCCCGCTAGGCGGGGAGGAATTTTTCCCCGCTCCCCGCCCCGCGGGGGGAGTGTTTCGGGGAATCCCCGCCCCACTTGCATCCCTAGCTAAGAACAACTTTTTTTCAAAAGCTGGTCATGACTAGCTTCTGAAAAAGCTGTTTTTTAGTTTTTTTTTACAGCTTATATTTTTGCAGAAAAGCCAATACAAACAATTTTTTTTTAAACCCAGAAGTGCTTAACTTATAAAAAAAACACTTCTGGGTTTTTCAAAAGCCAATCCAAACAAGCCTTATATATCATCCTTTCCGGCGGAGAAAAGACGAAAGAAAACAAAAATAGAAGATAGAGACATGCATAAGAGTGAAGAGAGAGAGGATGGACAACAATAAATTTAAAAATTGTTGTTCATAGCATTGTTGACGCCATTGTTCATGATTACTGTTAAGCTGATTATTCATCTATTCATTGCAATGGATGATTCGTAGTGGTTGAATTTAAATCCAACGAATGTGAGACGGACATCCATAGAATGCTTATATAAGAACATTATTATAAAACCCACCTATATATATATATATATATATATATATATATATATATATATATATATAAAGTAGATTATAAAATTTTTGAAAGCATTTCAAGGAATAATTATTATTATTTTAAATATTATTATACTTAAACATTTGTTTGCATTAATTATGGTATTAGTAACAAAAAGATTTAATCGCACTCATTAATTTGTATTAAATATTCCACTAAATATTTCAAAGCCAATTATAATAATAAAAAAAAATTGTTTAATGAAATGTATGCCAACAATCTATATTATAAGAAGTTATATAAGTATAAATTTTTTAAGACCAATTTACAAATAATAATTGAAAAGAGGCATTTATTTTGGTTTATGTATAAGTAATTTAGAAGAAATTAAAAATATCAAAATATAAAAAATGAAAAAACCGAAAAACAGTGAAATTCTACAAACTAAATAGATTTAAAACATGTGATTATATTCCTAACGTCATTCATTTTAATTTTAATTTTAATTTTTTTAATAAATTATACAAGAGATTGTGATTTTTATTATTGTCTAATTATTTTGTTTAATTTTGTTTCATGTATATAGGGTTAATTTTTTAGGAAGTCACCAAATTTTGACTTATTATCACTTTGATCATCCAACTCCAAAACGTATCAAAGTGGTCACTCAAATTCTAATTCATATCACTGGCCAATCACCCGTGGCTTTCCAACCCAAATTAGTCTAAGTCGTTGCCGAAAAAACTGCGGTACCACAATCACCCGTGACTTTTCAGCCCATATTAGTCTACGTGGTCACCGAATCTCAATTTTTTCGGCTGCTACACTAATTTAGGCTGGAAAGCCACTAATGACTGCCCGATGATATGAATTAGAATTTGAATGACCATTTTGATACGTTTTGAAGTTGAATGACCGAAGTCGGGTGACTTTTTGAAAAATTAACCCTATACATATATATATATATATATATATATATATATATATATATATATATTTATTTATTTATTTATTTATAAACATAGGGATTTGATTGGGGTTTAGGGCACCAAGACAACGGAGAAGAAGCAGCAGCGATGAGGAAAAGGGGGAGCAATGGCGGCCGCTCCTCCACCTTCTTCTCCGTCCTTCTCGCTCGCATCCGAACCTCCGACCTTCAAACCCTAGGCGCCGATGCCGTCGTCGACCATCTCCGTTCCCAATTCCCTGACTACGCCCGGCTCAAGCTCCAGCCCTTCTCGCACCACGTTCAACAAGCCCTCCAAGCTGTTCGTCGTCAATCCCCGAGATCCCCATCCTCTGATGCTTCCCCGGCGTCCCTTGGTCGCCGGCGGCCGCGGCCTAAGGCTGATATCCTGGATTTAGAGGAGGCGCACCTCCGTCGCCGGCGCCGCCTCGATGAACAATCTTCATCATCGACGCCTTCCTCGGTTTCGCCGTCATCTTCTTCATCCGATGATGATGATGATGATGCGTTCGGGGAAAAGCTGAGTCCGAAGTTTGATCTCACCAAGTCGATGCTCCGCGATAGTTATGTTAAGCAGACGTCTGTGGGGAAGAAGAAGCCGCAAGCGAAGGAGGATGACAATGTGGAGATCGAGAGACCTGCTGTTAGTAAGGAGGCTTGCAGCTTGGAGTTGAATGGGAGAGAGGGAGGAAGTACGGTGGAGACTGCGGTGGCGGAGAGGAGTGGTGGGGGTGATGTGGTGAGCAGGGATGAAGGACCGAGATTTAGGGATCTTGGGGGGATGAAAGGGGTGCTGGAGGATCTCATGAATGAGGTGATTGTGCCATTTTGCCACCCCCAACTGCCAAAGTTGCTTGGAGTTAGGCCGATTTCTGGGATTTTGCTTCATGGGCCGCCGGGATGTGGGAAGACTATGCTGGCACATGCTATTGCGAATGAGACTGGTGTCCCATTTTATAAGATTTCGGCAACTGAAGTAGTCTCTGGCGTCTCGGGTAAGCTCTTTTACTCGTCCTTAACATCTGCCATCACCCAAACTTTGGAAAATGTTGTTCTTTTGTCTGCTTAATGTGATGAATCCTTGCTTTGTTTCAATAGCTTTATGGATACGGAGTAAGTTGATTAGCAAAAAAGGCATGATTTTGTGGGTGATGACTGTAAGGCCAGTTACTAATAATGTTTTTCAGTGTCTGGACTTTGCTAGATGAGAATGCATATTGGATTTTTGAAGGCTAAGGATGATAAAGATCCTGCTTTGATTGTAGTGGTTGGAAAATAATGAACTAGCATACTTCTTGTTTAGGTTAGCTGAAGAAAGCATACTTGCTTTGTAAATTTTTCTGTAGTGTTTTAAGAAAAACTGATTTTGTAGAATTGATTTAGGTGCCTCTGAAGAAAACATACGAGATCTTTTCAAAAAGGCATACAGGACGGCTCCTTCGATTGTATTTATTGATGAAATAGATGCAATTGCATCCAAGCGAGAAAATCTACAAAGGGAGATGGAACGTAGAATAGTGACACAGCTGATGACTTGCATGGATGAATCACACCAAACACCTGAATCAATGGATGCTGATTCAGACTCAGAAACATCTGGGAAAAAACCTGGCTATGTTCTTGTTATTGGAGCTACAAATACACCCGATGCAATAGACCAGGCTCTGAGGAGGCCTGGGAGATTTGACCGTGAGATATATTTAGGAGTCCCTGATGAAAGCACACGGCTGGAGATCTTGAATGTTCTCACACGTAGACTTAAGCTCGAGGGAAAGTTTAATATCTCTAAAATTGCCAGATCTACACCAGGTTTTGTCGGTGCTGATTTGGCAGCATTAGCAAACAAGGCTGGAAACTTGGCAATGAAGCGAGTGATAGATACAAGAAAGTCTGAATTTTGTTGTGAAGCAAAAGAGCAGATTAATGAAGATTGGTGGAGGCAACCATGGGCTCCTGAAGAAATGGAGAGCCTTAGTATTACCATGGAGGATTTTGAGGTAGTTTTTCTCTCTTATATGCATATCTATAATTAGTTTATTGCGGAGTCAGTCTCATGTTGTTGGAAAACCTACTTTTTTACATTGCAGAATCTCCTGTGTTTTCTATTGCTAGCTTATAGCTTTTCCTTATTTTTCATTCATATTGGTTTTCTGGGTGTGGTTTTAATAGTTTATGGACTATGAGTGACGCTTGTAGTTAGTGTTTTACATGACCATAGAAGCTGCAGAGTTCCATCAATTTATTTTTCTGTAAGTTGTTCAGATGTTTGATGTGGTATTATTGTTGACTATGACAGATACCGAGCTTTTGTTTTCTGAAGTTTTAGTGAACTTTGTTATGGAAGCCATACGTCTGTAAAACTAATACGCCAAGGCAACTAGATCTATTAGGTTCAATCATCTTCACAATCTGTTTGGGTAACTCTGTGTGGCGAATTAAGTTAATTGCTTTTCTACCTATCAATTAATTTGAGGTTTATACACTAATATCATATGATTTCAAAGTGATTTTTTTTCGATAATCATATTCAACTTTTGAGATTTTAATAATATACAAATTTCTTAATTTTAGCTTTATTTATTTTTTTTTTTTTTACACTCACAAATTTTAAATTTAGTTTGATTGAGAGTGATGTTGTTTTGATATTAATATTAAACCTTTGAGATACCAGAAACATGCCTATTTAATCCTTTATTTCTTCATTGTGGTTGGTTTTCCTAAATTTTCACATTTTATGATTTTTAAATTTAATTTAACTCTAAGAGAAGTGAAGCCCTAAACCAAATGAGGCTAGTTATAGGGATTCGATCAGATCAGAGAGTAATTTTGCCATGCTACTTTGTACAGTCCACAGTAGGATGTTCCTCTGTAATTTCTATTCTCTTTTCTTCATTTATTGATGTCTAAATAGTTAAGCCAGGCTAGCCAGCAAATTTACAGCCTTCATTTGTCAAATGTAATGTTAAGTGAATGAATTCTCCATTTCTATTTTCAGCTAGTTGATTGATAGTTTGTCGTTTTCAACTGAAGAAACCTTTTATTTTGCCTGCAGGAAGCAGTTAAAATGGTTCAACCTTCCTCTAGAAGAGAAGGATTTTCCTCGATACCTAATGTTACATGGGATGATGTTGGTGGTCTAGATTCGTTAAGGAAAGAATTTGATCGTTACATTGTTCGACCTATAAAACACCCTGAGCATTATGTGGTATGTCTGTGTTCATGTATATGTCTTAAATTGGTGCTTTAAACTAACTGTCAATGCTCTTGTTTATTTGTTTATTTAGTTATTGATTTTTTAAGATCTTTTGTCCTTTGATTTTGATCTCTATTGTTATTCTAGTTATATTGCAATGTTAATGCTATTTTTTACTTATTGAGCAGGAAGGATGCAAACAAGAATTGCCAATCAGTCTTAGTCTGTATTGTTCGGTCAATTTGCCTTAGTTTTTAATATGATGCATTTTGCCTTGTTTCAGCCACTTTTCATCCAGTTAATATGCTGATTCCAATTTACCCTTTTATTTATTAGAATATGATATCGACTTCTTGGGGGCTTCCAACTACTGGGCAATAGTTGGTAGAGTGTAGATATTTTGGAATACATTGATTTAAGATAAATGTTGGATTGGCAAGATAAAATTGGCAATTTTGGTGCCTTTTCCTTGTGTTTTGTAATTTCATTGCATTTGGGATAAGTAACATACACCTTTATATTGCAGTGGCCTTTTTGCACTATACCCATTTCTGCAACTTTATTTGTCTTTGAAATTTTTGTAAGTGCTGGTATTGTTCATCTTGATCAGGAATTTGGTGTGAATATGGAAGCTGGTTTCTTGCTTTATGGACCACCAGGTTGTGGGAAAACTTTAATTGCTAAGGCTGTAGCAAATGAGGCTGGTACTAACTTTATACATATCAAGGTTTGTCATTATGCACCTTCTATCTGTTGGCATTTTAACTTTTAAGCATATTCAGCTTTGCTTTCTTGGTAGTTATAATTTAAATGCTTTTAATTATAAAAATATTCTTTGATTGCTCATATACTTTTATATAGGGTCCTGAACTTTTAAACAAGTATGTTGGGGAAAGTGAGCTGAAAGTTCGAACATTATTTAGCCGTGCAAGAACATGTGCTCCATGCATTCTTTTCTTTGATGAGGTAAAATCTATTTCCATTTTTATTATATATCATAACAGTAAATATGATGAAATATTCTCAGTTAATGACGACCTTGAGTTGCATAATAAAATTTCTTGACTAATCAATAGTCCTCTTGTGGATGATCCACATAAGTTTATATTTGCCTTGTTTTGCTTATTCAGTTCTGTGAGTTTAACACTATACATTGTCAGATAACAGTGATAACAAATGCCATACAGTCGATTATTAAGCAAAAACTTTCAAGCATTAAGCCATGTTATGCTTAGCTCATCTTATTTGTTTTGTTTTCCTTCTAGTTGATTCCTGTCTATCATGAGTAATGATGTGATGAAAAAAATTTGAATGCGTAGTTGCGATCAGGCATTAAGTAATGGTGCTGAAACATATTTAACTCATCTAGGCTAAATTATCTGAAATAATCACAACTATGTACTTGCATGATATTAGTAAATTTCTTCTATGCAATAGCTATCAATTTTGTTTAGTAAGGTAAACTGGTATGCTTTGTTAATAAAGTTGGTGGGTGGAAACTGTGTTAAAAATATCTAAAATCTGAGTCATACCTCATAAGCAGTTGTTGAACTCCTTAGTGCATGGTCAAGTTGGTGGGTTAAAAGTAGAAACTCTTTTAGGTGGGTTTTTCAAAAGTCACTTCTCAAGTTAAATTTTTTTTTTCCCCTATAGCAATGTGAGAATTTTAAACATTTGCTTGGAAATACAGAAATGAGAGAACTCGCGTGTGCAGAATGCCATATTAGGATAAATATGCCACATTCTCGATGATGGTCCAGTCCTCTGAATCTATTCTTTAATCTTGGCTTATGCTTCTTAAACATTGTTCCAGATTGATGCTTTGACTACCAAGAGAGGAAAGGAGGGGGGATGGGTTGTTGAGCGGCTACTAAACCAGGTTATATTTTATCTGTTAGTTATAGTAGCATCTTGAATTGACAATTTTCCATTTATTCCCCGCCTTCAACCACTATACCAATTTGTCTGCTGTTAATGCCATCCTTCATACCTTCTAACCTATCCTTTCTGGTTGCAGCTACTCATAGAGCTTGATGGTGCTGATCAACGACAAGGTGTTTATGTTATTGGAGCTACAAATAGGTAAGCTGAGATATTACATAATTTATTTAGCTGTAGATCCAGGTTTTGCCTTTGACTCTGATCTAGTATCCTGTGGCAGAGTTGAAGTCATGGATCCTGCTGTTCTACGACCAGGAAGGCTCGGGAAATTGCTTTACGTTCCTCTACCTACTGCAGATGAACGTGCATTAATTTTGAAGGCACTTGCAAGAAAGAAACCTATTGCAGCTGATGTTGATTTTGTTGCTATTGCCCATAGAGAGGAGTGTAATAATCTGACTGGGGCTGATCTGTCTGCATTGGTATGAAAAAGAAAAGTGAATAGTTACTATTGTACTAACATATATATATTTTGGCTTGCTTTAGTATTTTACTGCATCATTTGATGAATTTGGTTGCGTTTTTTACCAGATGAATGTAGCTGCTACGGGTGCTGTGGAAGAAAAGCTGTTATCAAGTGAGCTGGGAACACCAAATATTGGACCAAGTCTTATTAAGACATCACATTTTGAACCTGCTCTGAGGAAAATCTCACCTTCAGTCTCAAAAGAGGTATTGTATTGTATGTTTTAAGTTGGTCAATCTAGATTACTATTTAATGCCGTTACTTAAAGTAATCTATATTTTGGATTAAGGACATGTGGCTTTGCTATGCTGTTTAATGATTGACAATAAACTTTGCAACTTAGCATATTGTACCAGTAGCTTAATAAACATGATGCATATTCCTTACTTCATAAGAGCTAAATAATCTTTATTATAAAAATGAAAAACAGAGAAATTCACTTTTCTTGCACTCACACATGTTGCATGACCTGTCTCTGGTCACCCCATTCTTCTTGTATTGGTGGCTGATGCTAACTTTGGTGCTATCTTCTTTTACACATCTGCTTGTACAAATTTGCTGAAGTGCTTATAATGTCTTCCTTTTATTTAGAAAAATATGCTGGTGAATTCTGAATTAGTGCTCTTGGTTTAAAGTTACCCTACTGAGTTGAGAATGTTTGCTGACCATGTATTTGCAACTTAGCATATTGTATCAGTAGCTTAATAAACATGACGCATATTCCTTACTTCATAAGAGCTAAATAATCTTTATTATAAAAATGAAAATCAGAGAAATGCACTTTTCTTGCACTCATACATGTTGCGTGACCTGTCTCTGGTCACCCCATTCTTCCTGTATTGGTGGATGATGCTAACTTTGGTGCTATCTTCTTTCACACATCTGCTTGTACAAATTTGCTGAAGTGCTTATAATGTCTTCCTTTTATTTAGAAAAATATGTTGGTGAATTCTGAATTAGTGCTCTTGATTTAAAGTTACCCTACTGAGTTGAGAATGTTTGCTGATCATGTGTGTTTTCCTTTTTCTTTTTGGTGAAAGCAGCAAAGGATCTACTATGAGACATCATTCTCTCAAAACTTCAGTCGCTTGATGTGAGAAACATGGCTTCCAATTTTTCAATCTTCAGGAATGTCATGCCGGTAAAGATAAATAGTTTCTATATCACAGTTCCATGCCAGTGGCTTGATTTGACACCCTTCAGCAGTGTGGTTTAAAGGATGTAAGAGTATCAATGAACAAAGTAGTTACTCTTACTACAATTTTTGTGGGGATAAGAAATGCACATAGAATAGGAATAGTTCAAGAGGAATCCATTTCTTTCTCAAAGTTTTCTTTATATTCATACATAGTCTACATATCCCTGAAAGGCACTCTTTAAAGAAGAAATCATGTTGTGTGAATGATAAGTGAAATTCACAATTTTGATGATTCTCTTTAGGCACTCAAACATACTCTTTTCTTTTCTTTCACCTTTTTCTTGCTAGGTGATGTTTTCTGCTGTACATGTCCTCAGTAGAATCACTTGTATGTCTGTGTACTGTTTTGTACCGTTGTCTTCTGCTTCAATTTCTTTTCAGCCATTTGATAAACTTGTCTGGATCAATCATGGATGGAACATCCAGTGTTATCAAATTGAATTTGCAGTCTGTATGATATAAATCCTGTTATTGTATCCATTTTGTAAGGCCAATACTTACTAAGGACATCTAAGGTGTCAGAATTTGAGCAGAAGGTTCTCAAATTTCTTTTTCTTTAATCAATGTTGATCTTGTTTTTTGGGGTATTGTTTTCCAGATTACAATGTTTTACTTTGATTATTGCAAAGTTTCATGGTTTCATAGAACTAATATCTTTGTGTGATCATTGGGATATTATGCAACAGAATGGATATTTTGAAGTTTCAACACTGGTAATGTAGCACTGTAAGCACCCTCTCTCTCCCTGTTTTATATATTTTGATTTAAATGGAAAGTATTAAAAGAAACATGAATCATATGAATGAATAGAATATAAGAACGCCATACATATAAAGAAGATTAATGTAGATGTATTGATGATATCATTGACTCCAAAATATCCTTCATAACCTGACAAAGTTGCAGTCCGGAATCTCACAGCCTTCCTTTATTTTTGTCAGGGTAAAACAAGACACATGAGAAGGACATTAGACTTAGTGGCTTAGTTATTCTATCTCATCACTTCCCCTTTCTCTTTATATTTTTATTTTGATTGGAGCTACTAAAGGACTCAATATTCTTTAATACCCAATTGAGATAAAAATATCCAAAAAAAAAAATTATCTTATGACATCAAAGGTGTCAATTTAATCTTCAATAATTTAAAGTAAGATACCTTTCCAAACATTGGGAGAAATTTTTTTATTAATCTTGGAACCAATCATGTGGAACTTGGACTTGTTTGAAAATTTCTATTTACTTGGACTTTGGGCAAATTGCAACCATTTGATTATTTTCATTGACGAATAATAACCAAATTAGTTAGAAGTAATCTTTTATTTTATTTTCCAAAGTTGTCACTTGCATAGCTCTTTGAAATAAATAATTCTAAACTTTCAAAGGTCTGATAAGCAAAATCACTAACCGGGCCCAGTCCATCATCCAATAAATTCACGCCACGTCATAAAAGAACCCAATCTGGTGACTCGGTCCATCCCCATCATCTTCAGCGGCCACGTGGTCCCATCCCATCGGTCTTATCTTCATCCCTTCATTGCTTTGCCACGTCACTATCCAGATCCAATCCAACGGTCATAATCCAATCCCAAACCCACTTCATCCCTTCTATAAATAGCTCTTCAGTGGCTACTTCTCGATTCCTCTTTACTCGGCCGCCATTAGCGAGCTTCGTGGATTTCGCTCGAAGGTTCTCGATGGGCCTCTTGGATAAGCTCTGGGACGACACCGTCGCCGGTCCACAGCCGGACACCGGTCTCAGCAAGCTCCGAAAGCCAGCATCCTTCTCGATCCGTTCGATCTCCGGCAAAGGTATGGCGATCTGGTGATTTTTCTAGTTTATTCTCACCATTTTCTTGTGTTTTTTTTCCGATCTGAGCTGTTGAATTTGGGTTTGATTGCAGAAGAACAAGTGGATGAGCCAAGGGTGACGAGATCTATAATGATAAAGAAGCCGGCGGGTTCGCCGTCGACGGGGAACGGAACCCCTCCAACGTCCCCCGCCGGAAGCACTCCTCCGGTATCCCCCTTCTCTGGTAAGTAGGATAAAGCTGCTTCTGGTTTTACCTAAACCCTCTTTGTTGCGTTTTGGAATCTGGGAATTGGCTGGTGGTTGTTTGGCCTTTGTGCATTATTATACTAACTGTTATCTTTCCGGATTCAGAATATAGAATGAACAATCAATCAATCAATCAATTTGATGATAATTGTTTAATATACTAGCATTTGATTAAGGGGGTGATAGTTCTAAAGATTGATTGAAGAAATATAGATATATTTCTAGGTACAAATCACTATGGATTTTTTTTTTTTTACTACCTCTGTCCCATTGTAAGTGTTCATTCTAACCGTTCGAGTAAGAAAAGTAGTTAAAGTTCAAAATTTTACAAGTATTTAGTTTAATTTTCCCATATTATCCATTTCTCTTTTCATACGCCTAGTTTTTTTCTCTCATTTTTTTTTTAATTTTACTCACTCCGTCCCATTATAAGTGTTCATTCTAACAGTCTGAGTAAGAAAAGTAGCTAAAGTTCAAAATTTTATAAGTATTTAGCTTAATTTTCCCAAATTATCCATTTCTCTTTTCATACGTTTAGTTCTTTTTCTCTCATTTTTTTTCTCTCTAAGATGAGAATAATGCATTTAAAGAGGTTTATAATGTTGTATTTGAAAATTTCGCTTTTATATTAGGTATGTGGCCAGATAATTTGAGACAAGAAATTTTTTTAGAAATGTACACTTATAATGGGATGGAGGGAGTATTTTATTTTGTCTTTCGTTAGTTTTAATGTACATAAATGTTCAATTATGAATTCTAATTCATTGTGTGGAATTCATGGATGATGGATGATGATGGTGATGTCTTCTTCACTTATGCTCAAAGGATATAATTGATCTGTTCTTGAGTTTAAGGATAGAATTAATTGATGAAAGACACTATGTTCAGAGGGGAAAAATGTGTATATGTTGATTACATTGAAAGTTAAATTTTTTTTTAACACATGCATGGGAAAAAATGATTTTGATGATCAGGAGGAAAACAATGGAACCGTTTTAGGAGGAAGTCATCATCAGATGCATATGAACAAGGAGCAGTGGTGGATGTCGGACCTAGGAATCCCCCTCCTCCTTATGAGAATTGAGCTCATTTGAATTCCTCCTCACATTTTCTTCATAAGAGAACAACATCTAGAGGAAGAATATAAACTCAAGAAGTGAGACAGTGAGATAGTAAGATAGTGAGTCAGTGAGATTGTGAGGAGGGAGCTTTTCCTTTTGTGCATGAGTTTATGGTTTGTGTGATTATTAGATATTGCAAGTTAGGATGTAATATAATGTTAATGGGGTGGGCAGTTGGTTTGGTGTCATTGTACATGTGGGTTTATCCTTGGTTGTGTGTGTATTAAGACTTTAGTAGTGTTTGTTGTGGGGGTGTGGGTTTGTCATGATGCTACTTTATGTATATGCAAGTGAATGGAGTTGGTGTTTTTAGATTGTAAATACTGTGTCTTAGTTTGTCTCATCAAATTCTTGAGCTGTCAAGGTGTTTTTGGGCTGTGTAAATTTTTTTTGTGTGAATTATGGTTGCTTTTTTTTTTTTTTTTTTAATAATCTCTAGTTAATTTCATTTTTTTTTTTTTTTTTTTTATCTCACTGCTTTTTATAGTTTATGATCTATCTTCTGGTTACTCTAATTTTAGTCCCCATTCACATTAGTTTTCTTTTATTTTTTATTTTTAAGGGTAAACAATAAAAATGGTCATTTATTTTTGTATATGTTTCTATTTCGGTCCTCTAGTTTTAAAAAATTATGTTTTAGTCTTTTATTTTATTTTTTATTACAATTCAGTCATCTGATCCGAGCGCATGCGGTTAATGGTAATTCTATGTGGCAGTCGATGTGTTACATTTTTATTTTAATGGTAACGGCTATCATGTGAAATTGTTATTAATGCGTGTATTTGAGTGATTGAATTGTAATAAAAAGTAAAGTAAGATCAAAACATAATTTTTTAAAACTAGAATTAAAATGAAAACGCACAAAGTAAGAGAATATTTTAGTTGTGTGTTTTTTTTTTTTTTTTTAAGGGGATGTGTGTCCCACACCAAGGACATCTTGCTTTTTGTTTGAATAAGCATGAGTTGCGTGTAATAATATTTTGTATTGATTTATACGAAATTTTTCAAAATTTGTGAACGTGCGGTTCTTATCTTATAATCTATACTTACTAGTAATTCTCAATTCATGTGTATATATATACATATATATGAATTTCATCTCGGATAAACCTGGTAATTCCTTTATACTAAATATAAAGTGTTTAAATATTATTATTATTATTATTATTATTTATAAATAAAGTTAAGTATCTTTTCCAATTTTATAAAATATCTTAGATTATTCAAGTAGTTTCACTACCATTTGATGGTAAATGCGTACTGTATTTGTATCCACCATGTCTAATTTCTAAAATTTTAAAAACCACCAAATCAACTATTAACCACACAATAATTTTTTTATATATAAAAAATATAGACAACCCACTTGCCCTATATATATATATATATATATATATATATATATATATTATTTCAATAAAATCAATAAAGCTGTACTAAAATAGTTTGTTTGCTATAAAAACCAAACAATGAAACACATGGAGCTGAAACCAGACAAAGAAATACAGGCCCAAGCTTCTTCAAACATATAACACTCCATCTTCTCATTGTTCTCCTTCTCATACTTCTTCACATCATCAACAAAGGAACTTCCATTTTGTACACCATATATACACTCCCACATTAACGTGCATCTCAATCTCAAGCATCAAAAGTCTGGAGCTAAGACGAGAAGGAATCTCACTGACTAAGTTTTCCATCCAAAGATCAAATATAAATTCAAGTTTACAACGACCAATTGCGAAAGTTTATGAGAACTTCTTTGGTTGAATGAACATCTTTGAAGCGTTTTACATTGCACCTCAAAGTAAACAAACTCCTTTGTTGTTTGTTATTCACGGTCAGAGAACTGCTTTATTGCCTCTGGAGTTGTTTTTTTAGCAGTAATAACTAATAAGTAGCCTTTTGTGATGTAGAAGCAGACGAGGATGGTTGGGCTAGTGTCGGTGTCTCGCCGGTGATTTTTTCGAACTATTTCAGTTGTATTTTCAAACAGCTAAGCCGCGAAAAAAAGTAGAGTGTGCACAACCACTATTTACACTCTCAAAAATATGTATCTCGACCTATGATTTAAACTCTCACCACATGTGAAAAATTTTAATAAAGACCCAACCACTTGAAAATTACTAATGTTTGTTGGCACTTTTATAAATTTATAATTGTAATAGTCTTAGGGAAGCAGAGAACAAGTACATCAACCATGATAAAGATATATAATTATTATCATTATTTTTTCTTCTTGATCTCTATATTTTTATATATATACACACATAAGGTCCCCGGTTTACGTATTGTGTATATATATATACATAATGGACTTTATCTGGGGACTGTGAGTCTAGTTTGGACTCTGGGTTTTTTAACAATTATGTTTGGATTTTGTTGGATCGGAATCAAGTTTTGATTTTGATTAGAATTTATATAAAACACAATGGGTTTTATAACCCTGATTATTTAGTGTTTATTTATTATAAGTAAATATATGACTTATATTATTTCGTTTTCATTATTAATTATATAAAACATTTTTAATTTTGAGCTGCTAGGGTTAAACTTTCAGGATTTAAACTGATTAAAATTGAGTGAGTCGCGCTCGTTTTACAACCATACTCATCAGCAAAGGGATAACATCTTCTCATAGACCAATATAACCAGCAAACCCTAATAAAATAATTTTCTTTGAATTTTTTTCCCACATATTTCAAAAAACAAATCACATATTTGTTGCTTGTCAGAGAATCATCATCAGCATTTTCTTATTTTCTCCATTGTGTTCATTTCCCCATTTAAAATTTGTCTTATAAAACAAAATTCAATTCAAAATCATTGTTGTAGCACCTTATTCTTCTGTATTGACAAACCAATAAGACAAAAGCAGCTAATTAATAAGAACTAGGGGTGTAAATGATACATCTCTACTCGCAAGCTACTCGAGTTTGACCTGGTGAAAACTCGAACTTGGCTCGGTTGCGTCAAGCCGAGCTCGAACTCGAGTAGTCAAGCGAGCCGAGTTCGAGTATTTTGATAGTTGGCTCAAGTGCTCACGAGCCTATTCAAGCATATATGTATATATATATAATATTTAAATTTATTTGATGAAAATGAAGGAGAAAAACTTTCGAACTAAAAAATAATGTTTATAGTCATTTTTAGCCTTTTTAAGTTTAATCGAGTGATATTGAGTAGCTCGATTTGTGTACCGAATCAAGCTCGAACTATAAAATGAATACTCGATCGAGCTCGAGCTGAGTATCAAATACCGAATTTTCAGTCGAGTTCGAACTCGAGCTCACTACTACTCGGCTCGAGCTCGATCGATTACACCCTACCTGTAATCACCAACGACCAAAATATCTATTGGTATTCGAGTTCCTGTGAGACTATTCACAAATGATGAAAGTTCGATTCACTGGTGGTTTCAACAAGCTGCTCCGCCAAAGCTTATGCTCGTCTAACATTACCATGTTGAGTGAAAATTAGTAAATAAATAAAAATAAAAATGCAACTTTGGTGTTCAAGAGTGACATTTCAGGCATCAGTAGCAAGAGTTTGGTGATTGAAATCAGGAGGGAGGTTAAAAATAATAATATAACAGGAGCTGAAGACCTACAAAACCAGAATAACTCAAGTAATATTTCTTTTGAGTTTATTTGTTCAGCGGAAGAGCAGATGAGTCTCATCGCGTCGATGGATGATACAATTCCAGGAAGACAATTCTACTTCTTTGCATATGTAACATGCATTGGGTTTTGCGGGGTGATCTTGAAACCATGGAGGCCTTGCATGGCAACTGTGGACTGCATCTCATCCCCATACTCGACAAAGGCAATGCCAGGTTTAGTTTCAACCATCCTGACTTCTTTAAATCCGGGGTACTGGCAGAATAACATCTGTAACATCATTGGAGTAGTTTCCGTCGGGAGATTCTGGACAAACAAAATGCTGTTTGGTGGAGCCGGTGCCTCAGGGAGCTTGGCCACGCCTAAGGGCAGCTGTGATAACTGTTTTGTTGTAACCAGTAGAATATGAAAAAAAAAAAAAAAATGGGCCGAGGTCAGAGATGTGATAATTTTGGAATAATCAACGAAGTTTTTACATTTGTTTTGCTTTTCATCTACTGAAAAGAAGAAATACATCCTTACCGGTGGAGTGACACCATAAGCACCATGAGTGGCACTCAAACCTCCCCCAGAGTAATTATTGTCATGATGGTGTTCTCGTTTCTTTCTATCAGCTGCACCCAATCACCCGAAGAAAATTTTCAGTTATTATCGTGCAAATAAAACTGATCATATGTGCAAAGTAGCATGACATATTTGTTGTTGTAAGAGGCAAGTGAAAAAGCAAACCAGGTGTTTGGCATTGATGTGCACAAGCAACAACTTGATCTCATAATGTCAAGAAAAACTTCATAAGAGAAAATATGTTTTGAAAAGAATAAACAATGATTATCCAGATAATGAGTAGATGATAAGCACTCATTCCTGCATGCATAAATAGCTCAGCTAATGAAATCAAACTAACACCAAGTAATGTGCAGAGTCTTTTCATGTGCTAGGTCACATTAGTTATGATCACTATTTGAAGTAGAGAAAATTAAGTAAAACCATTAGCAACCCCATAGTTTTAGAGGGATCTGGACAAGTGAAGAATTCAAAAAAGGTTGTCGCAACACATCGCCATTCAAAATCATGAGAATGTCAATCCAAAGGATTCAACCTTATATCCTATGGATAAAAAACAGAAAAAAATGGCCAAAACCATAGTTTAGATCAAAGCATGACTACTGAGTATAGGTAGCTATAACTTGATAAATGTGAAAGTGTATCGGAATATTAAGTGTATTGGCAGCTTCTTGAAAACTGAAAACAGGTGAAATATTTAATTGTCAATATTTGACAAATGTGCCTAAACATCATCAAACACCAGGAAGCACAATAGTCAATTAAAATATTCAGAGTTCTCAAATAAGTCTGGCATATGACTAAGGTAGATCTAAGATGCCAAAAAGGACATGGGAAGAGCAATTTCCAAATATCAGGCAATGAATTTTAAAGAGAAATGAGTGCAATAAGATGTTTAGATAATAATTAAAGCACAAAACCAACCTCTTTCATCATGTTTTTTTCGTCTTTCTCTAGGCACAAAAGTGCCATCAGCTTTTGCTATTAAATCTGATTTGGTCTTTGCATACTGAATCCTCTGCAATATGACAAAAAAATTGATCATAAGACTCTTAAGAGAAATAACAAGATTAAGCAATAAAAGTTCATGCGATAACAAAGTTAGAACCTAAAAAGGGTTTTTTCAAAAATGGCATCAGTGGATCAAAGAAGTAAGACCATAGGGCTTAAATTATCTTTCATGAGTCTAGGGTATGTACCAACTATTAGTAAATGCTCTGGATGAAGGAAATTATGAAAAAAATAAAAATTCTATCATCCAGATAAAGGCTTTCTTTTTTGCAGAAGAATACCAAGTAGAGTTTCTTGAGATTATGATGTCTAATTATTAAAAAAATTGTAATTTGAGAAAATACTAAAGTTTCAAATTGGCGCAAACCTACAATGTGTTTGGACTATAGATGGTTAAAATAAAAAATAAAAAAATAACTTATGAAAACATGCTATACATGATTGAATAATAGACCAAATGGATAGTAGCTGTCAAAGCCTTAAACATGGGAACATGGAACTCTAGCGTAAACATACCATGGGTTTCTCATAGAAAGGAAAACCTTGCATACGCTTGAGTGCTTCAGACGCTGATGAAACATCCTCAAAGATAACCCATGCTTGACCTTTATGTTTAAAAGTCTTGAAAGCAAGTACTTCCAATATCTTCCCAAATTGTGAGAAAACGGCATTCAGAGATTTCTTAAGTTCTTGAAGAAAGCAAGCCAACCAATCAGTCAATAAATGAAAGGGAAAATGATGTGACATGGAAGTTATTGAAAAAAAAAAAGATACTGCTTAAGTTCTTGAAGAAAGCAAGCCAACCAATCAGTCAATAAATGAAAGGGAAAATGATGTGACATGGAAGTTATTGAAAAAAAAAAGATGCTGCTTAAGTTCTTGAAGGAAGCAAGCCAACCAATCAGTCAATAAATGAAAGGGAAAATGCTGTGACATGGAAGTTATTGAAAAAAAAAAAGATACTGCTTATGAAAAAGATGAAAGTACCAACAACTCTCAGAACAGGAAAAAAAACATAAGCCACAATCAAAATCTGTCTGAAAATGAGCATCTATAGCAAAGACAGATCGAACATAGTTTGATCATTTACCTGTATTCAACAGAAAATAAATAATTGTCCTTTTCCAACTTTAAAACAGCATAGATGACAATAAACGACAAAAATAGATCTTGGAATATGTGAATCTTTGACCACCATATTATTAAAAAAAAAAAAAATCAATTGTACTGGTCTGCAATCTGCAAACTCCATGTTTATTATATAACAAGTCGGTGCTTCATTAGGTTTCCTTCTAAATGTACAGTTATAATTTCACTTAAAACATTGAGAACAAATCAAGAGAGTTTCCTCTTCAAGAACACCTTGTTAAGCCCAAGCCTAATTTGCCTCCAGATTCTTTGCCAACAGTTAATGATGGAAATTCAAATTCTTCAACAATTGTCAATGTCTAAGTGCTAGGTCAAATACTCATCCTATTAAGTTAGTTTAGATGTAGGCACTTTATCTGAGAGTTTTGATTTCAAACTTAAGGCAATATGTAAAGCCTTATGACTCTATAACCTTGCTACTGGAATATAAGAAGCCAAGCTCCCTTTCTGCATGTTTTTACCCTCTCTTTCTGCTCAAAATCTTCTACACAGCTCAGTGTAAAAAGAACGAATAAGTTCCAGTTCTCCAAATTCTCAAAAAGGTAGAAAATTGGTTAGGAAGAAAAAAGCTTGTGATGCTCTTTCTCTCCACATATGGGAAACTCCTAGTAAGATTTAAATAGACATCTACACCATGTGATTTAATACTTCCATATCATCTATAAAAATCTTATCTACAGCATGGATTTTGATTAATAGCGAGTAGAATCATATTGCCCATATGAAAACTCCTTGTTGATCCTTTTGAGCTTCCATAATAAGTTTATAGAGACAACTGAAAACAGGCAGACCCAATCGAGTGTTATATGTATTGGATGACAGATGGATTTATTCCAGTTCTCTAAGCACCTGGGGTACTTGTTGCTACTTCAATAGAAAATTGGAATGTTACACAAAGGACTTCCCTATGTGAACTAAAATAAGTTGCCTTTATCACCCAAGTCAAGATAGACAACAATTAACAGTAGACTTCTAGCTACTAACAATTAAGTATAAACTCAATAAAAAATATAAAGCCATTGAGTGAACAAACATACATAAACTGATCTATACATTGCCTCACTCAAAATCACACAATCCTCAGCATTACTATTAGGCCTCTGTATGCAAATGGTCTCAAGAGATAATTAAGCTTAAATCTGAGATGCACATATGTGACCATCTCATAAGATAGCTATAGGGATCTAATTTTCCATTTGTAATATGCCAATATGGATGCATACTATTATGAGGTCAACAAGTAATGAGATTACATGACATGATTTGCTCCCATCATTTCTTTAAGAAAAGTATCCAACAATATATACATCAGTCTAGCTCAAAAGGTTAGTTGCCGAAAACAACAAATTTTAGAACATGCATTGTTCTTGATTTGGATACATCAGAGTACCAAATGGTTACTTCACAGTTGAGAGAACTAATATGCCATCTCTGTAACAAAGTCTTCATTAGACAAATAGTTCATGCCATCAGCTGAAATACTGACTGAGCACTAATCATTGCAAGATTTCGGAGAGAGCAACAGTCTAATTATACTCCTATTTTCAGTGTATCCCTATAAACAAATGCATCACTAACTGAAACTAAAGCATTTGCCCCTCCTCTACAAAAACAAAATTTCATTCAAAATCAAATAAAAAATAGACACTAGTACTTCAAATCCTCCACTAATGATATGAATAACAGACCCACAATGCAGGTTCTTAACACCATTTAGATATATTGTACAAAATCTGTTCTATTACTACCTTAAAACACCAAAAAAAAAAAAAAAATTTTAATTGCCAAAAAAAGCAAATTTAATAACATTTCATTATTCCATCAATTGACGAGCCAACTAAAATTTGTTCCTCTACCTTCGATCCTCTAAAATCTTTAAACAATTCACTTAAAAAATCCAAAGAGAAAAAAAAAATCACAAAAACAAGACGAACAAGCAGCAAGAATCACTCCAGTAGCTTGAAAACGAAGAAATAAAAAACTAGGGTTTCTCTAGGGTTTAGAAGAGGGTGCAGGGCGTACCATCGATCTTGATCTTCTCGTTGAGGTTGTTGATGTAGATGGTCATGTTGGGAGGAAGGGAGGGAGCATCAGCAGAGGTTGTGGTGACTGCGCCGCCTCCGGCTCCAGCTCCGGCGCCGGCGACGCCCATCGCGTTCTCCATGGCCGCCGTCAAGCGAGGACCAAATAGAATGCGAGCTTAGAAAGACCTCTTGAATAATTCGAAGTTGTGCGTGGGCTCTTATTCTAAGCAAGAGCCCAAGTTAGGCCCATCAACGGCCCATAAACTTTTAATTAGGTCCCAATTATTCGCTCACTTCCATCTGATTTACCGACTTATAAAAGTCGTTAATTGAGTACCGTAATTTTAAATTCACGTTCAATTGAGTCACCCTGGATAACTCCGTTAACGGCATGATGACCTGGCATGCCAAGTAGATTATAAAAAAAAAAAAATCAAATTTAATAAGGGACATTGGTGCAACTTATCTGTCTAAAAAAATTCAAAAATTAAATTACTTTTTGCTTATTTGATATGAACAATCAATTATATGAATTGACTATCTTCAAAGTAAAAATGGTTTTTATCTATGTTGCATGCTGATGTGGCGAAAGGACATGACCTGGCTTGCCATGTCAACACACCGTTAATGAAGTTAACTCCGGTGATCCAATTGAACGCATATTCCCACTTGAAATTTTTTATAATATAGTGACTCAAATAGTTAGGTCTATTATTTATTTTAGTTTCGCATATGGGCTAACTTCTAAGCATGCCTTCTTTCTTAGTCCAAATTGGGCCCATATTAGGCCCATAAGTTTAATATAATAATAATGTTATTATTTTTTTTCATTTTTGTTCTTTTTTTACTCTAAAAATGTATTAAAATTACATTATTTCATTTTTAAAATTTATTACTTATTAATATTTTTATTTTTTAAAAAATGCAATTTTTTCATATTTAAAAGAAGATGTTTTTTCATAGAGGGCTTTATTTGTGTATATATATTCTTTTATGAAGCATTGTTTTTTGTAGTTATTAAAAATTATTTAAATTTTTAAAATAATTAGTTGGTAAAAACGTTAAAAACGAGTTTTATTTTTTCAAAAATTGAAATTTTCAAATTTATTTAGAATTAGAATAAAATTCTTTAGTTTTGGTGAAATGAAAAAAAAATATAAAAAGAAAACTATCATCACTCTATACTTTTTTATAAACTATTAAATTGATTTTAACTATAACAATATATTAGTAAATAATAATATTTTGTAAAAGTATCAAGTAAAAATAAGTATAATAAAATATATTAATATTTTTAAGGGGTATGAATTGCATCAGAGTATATTTTTATTTAATTCTAGACTAGATATCCCTAGTACTTAAGAATGCAAAAATGAAATAAATACTTTAATAACAGGTCATGGAAAATTTAACACAAGTTCCAAAATATTCCATCAAGATAATATATATATATATATATATATATATATATATATATATATATACTTTATTTATGAGAAAACCATTACTTATTTTTGACCTTTTTAAAAAGAAGTTAAAGAATTATTATTATCACTAACCATTTAAAAAAGTGTAGGCTCTAACTTGCAAAGGTGCAAGCAAGCATTGAATATTATATAATATGTTTATAATATAATATATTATATTTATATAGTATATAGTTATACTTAAATACAAGTGAGATGTTTTTTATGCATTATTATTTTGCATCAAGTTGAAATATTTATATATTATATGATTGATATTTTTTTATTTTTTTATTTTTTATAAACAGTATCAAAGAAACTGACAAATATAAAAATACATCAGTTATAATAATTTCTATACTAAAACGCAAAATAGTATTTAGGCATAAAGTATAATCGATCGAATTTAAGCCGAGCACCAGATTACTTGAGCTCGAGCTCGATTGAAAACTCATTGCTTGATACTCGTCTTGAGCTTAATTGAGTTTTATTTTGGTAGCTCGAGTTCGACTCAGTAAATAAATCGAGCTACTCAAACTCGATAAAACCTAATAAACTCAATTTGATCATAGATAATTTTATATTGGAATTCGAATTCGAGCTTAAGCTCAAGCTCAAACTAAATTATATATATATAATAAATTAATATATAATATATTATAACTACTTAACTAAGCTCACAAGCACTAGAGTCAAGTTTTAAAATACTCGAACTCAACTCACTCAACTATTCAAGCTACTCGAGCTTGAGCTCAACTCGATCCTAAAAGAATTGAATTCGAGTTTTCTCTGAATCAAACTCGAGTAACTTGCAAGTAGTAATGTATCATTTACACCACTAGGCATAAATTTCTGTTAGTACTCTACTCATACAGTGTCAATTAAGTGTTGGTCATATATATATATATATATATATATATATATATATATTTGATTTTTATTATTATTTTTTTTAATCCATAGTGGCTAGATATTGTTATTTTGTAATTAAATTAAAAATTTATATTTTGGGAAATAAGAGCATGACGCGTGGATACTATGATAGTGACGCGTGTCACCAAAAGTTAATTGAATTGAGTTGCCATTTGGTGCCCGTCGTAGTTTACTGACGAAATGAACACGTGTAACAGTGCTTGCCATTAAATATCTAATAAAATGGCGCACTTTGATGTGCAAAATAATAATAATAATAATAATATAAATAAATAATGAGAAAATTGTAAACTCATTACCAAATTTTCACATATTAAAAAAATTCTACTTTTAAAAATTTAGAAATTATAGTGACCGCATGTCATGGCTTCCTTTCGGTGGAAGATGGGAAGATATTTTAGGAATTTTCATTTTAAATTTAAATCTAAAAATAAAAATAAGAGCAGTGACTGTATGAACAGTATTTTAAAATTTTCAATATATATATTATTAATGGGTGATAATGAAAATATCCAAGAATATGTAAGCCTTTATTTCTTATTAATAAAAAAATGATTTTTGATATTTTAATATAAGAAATAACTAAAATTTACGCATCAGTTATAAACTTATAATAATAAAATCCAAATCTAAATATTAATAAAAATGAAAAGTTATGAAATAATATATTACTAAATTGTGATAATAAAAATATTTAAAAATTAAAATCTAGCTAATTATAATTTGATGTATGAGCATTGAATCTTTTGTATAGACGTTTTAAACTGTGAAAACAGATTTGAATTTCAGCTCATACGTATCAAAGATACAGATGTTTTAAAACTTAACTTTTTGCGCATATAATGTATTGTCGTTAAGATGTGATTTGTTCAAATTTATTTAAAAAAAATTAAAATTAATAACTTAAAATTTTATTTGTTATAACAAAAACCTCCTATTACCGATGAAAAGTTTCATCCACATCTTGATAAATTCCTATTAAAAAATAAAGAAAGAAAATCTTCTGAAAAACATTTTGCTTGGTTTAAATGTTAAAATTTATTGAGAATTTCCCCCTTTTTTAATTTACGCAAATATTATCATTATATCTAATAAAATCTAATAGCAACAGCTGCACTTACAAGTGATTTTTTAATATATATATATATATATATATATATATATATATATATATATATATATATATATATATATATATATTAAAATGAATGGTTCAGAAAAGTCAAAAGGAAGGGTCCAAATGTAAAGAGAGCCAAATTCCAAGAACCAGCTCTCTGTCTCTTTCCATTATTTTATAATTTTAAATATTTAAATATTTAATTTTATGCGCCGTCATTAAAGTTATTTCATGATTAAAATATTAAATATTAAATTTGCATTACATTCAAGTCTCTTCTTTCTATATTTGACTCTTTCAGAAACCCAATAATTATTGATCATTATAATTTTGACATTAAATATATTAGTTTAATATTTGTTGTTTTTATCGGCTTGGTTATTTTATTCATATTTATTCAAGTTTTGTTTTAAATGATGATATAAAAAAAAACACATAAAGTTTTTCTAGGCTGATAATTATCAGAGTTATAATGTTATATATGCACAAATGTAAGGTTTTTTTTAATAAAAATATTTATTCGTTTAAAAGATATGGCAAGATTGAGATTAGTGAAAGTAATATTTATTATTTGCTTGTGCAGAGAGTGACTTAAAAAAACTTTGAAGTGAAAATTTAACTATTGTCATCTTTGTGTATATACATATATAAATTTTCAATTAAAAGGAAAAAAATAAACATAAATAACAACTCTATCGATGTTCATAGATTAGCCATTCGATTCAATCCAACAGTTACATAAATTTTTTTTATTATGAACAGTATTTATATAATGTTATCAACAATATCAAGTATGATGAACACACTCGCTCATCGATGCATTCTCAGTCATTAAATCAACATCTAAACCTAATCTTAACCATTAAATCCGATTTACACTAATATATATATATATATAAACAACGTGATATAATCAATTTCAACATAAGTACAATTGAGAGAATATTATTTATCTTCACATTTCTTCTACTTTGTATGAGTCTCTTTTATATTCTCACGTGTATTTTTTTTCTCTTAGATGTTACATAAACTCTTTGATATATCAGTATAATATTAGCTAATAACTCAAAAGAATAAATAAAAAAAACTGTACATTTTATTCATAACTACTGAAGTTTTTATAAAAGCAAAATTTTAAAGAGATAATCTTTTACTAATTTAAATTTTAATCAACAAACAACAAATTTAAATATTTAAATCAAAGATATCCTAACTAAATTAAAATTAACATTATTATCTCAACATTAACAACTTTATAAATGATAAAACATTTCCGTTATATTTTTTTTATACATAAATATTTAAATTCAAAATCATTATTTATTTAAAATATATATAAAGAATCTAGAAAACAAAGGTGGAGTAAAACCAGAAAAGACTCAGCCGGCCAACAGCTTTATCATCTATCAACAACACGTGTTCCTTTGACGCGTTCATTCAACCAAAACACACCCTCTTTTCTCTCTCTCTCTCCTTCTCTTTCCTTCTTCTTTCCCACCTCCTCCTCTTTCATTCCCCACATCTCTCCTTTTCTCTCTTTATATATACACAACCTCTACACTTCCATCACCTTCAAAATTAAGAAGAAGAAGAAGAAGAGCAACCCAAACTCTCTTCTTCTTCTTCCTCATCTCACACCTTCACTTTCTCTTTATCTTTTCCTTTCTTTCTTAACTATCAAAACACAATCAAATGGCTCGTTCTCTTCTCCTCAAGAACCTCTTCACCACCTTCTCCAGGTATTCCATATATTTCTACAAATATATAATTTATATGATTAAGTTATTATTAAGTAGTATAATAATAATTAATGTTTGTAACTTTGTAGGAGAGGGTACTCAGGGATGGCAAGTGAAGTAGAGAGGAAAGGGAAGGTGATGGAGGAGAAGGTGGTGATGATGAACAGAGAAGGAAGTGGTGGAGTTGGAGCTGGAGGGGTGGTGGAGGAGAGTTGGGTGCCGGATCCGGTGACTGGGTTTTACCGGCCGGCGAATAGGTCGGTGGAGATGGACGCTGCTGAGCTCCGTCAGATGCTTCTTTCTCATAAGTACTCTTCTCGTGTTTGAAATTAATTAGTACTAATATTATTAATTAGAGTGATTTAGAGGGTGTGAGAGAGAAATTAAGAGAGATAGATCTCTATGTTATCAGTTAATCCAGTGTTATGTTTGGATTAGTGATGATTTTAATTATGTTTTTACTTTGTTTGTCTTTTACTAATGAGATGATTATCTATGAATTTCTTCTTCTTTTATTTATTTATTTATTTTTGGGTGGCTTTGTAAGCGCTGGATTTTTAAGGCCTAACGCTAAACAAAACTTGATGGAGATTCACAAATTAATTGATTAATTGATTAATTAATTAAATTACCATTCTAGATTACATCAGTCATGTAAAGGTTAAAAAAATAAAATAAAATAATAGGATTTGATGAGTAGTGAATTTTTTTTTTTTTTAATAGGACCGAATTTTAATACTTTATCAAAGAGAATTTAGGATTCAGAGACTAAAAAACCTAAAAGGAAAGAATTATTCATAATAATACAAAAGCTTTTATAGCTTTATATGTAAAGAAAAATTATAATATATATTGAATCGGCTATTCAATTTTGCTTTTATTCTTATTCGAGTTTTCACCAACAAATTTTGTGTGAAAAACATCTCATTTGACAAAACATGATTGATTTCAGAAGATCAGTGATCTCAAATCACTGTAATACTTCTATACCCAATTTTCGTTTGTTTGACTTAGTTAAATATATATATATATATATATATATATATATATATACAAGACTTTCATGGACGCTTCATTCGTATAACAAGTGGTGGAGGGAACAAATAACTCAACAACGATTTTTCTATCATCTGATTTGAAAAAATTGTTTAAAACCAACCAATCTATCTTTTTTTAAAACCCAAGATAATTCTCATAAACTGTTCATTATTATTATTATTATTTAGACACTCTCCGAACATTCGCCAAGATAACATGTCAAAATGCCACTGTTGACATAAATAATCATTCTTTTTTTTAATAATTTGAATTGTTCTATACCTCAACAGAAAAACACTGTGCACAGGCTTGAAATATGCTTGCTGAGTTTGATTTATAGTATTTTTATTAGAATGAAATCAAGATAAAAGAATATATATATATATATATATATATATATATATATATATATAAACTGAATGAAAAATCTTCAAGTTTTGATTCAGTACCAACCAATTTGTTTTTTTTAAGAGGAACAGACGGTCCGTAGACAAATGGAAAGAGTTCTATCAGGGACCCGTGGACCAACCAATTGGTTGAAATGACTGAAATTTATGAGGAAAAAGTACTAGAGAAGATGCCTCAACAACTCAATAATAACAATCAATCAATCAATCAGTGAGATTATGCCAACAATGAGATTTGAGACAGACCTTGTTGTTTCATATCTAAAAGATAAAAGCATTCCAAATTTCAGTTAAGAGATTCCTGCTGCTGGAGATCATCAATGCTTGTGATATGTCACAAAATAACAAACATCAACTAAATGCAGGCCCTCAGAAATATAAGTAATGGGACAATAAATATAGAAAAGAGAATGCCATAAACTGCAATCTTGAATCAATAATAACTCAGAAAAAGACAATAAATCAATAATTATGAGCTCTTCCATGACTAGGCCTGTAAACAAGCTGAGCTTAATCGGACTGAGCCCAGCTCGAAATAGACTAACTCAAGCTTGAGCTCGAAATTAACTCAAAAATGTTGGCTCGAGCTCAGTTTGATTAGCTCAAAATTAAATTTTTACTTACGAATTATAATTTATAACACATGATAGAAAGATAAGGAAAAAGAGACGGAGGTTGATTTTATATATTGTAATAAATTATTATTATATATATATATTTTTTCGAGCTATCGAGCCGAGCCCGATCAAGTTTGAGTCGCTTGACTTGGCTTGAGCTCGGCTCGAAATTAATTTCGAGCTCAAAATTCAAGCTCAAGCTTGGCTCGAAAGCTTGAATTTCGAGCCGAATTCAAGCTTTTACCAAGCCGAGCTAGAGCTGCTCACGAGCAGCTTGATCGTTTGACAACCCTATCCATGACTGATATAGTGATACCAAATTTTTAAGAAAGAAGCAAGGAAAGATTAATCATAAATATACACCCAACTAAATGAGTGGTTGTATGCATTATTTGTTGTCAAATTAATGGTCCTTCATGAAAAGCATAATACAAGTACCAATTAGGCAAGTGGATAACATTGTACATATGATTCTCATGGATGTAGTTTAGGAGATTTTAATCATGTAGAATTATAAAGTCAAATAAATTTCCTTTAGTTTGACTAAATGGTAGTAAGCTGTAATACATGACAATTGCATTCATTAACTTCTTCCTAAACTTGCATTTACAGCTAACAACAAAAGATAAACATGAGATCAGTTATTGATGGAAACAGGAAACTACTGCAAGTTGTTGATTCACATATGGAATTAACATGACTGAAATTATTCAATTGTGCAAGTCAGGTACAACATCTATAAGAACATATATACATATACAAAGATAAGTGCCCATGTGACAATACAGGAAGTCAGTTGTGGTTGTATTTCTTGACAAATTATCAGTCCTTCATGTGATCTCAGTAAAGGGGCAAGTGGGCAGGAGGATAACATTGTACATATGATAGTTGAACTGATATTCATGACCACATAAATTTTAGCCTACTTTGAGTACAACTTCATATAATAAATTCAAAATTTGATAATTTTACTTAAAAAAATAACATGTTTAATACCTGAATTCTTAGATCTTCTCCGCTGGATGTACCTGCATAAATCCTTGCAATTATATTTACAATTGAAGATGATTGACAGGCAAGACACTATATTTTTACAAACGTACATATGTTAAATGAAACCAAATGAGTTACACTTTGAGATTATGAAGACAAATAGCAGAAAAATAATGAGAGGAAGCAGGGAGGATTAGCAGAAAAGAAAGCAAAAGAAAGAAAGGGCATGCATAAAGCTGTAAAAAGTTGCAATTGAAAAAAAGAACATAAAAAGAAGTTACACTAAGAAATCAGAAATAGGAAATGCTGATAGCTTATAATTAGAGCACAGAGACCTACTTTAAAGCGGTGTCAGATGATGGATTTAAAGTTAGTCCCATCCTCTGCAACATCAAGAGAACGAGTCAGAAGTGAATAAAATAAAGCTCAACAACAACAACAACAACAAATGAAAGAAGTAAAGAGCATACTTCCAAGCAATTTTGGCAGGCTTAATTGTAGATTTGAACTTACTTGATAACCATGTTTCATTCTGAAAAACATATAAATAAAAAATACAAAATATGAAAACTTACAAGATGAAGTCCCATGTAAAGCAAGTTCAATGACGTCAGCATGCATGCTTATATAATGACAGTTTCAGGAGCCCTGCAATGCTACTATCTTACAAGTCCAATAAATAAAGCATCCGAAGTAATAATTGGAGGCTGATGGTCATCAAAAAATTGCAATGACAAGCATGAAAGAGTGGGGTGCTAATATATGAGCCAGCTAACCAAATTACTCATACACTCAAGCAAACATAAGCCACAATTGATGCACATGTCCCATAACCATTAATGCAGCATTAGCAATGAGATATCACCAAGATGACAAGCATCAATTACAATGCATATGCAGATACCACAAAAGCAAACCAATGATGGGCTTCAGTGCTCACCGAGATGAGACAACAAAGGGTCACAAATAAAGATGCTGCAAAGAAACCATTGAAGAAAAGCCAAACAATAGATAGCCCGTTCCATGCTTTATACAAAAGTCTTTATTACTGCTGAGCACAATCTACCTTTTGAAATCGTGACAATGACAACAACAAAAGTGAGTGCCAAAAATTTCATCCTACATACCATTTCAGTAGTCTCCATCTGCTGTTAAACTATTAGACAACACTTTGTAGACATATACCACCAAGTTCGCATTATATATGATAAGCATAACTTTATTAAAACAGCCACCTTCTTTTGATTTGTAGACCAATATCCTCAATCCTTTAATTTCTTTCCATACACTGCAGTAAATTAAGGATATCTTCATCCACACCTTCGGCTTTATAATATCACTGAACAAACTTTTTCCAGGATACAATGAGAAGTAATACAAAGAGACAAAGATGAAGACAAGTCAAGAAGATCCTTAGGCAAACATCAACTGTTAATGGAAAAGAAACAAATAGCAAAAAAGGCAAATCACATCAAAGATGCTCAAGAAAATGAAGAAACCCAAAGACAAACACTTAAAACATACAAGCTAAGATCCACATTCAAGGAATGAGCGTCAAAGGATCGAATCTTTCTCATACATTTCCAGTCAAATATCTAACTTGACTGCCTGTTGAAAACATGTAGAAGACTGTTCAACAAGACAATGTTTCTGACGAAAGGGAATGAGTTATTAAGTTGCAGCTAATTCTGCAGAATAGAAAATTCTCAGAATTAGCTTGCTGAAATCTCCGGTGTAAAAGAAACAGCTTTTTGAACTTGAGAATTCAAACAGATCCAAGACAAGATCTGGATAACCTCTCATTATCAATCTTCACTAATATTGATTATTAGTCTTTGACTAACAAAAATTGCCGTAGAAGGGAAAGCAACTACTTCTGAAACTTCATTCAATAGTTCTAGTTTGAAAAAAACAAAATGTGAACAGAACAAAGTAATAGACCTTTAGCCAAGACACCTAATTCAACCAAACTACTTGATTTCCATATGGAAGGATATATTTATTCTATCTATCGAAAAAGATTAACTTATCCTTTGAAATTCTAGAAGAACAATTTAATCCAATTCAAAAATATAATGTTCTAATTAATTGTATAATGCTGACTCAATACATCTAATGAAAAGCATTATGAAGCTAACACTACCCATCACCAAAATCCAAATGAGACAACAAACAAATGACTGAGGGCAAAGAATTACAGCATTAATTAACGTCAGCTCAGATTCGAGCAAATTTATACACTTAACCAAATACAGGAAAAGTGGACAAGGATGAATTAGCCATCGAGTCAGAATAAGATGTTGGATTTTACAGTGGTCAAAGTTGGAAACTAAATAAGGAATGTGTCCAGAAGTAATAGATTTATAACCAATATCCCCACAAGAAAATTAATATTTAAAATGATCTGCAGGCAACTAAAACTAATTGTGATTGAGCAAATAAATTCCCATTTCTCTTGCAATTTTAAGCAAGTTTCACAAGAAAATAATAAAGAACAAGGCACATGAAACAGAGAGCGTTGCTGATGGTCTATGCTCTTAACCTCAACCCAAAGATCAATTTTCAGAATTGAGTTTTCTTTCTTGCCTAGAAGGAAGTATTTCAATCTCCAGAACATAGTGAGTACACAACAGAGATTCAGAGTTCACTTCATTTTTTACCCACACACTAATAGATGCAGAGGACATGATTTGAAAGAATCAAGACAGGAAAGAAGAACAATAAGTGGAAAATATTGAATAAAAAGGAGTAAATTTTTCATCATCCAAGCATCACTGAGAGAATCTCACCAAACTATACAAAAAGACTTCAAATTGAAACAAACAAAAGAAACCAAAGAAAGTACTGAAGCACAAAACATCACATTCTAATTTCGAGTTCCCTATCCAATCCCTAACGTCAAAAATCAAATGCTTCAACTTCCACCAAGATCCAAACTTCACCTACATCACAAATTGATCCCACAAAAGCTCAATCCATAGCAGTAAACATTATTCATTAAAAAAAAAGACTTTTTTCTCAAATTTACCACCAAAAAAAAAAATACAAAGCAAAAACTCAGAAAAATTAATAAGATAAAATTAGCAACTAAGATAACCATGTACTGTAAGAAACAAACCACAAAAGTCCAGCAAAATTATAATATATAAAAGTACCAAAGTTCCCAAGTAAAAGTTTTCACTAATAACTGAAACCCTAAACCTTAAAACATCCATTTATTGATTTCAAAAGAAGATTACCATCCCCACATGCCGAAACTCATCAAGCAGGCACCCTCAGCTTGATCCTCGCACCATCGCCAGCACCACCAACACAATCAAACCCACACCCGCATTGCGGGCTCTCAAAGAAGTTATCCTCCGTGAAGTCAGCAGACGCGATCCCAACGGAGAACTCGAGAGCGCCGTCTCTGTGTACTACCTCAATGATGTTGATCCAAAAGAACAAGATCTTCACGCTGACGCCCTTGAGATTGTAAAGGCGGTTAGTGGAGATGGTGCCGGAGATGGTGGATTGGTAGCGGAGCTGGTAAGAGTTTTTTATGGAGAAGCTACAGTCGCCGTCGAGGTACGCCGAGAACTCGCCGGAGGAGGAGTCGAGGTCGTAGCCGGTGGCGCCCTTCGGGAGGAGGCCGACGGGGAAGCCGTAGGACTGGAGGACATCGTAGGCCGATGGTTTGGAGAGGACGGTGAGCGGTGAGCTCACCGCGGAGGAGGAGAAGCACACGAGAAGAAGAAGAAGGAGAGATGAAGCCATGAGCTTTTGGTTTTCTCGAGCTTGGTCTTCGTTTCGTCTTATAAACGGAACGGACACGTGGAGAGAGATTATTGGATGGGGAGGATGGGAGTGGTGATCTCGAGGAAAAGGGAGCGGTGGAGAGAGTGCCACGTGGAAAGAGAAGATGTGATGGGAATTAGTTTGAAAGGTTGTTGGGCGAGTGGTGAGATTTTGTATTTTCTTGTATGAAAAGTCATGTCATGTTATAAAATAAAAAATAAATATTTATGTGGTACAATAATTAATGAAGGTTGGTCATGTTAATTATTTAAATATTAAATGCTGTTTGTTACCAATGACCAATTTTTTTTTTATAAAAGTATTTAACTTAATCACTAAGAATGGATCGTCAAACACAAAATTTCTATATAAAATTGTATGAACTTTTATACTAAACAAGAGGTATTAACCTATTATGATCGTTTTTCATTTTTAAGATCCAAACTTAAATTAAAATTAAAATAATTATTTAATTTTAATTTTATTTCAAGAATTATTTGAGAGGTTTTTGCCTATTTTAAATGATGTAATGTCAAAAATTCTCTATTAAAAGATGAGATAAAATTATAGCTGAACAGACAACATGCTATATATGTGATATATGTGATGACAGAAAATTTTCAGCATATACATCATCAAAAATAGTCTAAAATCTCTTAAGTGACCACTCGATGAAACAGAATTAAAGTTTTATAACCATTTTATTCAAATTGAAATTTGGACAAAAAAAAAGGACCATAGTTTGATAACCTATCAAAAAAAAAAAAACCCTAAAAAAACAAGACAAACCCTGCAATTGAAATGGCATAAATTTACTGAGTTGATGCTATTGCCTTCTAACCATTCTTGTCCTTCCAATGCAATCTGTTAACAATCTGTTAATTTATCAAAGAGAATTGTATTTTCTTTGTATTACCTTTTTCATTTGAATGATCACTTTGGACTGGTATTAACATGCCATACTATCAAATGATAACAGTAAAAAGGAAAAGGAAAGAAAAGAAGAGAAGAAGAAACAAAACTGTTCTAAAATTCATAAGATACCTCAAAATTGGTAGAAAAAGAATAAGGAATCCAATGTTATGCAACACTGACATAAGAGTGGCAAATTCTCAATTATATAATATATATTAATGAAAGTTCTGCCGAAGCATAGTGGCTAATGATTTTAAATTTAAATATTTAAAGTAGTTTTTATTTAGTTTTTTAAAATTATCTTAGATTTATTAGCTAGTTTATTATCCAGTAATTCGTAATCATTTTAGTTTTATTTATTATTTTGTTCTTAGTTTAGGACTCTATAAATATTGTTTTAGGGTTTTGTGGAAGGGGATAAATGAATTGAAACTTTTATGTTTTCGTTTGTTCTAATTTGAGTGAGTTCTTGGATTAGAACTGGTTATCCGCTACGTCAAGTTCACAGTCTCTAAACTATACGGAAAAAAGTTTGCATTGGTCTCATGTCAATAATGGCATGGCAATCTGTTTGTCTGATGGATTGCTCTAGTTTTGAATTCAATTAAGGTATCATCAAAGAACCAAATGCAGTTCTGTGACCAAACTAAACATATTTGGTCATTGTTCCAGGATTAATTGTGAACTTTCAAGATATATGTTCTAATCCTAAGAAGTAAATTGAAACATTAATGTATAATTTGGCAGATCTAAATGAAACTTCATCCTAATACTCAAGCATATTTACAAGATGAGTCTCTTGAACATAGATTACAACAGAGCTAGCTAAAATAGTTTTATGGTGTTGCAATCAGTAAATCTGCCCAATGATCATGCGCTCAAGCACAGTAAACCATACTGATGTAAGTTTGAAGGTGCTAAACATGTCTCTAAAGAGCTTTTCTACAGGCTCTAGCTTTTGGAATTCATAACTGATTCTGAGTCAAAAAGCAGGTGATTCACAAAGTATAATTGTATTTCTCAATAACCACTTTAAAAGAACAGAACAATTTAATCAAACTCAAACAGAGGAATTGATAAAAGGTATCTGCTTAATCAGTATTAACAGTCATACCTCTAGATGAATCAAAACTGGCTTCTCCAATCTATTCAAGTTAACTATAGACAATCATGAAGAGTAAACACTTAAGTGGATTCCATATGTCTGCATAAATATCATTCTGGCTTTCATATGTTTGATCTTCAGTTTACTTAACAACAAACAGCTACTTCTGGTTATACTTCTGAAAACTATTCATAGAAGACAGTTATATTTCCTAACTTCCTATGATTATCCATTTGAAAACTTAAAGCCTAATCTCAGGTCAACCAATTATATATTGTACAAAATTCAAAAGAATGGTAACAGAAGCCAAGATAGATGTAAAAGAATATTTTAAATATTACACCTGACCAAACAACAAGAAATAAAAAGCCTTGATAACAAAGCATGCTGTTTTAAGAACTAAAATGAAGGTAACCAAAGAGAATGACCAGAGACAATGTGAACAAATGCATAACATTTCCAATGGAACTCTGAAAAAGTATTACAATTTTGCTATGAACAACAGAAAATACAGAACTGGATTGAATTTAATAAACAAGTAACTAAAAAACACATGCATACAGAACACACAATATGATCAATAGAGTATAACCCACAACAAAGGAATGAATGAAAGTGAGCAAGTATTGTTACCACTCTAACTAAAAAATAAATTAAAACACAATGTAAACAACAATAACATCACAACAAACAAAAAGAAAAGGGATATCTCTTACATAAATTGAAGCAACCAGCTCAGCTCACATCCCTGAGCCTCTTTATCAATGCATCCAATGATTTCTTCTTTGGGTTCTGCCTCGCACCCCTAGTGCCAAAAGTTCCAAAGAGCCGATCTGAAGAGTCCCTAAATTTCTCTGATATTGTCACCACCTTCTTATAATCCAACTTGTTATAATTCTTCTCACGAATAACCGCGTTCATGAAGTTCTCCGGGTTATTGCTCATTAACAAATTCACCAACTGCCTTGCTTCTGTCAAAGCCTGCTTCAAGTCATTCCCTCCCAAATCCTCAGAATCAGCAAACAAATAAGCTTGGCTTTCCGCAAAGGACTCAAACAATCTAAGATCAGCATCCATGCCAGTAACAGCATTGCCATTGAATCTCTTAACTGAATCACTAAGCAAAAGCCCCACAATCTTCTCAGAGATGTGAGCAAGGACTCCCTGCAAAACCCTTCTAAGCACCTGCACAGGCAGAATTTGCTGTGCAGTTGAAACCAATGTCTCTAAGTATATGATCAGCTCATTGGCATACTCATTTCCACTGAGTGGCGGCTCATCAGCCATCCAGGCAATAGTATCCGAATTAAGCATAAACTCATCAATCTTGCCCCGGAGAAGAGTTAGCAAGAGCCCTTCCACAGCATCACGAGACCTCTTGAGTGGAAACTCCCTCCTGCCCCTCTCAGCAATCCGCAAAGGGATGCCGGAGAGTTGAGCAGCATGCCGGAAAAAGAAGTCACAAGCGCGCTCCATAACGACCATGTTCGCAGCCACCTGCATTGCCTGCGAGACACCAAGTGAAGACGACACAACAAGCTTCAGCAATGCACCATCCAAGACATCGCCGAGAAGACGGTCAAGATACTTCTTCACAAGAGCATAGAAATCCAGCTGCCCACCATGAGACATGAAGCTAACTGAGTCCTCGATGAAAGACCTCACGATGCGGCAGCAATCAGGCACGGTGGAGGAGAATGGAGCGACGTAAGGGAACGCAGGGACAATGTCTGAAGTTTGGATCTGGAAAGAGAGGACATTCATGGAATACTCGTACTCCTTCTTCATGAGCATAGGCTCGAATTTATCTGCGGCTATGGCTTCAGCGATGAGCTTGCGGCAGTCTGAGAGGAGGAGTTCGTGGTACTTGTCACGGTGCTTGGCGAGGACCTCGAGAAGGGGGTCGACGATGTAGTGGTATCGCCGGAGAGTGACGCCGAGAAGGCTGACGTAGTCCTTGATGAGAAGCAAATGATTGGCGGTTTGCATTCGAGAGAATTGGTCCTCGAGAACGGAGACCATCTTGGCGACGGCGGTCTCCCAGAGAGCATCGACGTCGGAGCGGGAGACTAGGCCTCCGCCGGTGCGGAGGATCTTGTCTTCAACGATGAAGAAGCCCGCGATCTGGGCGAAGAACGTCTGGTGGGATTCGAGGAAGGGGGTCATCGACGAGACCTGGAAGTCAGAGGTGAGCTGGAGCTTGCGGTTCTCGAAGTAATACTTCTTGAATCGATCGCCAAGACGGAGGGTTTGGTGGATGTGGAAAGCGCGGTAGAGAGGCGTGAGATCGACGACGACCTCGGATGACGAGGAGAGATCGTCATCGTCATCGGGGAGGAGAGTGTAGGAGCAGGAGGAACGAACCAGAGCGGAGCGAGATTGCTCCTCAGCAAGGCGTTGCTTGGCGCGGAGATCCTCGTCGCGTTGGCGCGCGGCGGAGGCGCGACCGATGGCGAGCTGGCCGAGGCCGCGAGCGGCGACGCGGATCTGGACCATCCAATCAGAGAAGGCACGGGTGGCGGCACGCTCAGCGTAGGCACGGATTGCCGGGATCCGGCGGTGCAGCATGCGTTGGAGCGTCGAGGAGGGGATCAGATGGAGAAGATCGCGCTCGAGCTCGTCGATGGCGCGGAGAGCAGGGTAGAGGTTGCCAGAGGAGAGATGGGAGTTGGCTTTAGAGCAAAGAGAGAGAGCGCGGATGCAGAGACGAGTAGAAGAAAGGGCAGCGGAGAGGTTCGACGAGATGCGGCGAGCTTCGATGTAGGCATCAAGAGAGGAAAGCAAAGGACCAGCAACGGACTGAAGGACGTGATCGGAGTCGGAGATGGAGGTCTTGAGGGAGTCGACGGCGGAGAGAAGGGAGCGAAGATTGTCGACGGCGGCGATGAAGTCGTGGAAGTGAGAGCGGCAGAGGTCCTGGATCTCGGAGTCTTTGGAGCGGGAGAAGGTGCGAAGGGAGAGGAGGAGGGTGTCAGGGCGGCCGGCGGCGAAGGCACGGCGGACGAAGGGGGCGAGATCGTCGCCATTGGAGATGGCGGTGGAGAGGAGGATGAGGTCTTGCTTCTCGGGATCCGGCGAGAGGTCAGGGACGAGCTTTTGCCGCATCGCCGCCGATAACGTGTTGTAACGGAACGGGACGGAAAGGAAGGAAACGGAGATATAGGGGGAGAAGTAGGAGCGAGAGAAGAGGAGAGGACTTGATAGAGGACTATGGGTTATCGGGTTTGGGGTATTTGGATCCGATATTGCGGATTCGGGTGGGAGATTGAGGGTCCGGATCCGGAATAGGGGGAAGTGGAGTTTGGATTTTCGGGTTTGGAGTTTGGAGAGTTTGGATCCGATATTGCGGATTCGGGTGGGAGATTGAGGATCCGGATCCGGATCCGGATCTGGGTTTAGACAAGTGTGGTCTGGAAGTCAGGAATCCGGGTTGGAAGTTGGGAAGTTGGTGGGAAGTAAGGAGAAGGAAGTGGGGGGGTTATTGGTGGGTTAATCACTAATTAGTGTTTTATATATATATTAATATTATTTAAATTAAAATTTTGGTAACTCGGATAAAAATCTCATTATAATAAAATAATATATTTGAAAAAATATATATTCTGAATTTTATTTATAATCAAACGTCTCTTCAAAATTGGATAAAGGAAGAAAATGCCGGAAATGGAGGAAGTGGGGAGAGTTTATTTTTGTTGAATATTAAACAAGGCATAATAATAATAATAATAATAATAATAATAATAATAATAATAATAATAACTTTTGTATCTTGTTAAATAAAATTATTTTATAATTTTTATCTGATTAAATCCATGCAAAAGATAAGCATAATATAAATTTTTTAATGTTTCACTATTGATTTTCATAGTGGGATCAAGTACTGTTGTGTTATAAGTTTTTAGAATGAATATAATTATAAATTCTATAGTGTGCCCCTTGCATATATATATATATATATATATATATATATATATATATTAGATAATAGTTTAAAATATTTTGATCAATATTGCTTTTATTTTACTTCAAAAAAAATATTGCTTTTATTTATTGAAGAATTATATGTTTATAAAATATATTTAAAGTTGCATAAATTAAATTAAATATCATATTTTTCAAAAATTAAGGACTGAACAAATATATGACATGATAAAGCTATTATTGCTTTTGTTATGTTGTAACCCAAAAAAAAAACCCAAATATATAAAAAAAATATATGAAGATATAAAATAAATTTAACAAAAAACAAAATAAAAAATATATATAACTATTTTTTACACTTATATTTGAATATAACAAAAAAACTTCATAAATCTATTCTTGAAATGATATCTAAAATCTCAAGTAGAAGAAAATTATTATTATTATTATTATTATTATTATTATTATTATTATTATTATTTTCACTGATTTCATGATTTCTTCTATTCGGATAAATAAAACTTCACCCATTATTTTTATTTCTTTTCCACAAATATTCATTATTCTTCAAATATCAAAAAAAAAAATTAATCAAACAACAATCCAAATAGGCATTGATACATAACAAATTAATTAATTAATTAATGAAAATAAAATAAAGATTTAAGCCTTATTGATCAAACAATCATATTGAGACTTGTCTTGAGCTTGTCCTCCATGTTTTGCAAACTTTGGATTCATGTAGATCATATAGATAACTAGTTGAATACTCCCCAAAATAAAGCCCATCCCATTTGGAATCTGAGTTGAGTTTCAACAACATTCATTTATCACATATAATGATATTATAATAATATTTCATTGTATAATATATATTAAAAATAAAACGGATTTATTTACATTTATTACATATATCATATCATAAATTCATTTAAAAAACTAAAAAAAAAATACTTATACCTTCAAATTAGCATAGCTTGATTAAACCTACTCAGTTTAATCTCAGCTTAAAATTGAGTCGATTGAGTTCAAATTTAATTAAATCTTAATTTATTTAACTTAAAATTAAAACCAAATAGATTTATTTTTTTAAATTTGAATTGGTCTCGATTTATCTTAAAGTTAAAACCTTTTTTTTTTTTTATGAAGTGGATTAACCACAAATATTATTGCAACAAGCACACAAACATACAAACCTCAAGCCAAACAAAGTTAAAACCTCCATCACAGTTTGGTTTTTATTATTAACCAAAAGCAATATAATTATATAATATACTATATTTATAGGTTTTGAAACCAATGTTTTAAAAACCGGACCGGTTGTTGAACCGGTTAGGCAACCGGTTCACGGTCCAACCGGTCCAACCGGTTGAACCGCCGGTTCAACCGGATTTAAATTTTTTTAAATAAATAAATTTTTAAAAATTTAAAAATAAGTAAAAAATAATTTAAAAAATAAGAAAAAATTCAAAATTAAATATTGCAAAGTTATATTATCTTTATAAGGCCACAAAGTGTCAACTCTATATAAAATTGAATTTTTCAAAGTACAATTATACAAGGATACAACCATATAACAAATATTCAAAAATAAATAATTAAATAAAATATAAGTATACAACAACAAAAACACCAATAAAAAAATGAGGAATAAAATAAAATACAAGTATATAATTTTTTTTTGTTTTTTTGGAACAAATTTAATTTTAAAATTAAAAAAATAATAAATTAACCGGCCGGTCCGGTCCAACCGGTTCACCGGTTCACCGGTTGAACCGGCCGGTCCGGTTTTTTGTGTTTTATAAGCCTAATCGGACCGGTTTACCGACCGGTTCCCGGTTCAACCGGTTCAACCGGCCGGTCCGGTCCGGTTTCAACAACATTGTTTGAAACCATAGCATTGATTTTGATTGAGCAATAAAATAAAAGTTATATATATATATATATATATATATATATATATATATATATATATATATATATATATATATATATGACAATACATCCTCTATGGACATCCATCTATCAGCCGTTGGATCGTGATCTAACGGCCGACATTAATAAACAGTAATCACTGTTCCAAACAGTGATTACTGTTTATATTGCTATAGCAACTACTGTTCATCAATGTCATCCGTTGAATCCAATAGCTGATAATGGACATCCATAGATTTTTTATTTATGGACGTCCATAGATAACTTGTCCTCTATATATATATATATATATATATATATATATATATATATATATATATATATATGGAATTCTGATAATTAAGATTAATGATAAAACTTAAAACATACCCCAATGAAGATGTCCTTGACAAGAAATGCATAGGTTGTCCAAGTCCCACCACACAAACATAAAAAATGATAACATAAAAGGCATATATTCCCCACTCTTTTTTTATTACTTCCCCCTGCAATGAAAAAAACATAATAAAAAAAACAACCATTTAAATTAATATACAAGTCGAACTCTTGATGAGCAAAACCTCTAAGCTTTTTAACATATACATCGGATCATTCATAGCTTAAACCAAAATTAAAACATTCATCAAGCTTGTTACCAAAACCACAACTCCAAAGAGAAGGACATCAAAGCTAAAGGCCATCAATAGTATCTTTATCTACATTTAATAACAACACCAAACTTCATTTATAGATAAATAAACAATAATAATATAAGAGGACCAATCCTCTATGGACGTCCATAGATTTTTTACCTATGGATGTCCACTATTAACCGTTGGATCGAGATCCAACAGACATCATTGATGAACAGTAATTGCTACAGTATTATCTGCAGTGATTTCTGTTTTAAACAGTAATTACTGTTCATCAACATCATCCGTTAGATCATGATCCAACGGCTGATAATAGAACTTCCATAGATTAGAAATCTATGGACGTCCATAGATAACATATTGTCATAATATAATGTAAATCAATTTTGTTTTTCCCAAGCATTTCCTTTTTTTAATGTAACCAAAAAAATAGTAAATAATTATATATATACAAGAGGGTGAGTCCTTCAAAAGTGTTTCACAATTACTTTAAATTTATATTTAACTGCTATTGTCAAGTTATACATTATATATATCAAATAATGTTAAATATTACTGAATAATTAATGATTGTTGGCAGTAAATAATAGTAACTATGTAAAGTTTTTCCATATAAGTAATAAATCAAACATCTTTAAATAACAGTAATTTTATAAATGTCTGTAAATGAAATTTTGTCTATATATATATATATATGGAAAAAAAACACTTCTCTAATGTATATTAATATACTAAAAGTTTCTTGTTCAGCTCCTCCAAACTAATTATAATAATAGGGATATGAAACGCATAGAAAATAAAGGCAATAATATATAGACTGACCTTTTTGGAAGGTGGAGCAAAAGTGATGAAGAGAAAAACATAGATGAACTCTAAGACAACCCCAGATCAAATTAAGATGGTAATGTGTGTGTGTGTGTGTAAACATGTAAGTGACTAATGAACTTACATTGGAGAAGCATATGAAAGGAAAGAGGCAATGGTTGCTGATAAACAAATCAGAGCAATATAATTAGGAAAATATTAATATATCTATATATATACACACACACATACATATAGAAAGATGAGTTGTTGAAGAGGCATACCTAAAATACCTATGAAGAAGATGAAGGACTCCATGAGTTAAGGATGATGAAAGGAAGGATACATATATAGTTTTAATTGTGTTTGTTTGGTGTGAAGTTGTTGAGAGACTTGCATGTGATGTGATGTTGTGTTAGATCTTGATTTGGCTTAAGCATAAACTATATCAGCTTGCTTTTATATATGTAAGTGTTTTGCTCACGTCTTTAGCTTTTTAAAATCTAAAAACATTTGATAACTATCATTAAACCATAATCTAATAGTTGCTATTTATAAAGGAGGTGTGTAAAATTATTATTACTTATTGTACTTTAGGACCGTAAAATGTTATGCACAAGCAGATAGTGGCCACTAGATATAAAATCTAGTAGTCATTATAAGACGTCTCTGAAATATATTTTTAAATCTAGCAATGTCTTTAGAAATCGTGTGCTCATATATATATATATATATATATATATATATAGTACTAAAGTTTTTTAGTTTTATTTTTTTTTAATCCATGGTCATTTGGGATGACACAACACCCTATTTGTTTGGTTGTATTTGGATTCACAAGTAATTGGAGTTACCTTATTTAAAAAAAAAAATCCTTTATTTGTATAGATAAATTTAAAAATTCTGATGTAATTTGAATTGCCAAAACACATTTGTTGGTGTTTCAGCTTATAGTCCAATATATAGAGTAAAACTAAATCTTATATTTATATCTACATTATAACATGTCACATTAAATTACATTAAATGGTTAAATGGCATATTTTGTCACATTTCTATTTTTATAAAATCAAAAAAATATTTACGAATTTTTTTTTCTTTAAATGGATCTGATCTAATAAAATACACCACATTATTTTTTAATTTTTTATATTTTTTTCAAAATGTAAACTCATGGATGATAATTTTAATTCTTTAATTTATTATACAAATTAAAATAAACTTAGCTGTAATATATTAATCATTGCTTTGTTAAGTTTTATGAATTGAAAAAAAAAACAAAAAACTAAAGAATCTATAGATATATTTTAAAATATATTTAAAATAGATGTATAATCTTATGAACATTTCAAGGAACAATTATGAATCCTTTTAAAAATATTATTGCACTTAAATATATAGTTGCATTAATTATGGCATTAATAATAGAAGGTTTAATTAATTGTATTTGTTAATTTTGTTTATACATATATTTGAAATTTTGAAATAGATGTATAACCACCATAAGAACATTTCAAGGAACAATTATAAACCATTTTAAAAAATATTATTACACTTAAATTTTTATCTGCATTAATTATTGCATTAGTAATAGAAAGGGTTTAATTGCATTTTGTCTATACATATACATATATTTAAAATAGATGTATAACCACCCTAAGAACATTTCAAGAAACAATTATAAATCCTTCTAAAAATATCATCACATTTAAATATTTGCTTGCATTAATTATAGCATTAGTAATAAAAATATTTAACTGCATTTTTTAATAAAATAAACTATGTGCATGATGCTAAACTTTTATTAATTAAAATAATTTATTTATATTTCAAATTATGTCTATATGAAATATTGCCAAATAACCATTAAAATTGTAATATATATATATATATATATATATATATATATATATATATATATATATATATATATATATGAAGCAAGGAAATTTGCCTAGTGTATATTAAAATTAGATCATTGCTTTATGAAGTTGTAGCACATGAGAAAACACCAATTCTGTCTATAATTTCAATTATTCAGCATTAATTCAAATTTCTCATGTATTTTATGATAATAATAATAATTATTATTATTATTATATATTTCATAGTTATACATATTTTTGTATCTATGTATAATAAATTATGATTTAAGGTGTTTTTTAGGCTAGTAATTATTAATATTATTATAAAATAATATACAAGTTTATATAATCAAGAGTATGGTGTATATATGAGTACAATCAACGTATTGCAATATGGTTTAATCCCTTGAATAAATTGCATCCTTATCTTATTATTGTCTTGCTTTCTATTTCCCTTTCAATACTTCCATATGCATCTTCACTTATAGATCATGATCATCTTTCTATATATATATATATATATATATATATATATATATATATATATAGACTAATAGGTGACAAGCGCCCCCATTCAAAAAATTTGTCAAAAGGACAAATCAATATAGAGGTACACCAATTACGGTGGCTTACAAATTTCTTAGAAAAATCCCCCTGCCTTGCAACTTAGATGGGTGAAACCACTGTTTTTTCCAAGAATAATCAAAATATTTTCACAAATATTTAAAAAAAAATGTAACTTTTACAACATGGATATATATATATTTCATCCTTGTTCTTGATCACGTTCAATTGATTCATTTGGGTCAATTAATAAACTCTGGTGTTGTTGCCATCCTTCTTCACCACTTTGTTTAGCCACCTTTGTCTTTGGGTTCATGTATATCATATAGAGCATGAGTTGAATTGTTCCTAATATGCATCCCATCCCATTTGGTATCTATACAAAGAAACAAAAAAAATAAAAATAATAATAATAATAATAATAATAATAATAATAATAATAATAATAACAAATAAATATTTATTTAGGAACAATTTGTTTTTTTTTTTAGTTTCCTTTTCATGTTTGTTTTTTATATAAAAAATCATAATTCTTCCTATTAAATTATACAAGGTAATAAAAAGGTTAAGATAAAAATATGGTTTAATAATTGTTTGAAAGAAGAAAAAAAATATTATTAGTTGTATGATAAAAGCAAAAGATTAAATGAGTGAATAAATATTTAAAAACAAAATTAGAACTTACAGTAAGATAGATATCATGATCGAGCATTGCATATAGAGTCCAGACTCCACCGTTGAGGAAGAGAAAAAATGATAGAAAGAAAGGCATATATTCCACGCTTTTCGTGTTTATCACTGTTTTCTATATAATAATATTAAAAAAATAGTTATAAAAACATAAATATGTGAAACAAATACTCTAAATTCATAATTAATGAATACACATTTTCTATCTAATTAATTTATTAAGTTCAATATAGTAATATATATATATATATATATATATATATATATATATATATATATATTAATAAAGGTGACAAGCTTCATCAAAGAGATTCTCTAAGGATAAATGCCCTCTATCATGCAACCATGGATGAAAGGAAATAAAAAATTTACATCAAAATCAATAACACACAGTACTGATGAAGTATTGAGTTATAATATATAGTGCATAAACAGTGATACACGAGTAAAATTTCAAACTCTCACTTTTTTTAATATATTTTGTACCACATCCTAATATGTATTCATTTATTTATTTTTGAAAAAAAAATCTCATGAGACTCCACTGAATCAAAATAATAAATAAATTGATAAATAATGTTTGAATCAAATATTAATTTCTTCCCACTATTTTTTTTCAAGAATTGTTTTTCTACATGAGTGAAAATTATTTTAAACAAATATATAAACGAATGAGAAAACCATGTGCATAAAACTATTACTATTAACATAGATATATAATAAATGGTCCTATGTATATAATAAATGGTCCCATTGGACTCAAACAATTTGAAGTAATCGGCCTCTCATTATCTTGTTTTGTTTTTTACTTCTCTTTGTTGGCTTGTGCCCACTCAATTTGGCATCACTTTTTAATTCTAATTAAATCAAACCTTGTTCTTATTAACAAAGAGACTAGCTTACCTCAGTGAGATCCAGAACAGAACTCATCATAAGCTAAGTATTGTTTTGCTTAGTCGCATATTAATTCGCATTCTCTCGGAATCGAACCTGTGACCTAAGCTTTTTGTCTCACTTAAAGTGAGCACTTCTCACCAATTGATCCGCGGTGCTCACTTTAAGTGAGACAGAAGCATTAGGTTGCTGATTCGACTTCGAGGGAGTGCGAATTAATACGTGACTAAGCAAAATAATAAAGAAATGCAAGGTAATTATTTTTTTTAAATGAATTTGAAAGAACTATGTTAAATGAAAGGGAGGAAAAAATACTTACCATGATTATCAGAGGAGAACCATACATAAGAACATTGAGACAAGTGCAAATGATGCCGACAATGGTCAATCGCAAGCTTCCGTCCATTAAAAACTGAGTAGTGGAAAATACGAGCCCGAAAAAAAAGATGTCCAAAATAATGACAAGGAAGATTGTCTTCATCTGATACACATGCATAGGTACATAAATGTATGTAAATATATGCAGAGTTTGTGATAAAAATATGATGGTTTTAAAAAAAAAAAAAAGTTTAAATCACATCTATTAAAGAAGCTAAACAGAAACAAGTTCTCACCAGAGCTGGTGAGAAGAAAACTAAAACATAATAAATCACTAGGCGTGGTTAACAGACTAACACTGAACTATAAGGTTTTTTTATTTGGTATGTTTTTGAGAAATGTCTAATATCTTTGACTTTTCTACATGACCCTAAAAAAATCATTTCTTATTATTTGATTTTGAGAAAAAAAGTTTTTTTATTTAAATAATTAATACTAGAAATAAGTTTAGTCTATTAAAAACATAGAATTATTTTAAATACTTAAGAGATATGAAAATATTATTTTAATAAATGAATGTGATGTGAGATGAGAACATCAATGAATAGGGATGGTAATAATACACAAATCCGACCCGACCCGAGTTTGACTGGTAAAACCCTATTTGACCAGGTTTCGGGTCGGGTTCGGGTAAAACCCGATTAATGTAAAGCGGGTGCGGGTGCGGGTATGGGAATCCTGATACCCAACCCGAAATTAATTAACAAATATACCCAATTATATATATTCAATTTTTTTTATTAGGGTTTTTAAATTCCTATTCTATGATGTTGAATTTGTCTATTTTGTGTTGCTTTAAATACATATTTTCAATTTCTATTCTACGGTGTTCATTCAAACAAAAAAAAACTATAATTTTTTATTGATATTTTTAATTTTTACTTGGTATTTTAATTTTATTTTAAATATTTTTAAATAAGATCAAGGCGGGTGGGTATCCCGGCGGGTACCCGAATACCCGTCCGTCTGGTGCGGGTGTGGGTTGGGTTTTTAAAAACCCGTCGGATTCGGGTCCAGGTTCGAGTTCAGGTTAGCGGGTACGGGTACGGGTATGGCAAAACCCGCACCCGACCCGACCTGTTGCCATCCCCATCAATGAAAGATGCTAACTTTTTCAATGTCATAAATAAAAATATTTTTGTTAGAGAAATATAATAATATTAGACACTTTTTGGGGTAGACATGACAGTTAAAACATAAAAACATAATTAGCAAAATAAATAAATTAAATAATTAAAATTAAGAAGGGAAAGAGTTACCCTAATGGATGGTGAAGAAGAGAAGAAGAGGAACAAGAGAACATAAATGGCCTCCAAGAAGATGCCAACAGCATTAACAGTGGCAACAAGAAGACCATCAGGCTTGGTGAGACCATAATAAACCCATAGACAAGAACCAAGAAGGGTGACAACATATGGTGTTGGCTCAAAGTCCTCCGTTGATTTGTTCTTCACTATCCTCCAAAAGGTCTTTCTACATATATATTCACATATATTTATATATGCACATCAACCATCAATATATATACATATAATTAAGTAATTCATATATATATACTCACTATTTTCTTCATAACTTGCATATATGGTGCTGTGTGCATGTGTGTGTGTGTGAGCATTTGTGTTTGCATGGTTGAATACCATAAAGAGAAAGAGAAGAAGAAGAAGAAGAAAAAGAAGAAGAAGAAGAAGAAGAAGAAGAAGAAGAAGATGATGATGATGATGATGGTGATAGTGAAGTATAAGAAGAAGAAGAAGAAGAAGAAGAAGAAGATGATGATGATGATGATGATGATGATGATGGTGATAGTGAAGTATAAGAAGAAGAAGAAGAAGAAGAAGAAGAAGAAGAAGAAGATGATGATGATGATGATGATGGTAATAGTGAAGTATAAGAAGAAGAACAAGAAGAAGAAGATAATAATGAAGAAGAAGAAGAACAAGAAGAAGAAGATAATAATGAAGAAGAAGAAGAAGAAGAAGAAGAAGAAGAAGAAGAAGATAATAATAATGAAGAAGAAGAAGAAGAAGAAGAAGAAGAAGAAGAAGAAGAAGAAGAGAGAGGGTCCTTTTTGGTGTACTACTTATCAAGCAACGATAAAAAAAAAAATTTATAATTTTGTGAGTGAGATCTCATAAAAGAAAAATGAATCCAAGAAAAAGAAAACAAGAGAGAAAAAGAGATAGATAACTTACATTGGAGAAGCAAACATGAGCACCGAGATGATATTACCTACAAGAAGAAGAACAACAACAAGTCAACAACATGAATCAAGAGTTAGAGCTTTTAGTTTTGAAATAATTAATAAAACAAGAATTGGTATTATTTAAACATGAACATGCATCACCTATAACTCCTATCACCACCAACAATGTTTCCATTGATGTTGTAGAAAAAGAGAAAAGGAGAAGGAGCAAGGAAAGTGATGCTTGGAAAGAAAGAGTGTGCTGGAGTGAAGGTTTATAGAACGGTGGTTGTACAATGTGGGGTTCATTTCATGCAGGCCGTAAATACGTTGTGGCCACAAATATTTTTTTTATAATATATAAAAAATTTAAATTTTTTCTGTTGCATCTATGATTATACTAGTTTGTTTTAATGTTGTTTCTGGTGAATTTACTGATGTAATGCTAATATGGTACTAAAAATAACCTTAAAATAAGTCATTATAGCCGTAGGTGTAACTAGAGAAAAATTAAGTGGTTTTTGTTTTATAAAAAAAAATTTATGATCATAATATTATAAAGTACAAATATTTGCGACCATTAATAAAATTAACCCTACAATGTGTGGTTGGCGAATAGAGATTGATGTTTATTGGAACATTATCTTTATGTGAAAATTTCATAACCTACCAGCTTTATAGTTTCTTCATGAAATAATCTTTATATATATATATATATATAAGAAAAATAAGTAGTTATATTTTTGAGAAATTAAAAAAAATAGTGGGCCTAAAGAAAGCTAATAATTGATTACGTACCCAGTACATTTCTTATCGGTGAGCTGGGATTGGGAGACTTTTCTTGCTTACCTTCATTTACAGATAATAAATTAATTATAATATTATTTTTATAAAATCATGCATGCCAACAAGAAACAACCTCTTATTAGTTTATTAGTTTATTATATCAGGTTTATTATGTAGAGTATTTAGTTTTGTTAAAAAAAAATTAGAAAATTAACTCATACAGAGTGTGGTCATTTGTAAAAAAAAAATCAACTATTAAATGGCAAAAAATTAATTGTCAACAACTAATGATTCAATCACATTGTTTATTCGCTTAATTAATTAATTAATTAAGTAAAACTCATTGAATTACTTGCACATATGACAATTAGAAATGCAATATATTATATCATTAGATAAGTCTAAAAAGGAAAAGTAGACATTATTTAAAATAATATAGGTTTTGATACTATGAAGTACTTTTGATCTAGTTGATTAACATCTTTTCATTAAATTAATGTTATAATAGTCAAGCTAACTTTTGATAACTAATATTAGGCTCTAAATTTTTTTATTAGCTTTTTTATAATACATAATATGATTCATTGGCACTCTTATAATTTGTTATTTTTTTTAATCTCAATTTTAAGATTTCATTTATGAATTTTATACCAAAAAATAATTTTCTCAATTACTATTGCTATTACCAAAAAAAAAAAAAAGAAAAAGAAAGCAACATGAATTATAAGAATATTTAAAAAAAGAGAAATAAATAGAAGCATGAAAACCCCACTTTTGTTTTTTTTTTAAATTAAAACCCCACTTGAATCAGAAACACATGTAAATATAGGCAAAGTGTCATATTGTGTCCTACATAAGAAACATAACTATAAAAATAAATAAATAAATAAATAAACTACTAAACATGAGGATCAAATTTATCAATTGCTCTCCAAATATCTAGCTAATAATGTGACATATCACATCAATCACAAGTGCCCATGGCCCCATGCCCCAATTCTCACCGAACTTTCTTGAATGTTATTATTATTATTATTATTATTATTATTATTATTATTTTATTAATTTATTTTCCTTAATTTATTTGTTTTAACAGCCATCATATCTCGCTATCCATTTTTATTTTTTTTAGAGATTCATATTGAAAAATAACTAAAAATAAATTATTAAAAATTCATTTAATGTCAAAGATCTTTTGATTTATTGATACCAGGTGCACAACAAAAGATATTAATCTGCTTATCGAAAAAATAGGTTCAAATTTTATCTAATGCATAGTAAAGACATAAATATACTAAAATATTAATTTCATATTTGTTATTTGAAGATGATTTACCATATTTTTAAAAAAATTTATGTGATTAATCACAAGTTAATTATAAATTATTTAGCATATTAAATTATAAAATTAAATAATTGTAAATATATGTGATGGAGGACTGAATTACGTGGACATATGTAATTGCTATGAAAGGGACTTATAAAAAAAATCTAAAGAAGATTGAAACATTGGAGACTTGCCACAAATAATTTTTTATAAACTAAAATGAAAAATAATAAGAGCCAGTGATGTACTTTATTGCAGTGAGAATTAAAAAAAATTGACATTATATTTCACTCAAATATTTAATTATATTTCACTAGACAGTATTTTTGATCTCATGTTTTTTTAAGAAAAAAAATTTAATAAGCAATAAAGCAAATAAAAATATTATATATATATATATATATATATATATATATATATATATATATATATATATATATAACCACAGTGTTAATCAAAATAGTGGAGGTTTTCTCATCCCTGTTCAAATTTTATTCGTCATTTATTTATATTTTTCAATAAAAAAATAATAAAAGGCTCATGCTGCCAAAGAGAGTTAGGAGAGGTTTATTATTTTTATACATGGTTCTTAATATTTCACCTCTGATTTATTTTGAACATATAATTTCCAGTGAGTTAAAACTAAAAAAAATTGATAAATATAAAGATATATTAGTAATCATATGATTTTACAAAAGTATCCAATAATTTTTTGCCAAAACAAATACAACAAAAGAAAAGGCATGAATGAAATTATTGTTTTTCTTTGATCTCCAATTATAAATGTGGGCTCTATAAGGAGACATGACATTATGGTTAATAAAGTGATAAATCATAGTCAAACTATACACCATGCATTACGTTAATCTTCCAATAAGCAACCTTTATTTCACATCCAATGGCCTCACAAGTAATCAATATTATTTGTTTGATTGTGAAAAAACAAATAAAATACAAGATATCTCAACTATAATTATGATAATCTAAAATATCAATTAGTAAATATTTCTAACTTGTTTTTTATTTTTTGAGAGTTGCAAACATAAAGTGAATAAAAAATCATTTTATTTTTTTAATAAGCACAATAAAATAGTTGGTGAGATTTTGTTGCTAAGAAGAGTAGTTGTTGGTCTCATTCATGGTTTTTTTTTTCTTAATAAAAAAGATTATATTTGTTTATAAAATGAATGAATTGTGTTAATTAAATATAAATTTAAAAAATTTATGTGGTCCTGGGAGGAACTACAAAATGACAAATTAACATGATTAAGACCTCTAGGTTTTTCAAGAAAATAAATCTTAATCCATATATGTATGAGGTCATAATGTTATGCACATTCATTTTTGAAATCAGAAAATTAAAAAAAAACCTGTTGATATCCATGTCAAATTTGTGATTTGTTGTCTAATTATAAGAACATATAAGTAATAAAGCAAATAAAATTATATTACCACCGTGTTAATCAAAATAGTGGAGGTTTTCTAATCTTTGTTCAAATTTTATTCCTCATTTGTTTATTTCTCAAGAAAATAAATAAATAAAAGGCTCATGCTGCTAAAGAGAGTTAAGAGAGATTTATTTTTTTTTACATGGTTCTCAATATTTCACCTCGGACTTATTTTGATCTTATAACTTTCGCCAAGTAAAAACTTGAAAAAAAATGATAAATGTGAGGGTATATTAGTAATTATATAATTTTACAAGGGTATCCAATAAATTTTCTCCAAAACAAATGCAAAAAAAAAAAAAAAAAAAAATTATTGTTTTTCTTTGATCCCCAATGATAAATGTGGGTTCCATAAAGAGACACAGCATTATTATAAATAAGTTGATAAATCATAGTCAAGCTATACCCCATGCATTATATTAATCTTTCAGTAAGCCACCTTTATTTCACATCCAATGCCATGACAAGTAATCAATATCATTTGTTTGATTGTGAAAAATAAAATAAAATACAAGTATCTTAACTATAATTCTGATAATCTAAAATACCAATTAGTAAATATTTCTAACATGTTTTTAATTTTTTGAGAGTTGCAAACATAAGGTGAATAAAAAATCATTTAATTTTTAAATAAGCAAAAAAAAAAAAAAAGTTGGTGAGATATTGTTGCGAAGAAGAGTAGTTGTTGGTCTCATTCATGGTTTGTCTTTGATAAAAAAAGATTATATTTGTTTATAAATTTAATGAATTGTATTAATTAAATTAAATAAAAAGACATGTGGTCATGAGAGGAACTGCAAAATGACAGATAAACATGACTAAGACCTCTAGATCGAGTAGTACAAAAAGAAATGAGAAAAAATAAAATAAAATATATATATATATATATATATATATATCACCAGTGTAACTCTATAAATTTTTCCCGAAGAAAGATACACACACGTTTATGAATTTTTTTTTTTTTTTTTAACTTGTATATTTTTATGGCCGGAAAATAACTTTTAAATTTTACATGGTTTATAATGACGCAAACATTTGAGTATATGCAATACAAAAGCACGGAAATAATGAATAAAATATAAGATATCTCGGATATAATTTTGATCATTAAAATCCTAATGTTATATATATATATATACTGACAAAGTCGATAAGCGAGAAAGCAAAAAACAAATAAGTATGGAGGTGCACTAGTTAATGTGACTTAACATTGGAATAAATCTCCCGCGCATGCAACAATGGAAGGGAAAACCAAAGATATTATTCCTCATATAGAACTCCTACAGAAGACTCATGGTCCGTTTGATACGCAAAATTTTAAGGTACAAGACAGCACAACTAGTCCCTCGTCTGATTTGTAAAAAGATTGACAGTACAGCAGAAGACAAAGTCACAGTACAACACAAATAGCCAAAATTTTTGTACCACCAAAACCTCGGTACAAAAAATTTATTATGGTACAACACAACTTTTAATAGGAAAATTTTATCGTGGTACAACAAATTTTATTATTTATTTTGTAAATTTGTTTATATAGTCAAAACAATGTGAAAATTAATTGTTTAGAAACTTGGTTTCTTTAAATTATTGTATATAACATAAAATTATAATTGTGATTTAATAGGATAATTAATTATAAATTAAGTTATATGGATTATAGATTATAATATATTTAAATAAGATTATAGTGTAACAAATTTTATTGTTTAGTCGATTGACATATTAACCGAAGTATTTTTTAACAATAAAATATTTTTCTATATATTTTAAAATTTTTAAAAAATATATAACTATAATTTAATAAGCTGATTAATTATAAAAAAATTAATTAGGTTAATATTGAAATTGAGAAGAACCTTGAAATTACTTGTGAATTTGTTCATCCTAAAACAAACATAGGACATCATAAAGGTTATTAGAAGTAATTTTACAACATTATGTCCAGTACTCGTGGCAATCAAACAAAGAACAGTACAAAAAATTTTGTGCTGTCCATAAGATATCAAATAAGGTACTGTACATGTAGTTGTGCTGTACCACACCTACTTGTTCTGTTCTGTACTCCTTGTGTTGTATTTAATTACGTATCAAACAGACACTCAGAAAATGAATTATAATTTTAGAGATTCGAACTCGAGACCTCTCAATTACAAGTATGGGTAATTACCAATAAACTAGTCTAGGGTTCCTCTAATTAATATATATTTCTATTACACTCTTTTTAGAGGGAGATGCAAACGTAATAAGATGAATAAATAATAAAAAAGCATAAAAAGGTAGTTGGCCAGATATTGTTCCGAAGAAAAGTAGTTATTGGTCCCATTCGTAAATAATTTAAAAAAGGATTATATTTGTTTATAAAATTAATGAATTGTGTTGATTGAAAAAGTCTTAAAAAATTTATATGATCATGACTCATGAGAGAAAAAACAAATCATTTGGTCTAAAATTCTTAAAATCTATCATCAACAGCCATCTTAATGATTTTGAGAAATTATTCAAACTTAAAAAAATAGCTTAACCTGATAAAAAATTATTATCTTAAATTTATAAAAAAAAAAAAATCTAATGAAAATAACTTAATCATTTCTTTTTAATTTTTATTTATATTAATCATGTAAAACCCTCATCATACAATATAATTTTTCCACAAACCCAAAAATATTGTCTTAATTCTGCATTTTTATCCTCCAATGAAGCATCAGTAAGGCTGTTATACAATTTAAGAGAGAGAGAGAGAGAGAGAGAGAGAGAAAAGTATTTTTAAATAATGCATTCATTATTGTTTAACTTTTCTTCTTTTAGGAACCGTGGGCTAATTCATTAGTAACTAGGGTTACATGACTGAGGATTTATCCTTAAGGTCAGTCAAACTACCGTAATTAGTATATCTCCGTACTCGTGTGTTTTATTTTGTCCCTCGTCGATTTTATTAAAAAAAATATTTTTAATACCATTTTCAATTATCTGGTTAAAAAATATGCAATTCTACCATATATATATATATACATATGTATAAATTACAAAAAATTCCCACCAAATTATTTTTATTTATTTATTATTTTTTTATTTACATTTTAACTATGAGTTTAAATCAATGTTTTAAAAACCGGACCGGTTGTCGATTCGGTTAGGCAACCGGTTCACGGTCCAACCGGTTGTACCGGCCGGTTCAACTGGATTTAATATTTTTTATGTAAATATTTTTTTTTAAAAAATAAAAAATAAAAAATAAGTAAAAAATAATTTATAAAATTAATTAAAAATTTAAAAAAAATATAAAATTACATATTACAAAGTTATATTGCCTTTATAAAATCACATAATGTCAACTCTACATAAAATTAAATTTTCAAAATACAAATATACAAGGATACAACCTTACAGTAAATATTTAAAAATAAATAATTAAATAAAATATATGTATAAATCATCAACAACAACAAAAACAATAATAAAAAATGAGAAATAAAATAAAAATAAAATATAAGTATATAATATTTTTTTTTGTTTTTTTGGAATGTGTTTAATTTTAAAAAATTAAAATAAATAAAAAAATTGGTTGGTCCGATATTTTGATGTTTCATATGTCTAATTGGATCGGTTTAATGGCCGGTTCCCGGTTGAACCATGTTTCCGGTCAGGTTTTTACAACATTTGTTTAAACAGACACTTAAACATTCCCGCCAAACTCTTCCCGCCAAACACTAGCAAACGCTCTCTTAATCCCAAAACATCGCCGACTCAAATCAATTCCTCGGCAATCGCCGGCGCACCGCGATGTCCGTCGGCGATTTATCGGCGTCCCAAATCGCCGAGGAAATCATCATCCTCTCCAAAGATCCTCTCTCCACCCTCCCTTCCTCCTTCTCCGACTCGGACCTCGTCGCCGCCGCCGCCTCCACCGCCCCCAACTCCGCTTCCTTCCTCTCCGCCCTCTTCTCCCTCCTCTCCCGCTCCCCTCGCCCCTCCCTTCTCCACACCCTCACCCCCTCTCTCCCCACCCTCCTCCTCCCCTCCATCTCCGTCCCCGACTCCCCCCACCCGCTTGATCTCCTCCCCCGCATCCTTGATCTTGCCTCTGCCGATGCGTCCGTATCTCCGATCATCGACCGTTTCCTCGATGCCGATTGGCCCAAGCACCTCCTACTCAAGCTCGCCTCCATCCTCCGTGACTTCTCGGCCAGCATCCCGCTCTCTGGGTTTCTCCACAAGATCCTGACCGAAATGAAAGGGATCGATCTCCAGGACTTGCCGTCCCTGGCGTACCAGCTCTTGGTCGTGGCTTCCAAGGGTCCCGATAGGAGATCAGTCGTCCGAGGGCTTTTAGGGTTTTTTGGGAATTCAGTGCGTGGCCCTGGCGCGGTCGTCCGGCAGGTGGAGGGGACGGTGCTGATGCATTTGAACTTTGCTGTGAAGCAGGACCCGGGGCTGGGGCAGGAGATCGTGGCATTTATTCGGTTAGACTTGCAATCGATCAATCATTTCGTGGTTGCCGTGTTGTTCTCCATTGCTAGGGTTCGGAGGTTCAATGAGAGGTCCATTGGAGCTCTCCGCTTGGCGGTGCTTGGTTCTCGCAGGGACTTCCGGGCTGCAAGGTGAGGAATAGGAATGTAAATACTTTTCATAAAAATTTTGGCTTTCTGAGGGTTTGGGAGGATTTGCAGGGACTGCAAGTGGTTGCCAGATTGCCTGAAAGAAGAGTGCTTGGAGATTGCAGTGTCTGTGGAGAAGGCATTCATGAAAGCTGTAATAAAGTTTTGTTCTTGAATTTATTTTCCATCCTTTTATTGAAACTGTGGTGTAGATTCTATAATTTTGATGTTAAGTTCCAGTCTTTGGTTGTGTAGATTAATGAGAGTAATTGTGGAAGAGAACATGTGGTGCCTAGCATTGTTCAATTCGGGTTTGTTTTGTTGGAATCAGCGGAGAGTGAGAACGGGGAAGATGGTGATTGTTCAGGAGGTTTGGTGAGTATTGAGGAGCTTGGGATTTCGACACTGAAGACTCTGTTTGAGGTCCATGATATGGCGAGGAATGAGGTTGGTCTATCTTGCTTGTTTTAGCACTCCTTGATGAATGTAGTTATTGACAATGTATGAACTCCTTGTTAAATTAATGTAACTCGTGAAATTATGTTCAATACTGAAAATGATGAACTAGAGAAATTATGAATGTGATTGGTTGAGTTGTTTTTAGCCATGAAATTATCCATGGAACATTTTAGAATGAGTGGCATTTTTGAATATGATTAAGAACTGAACTCAAAATTATCCTTTCGTTGTGGTTGGTTGTAATCATCAAAAAATCATTAGATAGGAAGAAGTTGTTAATTTGAAATGCTTGGCTTTTCTTTAAGATCTCTTTTTGTTGAAATCCAAGCAAATGGGACCAGAAATCTTTTAGGAGTTGGATGGGAATCCTGTCTTTAGTTCATTTGCCCTGAAATTGCATAAAACATTACTCCATCACCTGCCGCCCAAGATATTATGCGATGCAATGGTACTTGTATACTTCCATTATCTTTCAAAGTTACTAGTTAAGAAAAGCAAAGAGAAGAAAGAACATGGTACAGAGGAAGGCTAGAATTTTGTTCATCTATTATTACATTCAATGTAATAGTTAGAATTATTTATAATGTATTAATTTTAGTACATTTTCTAGCTTTTCGTCTCCTTCCAGACACTGCAACACAATTAAATCTGACTCCTGTATCCATGTCCATGAAATATTGATGTAGGAAAATTAAGCATTGCAGATTCATTCATCACTACCAACATCTCATTATTTATTTATTTTTTTCTTTTTCGCTAAGCTTCAGATTATAGAGCAGTGTAAATTTCGAGTCCTTTCTCTGAAGCCCCAGCAGAGTGCAGCTGTCATCAGGTAGCATCTGTGCAAATGCATTGATTGGGATTTATTTTCTTATCTCTTTTCCAGTAACCAAGCACTTGACATTTATTTCTGATGCAAACTGTTCTGAAGGTTGCTTGGCAATCTGGTTCAAAGTTACCCGTTCCCCATGCTGGAACATGTTGGAAAACTAAAGGAACTATTGGATTATTTCATATTTATGCATGAAAAAACTGCAACAAGTCTTGTCAATGCCATCTTGCCACTCATTAGGTTCAGCTGTGATCTCCAGGTAGTGATTCTGTTGGCATGTATTAATGTCCTTCATGATCAGCATATTTCGTATCAAATTTTAATGCAGATCTCCCATGGTCTTCTACAGGATTACATTATTTTGGTTGTAAGGAAGGCTATGTTCAGAAGAGAAGATGCAGTCCGTTTGGCTGCAACAAGTGCTATCATTGACCTGATTTTAGCAGAAAATAGATTGAAAAGAAATAATACAAGTTCTTTGCAAGATTCTTCTAGCCAAGCCAGTTGTAGCCAGCAAGCTGATCTACACTGTAAGAACAAGGAAGGTCTCTTTCAAGAATTGAGTGGCTTGCTCCGAAGGTGTCTTTCACAGCAGGTGTGCTTCATCTAATCTTTAAGGTTTTTACTGATCTTTCTCCAATCTAATTGGTGTGCAAACCGTGATGCCAATATCTTGCTTTAGACAGGCCGGAGTTAAAGAGATTTTGTACCAGGGCCTTGTGAAACTTGTTTTGTTGGACCCTTCTGCCTCTAGCTGTGTTTTTGACTTTCTCTGGCCTCACTTCCTGCAATTCTATAAGGAGGTATTGTTCTCTGTAAAATATAGCTTCATGCAATTTAGAATCATAGATTCAATTTGTGTCAGATGATTGGGAGCATTTTGTAGATGACAGGTTGAATAGAGTATGTTACTGTGTCATGCAGGATGCCGTCACCCCTCTTAGGCTTGATAATTGTTCAAAGTTGGATAGTGGAAAATTTTCGTTAATAGAACCTCTGGACTGTCTTCTATTGTGTGTTTCATGGATTCTTCTTCTTCAGCCACATGGTAAACCTGACCGGCCATCTGACTTCTCTTTGCCATGCTTCGGGTTTTCCCTTTCACAAGAGAATGAGGTGAAGGATCTCTGTCCCATAAACAGATGTAAACACTCATTTTTTTTTTTTTATCATGAATCTTGTGGCTATATTGTTCTTTATACTCTTACAGGCAGGGACATCAACATCTGGTGAACTATTCTCAAATGCTTTAATGAAAATCCGTACAACTCTGAGCCAATACAGATTAGGTAATATCCATACTGATTACCTGATACATATTTAGATTCATTTGCTGGTTCGGCCTTTTCTTTTTTTGGCATTCTCTGCACCATGATGAATCTGTTGCAGTAGTGAATGAATTTTTCTGCTTGATAAACTTTTGCCGTTTCATGTTGGTTTGACCGTCCAGGTGAGCACCAGGAGTCCGGGTCTCATTCTGCCAACGGCGAGAAGACTTACTGTGATGGTCCGATACTTGCTGGAATTATAGAGGTCATAGTGAACATAATTTTTTCAGAACTGGAAAAGGCATCAGAGGAACAAAAGATGACCTTTGAAAAAGAAATTCTGGAACTTATTGACATTCATGATTCTTTAGAGAAGGCATCAGGTACCAACAAACAGGGAACTCTTCTTAGAAAAGGGTCTAAGGTAGGTGTGCAAGATATCCCAGATAAAACGGACAATGCATCCAAGGAGGGCTCTCGTCCCTCCACTCCAAAATTATTTCAAATGAGAAGGCATTTCCTTGCAACCTCAAGTATTCATCAATTGCTTGGGATTGCAGTTAAGTTATACAGTGCTGGCAATTATAATAACCAGGCAGTATCTCAGAGCAACAGTCAATCATGGAAGAAAGCATTTGATCAGTGTTTGAAACTAGTGTCCTTTGCTTTAAAAGCTTGTCTTCATCAAATAAAGTTCATCACTTCAGTAGGACGGATACATGGAGGGGATCCATTTGAAACTCTAATTTATGGAGATGTCAAACCGCTGGGACGTCCAGTAATGCAGTTGGCCTGGTTACTCAAGTCAAGTTCAAAGTTACAAAGCAGTGCCAAGAAAAAAGAAGCCAAAGGAGATCAGCTCCATTTGTCACTGTTATGCTTGAACGAACTGTTTAAATTGAATTCATCCCATGACAGTTTCAATGAACTGATTGAGGATCTTGTCTGTGTGGCTGCTCCAGAGTTTGAATTGGAGTGTGAAATAAATGACGTTCAGGGTAGCATCCATGAACAAGACTTGATGATGGATGACAGTCATGTGAAATCCATAAATTTACTATTGGAGAAACGGATAAAACCACTATATTCGGTGCTTCTTTCTGCATCATTTTATCGAGAAACAGAGGTATCTCTATTTATGATCAACAGTACTTTCTTTATTCTTCTATACATTCTTCTATAGACTCGTAGATTCTGCATGTTGCTTCAAGATTGCATGTATGTGTGATATTTGCCTCCTTCTGAATCTCAGCTCCATTATAATTTAAAATTGGTGGAAGTAGGACATATTATTGTTACACGAAGGCTTCATTCCTAGACCAATCATGAGAACTTTTAATGCATCTGACTTTCTTAATTGAAAATACAAAATATGATTTACCCTCGGATTCCTTATCATCCTGTTTTTCTCAGTTAACTTTCTATAAGGTAATGTAGTTGGTTGAGTTGGCTGTTCAATGAAGGTAATTAACCTTTCAGACATTCATCGCCAGAATGTTACACTGCTTGATTCAAATTGCTACTTTTGGCAGAGCAAGCCTTTTTTTTTATATAAATTAAAAAAGATACTTTTTGATTATCCAAGTTGATGAGGCTATAACTATATCATCTCATTCTTATTAGTTCTTTATTTTTTGTCAAGTTCTTTATTCTGGTCTTACTCTTGAACATTCCTTTTCCAGGTTTTGTCAGAATTGTTTCTAACCATCTGCAAGAAACTGCCTGACAAAATAAGGGCTTCTCATGGATGCTGGGCAGTGAAAATCTGCAGGAATACTATGATTGAAAGTCCTAATGCCGCAAGAAGTGTTCTTGATCTAGCCATTCGTCTTGTATCATCCCCATATGATCTGATTCTCGCTCATGAGATTGCTTCAGAGCTAGTGAAGGTCATCGGATCTGAAGATAAAGAACCAATTGAATTATCTGAAGCATTTGCAATTGTAAACCATTCTACAAAGACTGCAATTGCTTCCGTTTTACTTCAATTAGTCGAACAATCTCTCACTGATTTAGATTGGTCTACATCAAAACTGAAGTCCTACACTATTTCATATCAAGAAGCCAGAGTTTCTGGAGAGAGATCTAATGGATCAGTGCTTGAAGAATCACTCTATTCCAGAACAGAAGCATTAGTAAATCTGCTGTCTTCTTTCACAGAGATGAACCTCAATGGTATGTTTTCATCAGAAAAAAAATATGAAAAACCATCATTACCAATGTTTGCACATACATCAACTATCATACCATCTTCTTGCAGATTCTCAATCAGATCAGCTACTTCGAATAACCACAAAGTTCTACAAGCTCCTAGCCAGAATGACAAAGCTTTGCATTGCACCCAAGGGATCCAAACAACTTCTACCGGGACACAAGTTTCAGAAACTCGCAGAAACAACATGCCGAAAGCTTACTAGTCCACTATACAACTTTGTGGCACTGGTGCAAAGAGTGAGCACATTGAGCAAATCCCTTTTTCTTCTTACTTTTGTTATCTTATATAATTATATTGCAATGCAGAACCAACAGGAGAATGTTCAGAGAAAGGGAATCATCGGCAAGATCAAAAGGGAGAGTAAATGCATTCCTGAGTTGATATTCCAGATAGAAGACTATGAAAAATATCTCATTCAGTTGAGTAAGCTAACCAAAGTTAATTTACTGAGACATGCTAAACGTAGCACTGCAAGGGATTTTAAGATTTTGGAAGCAAAGAAACCTGAAAGAGATGAGCCTTGTTCTTCATCATCTGAAGGTGAAGGTGAAGGTGAAGGTGAAGGTGAAGGTGAGCTGGTTAATGAAGATGCATGCATGGAACCTTGTGATGAAGAGAGCACAGGTGAAGAAGAAGAAGAAGGTGAGGAAATGGTGATAAAAAGAAAGAAGGCAAAGTTGAATAAGGTGGTGCAAGAGTCTGATGAAGAAACATGATGAAGAATCAAAGGTTGGTATATAAAGAACTTCAGATTCTGTGAATACTTTTTTTGAGTTATGATTTTATGACAATGACTAGGGAGCAACAATTTTGTTAGAAGTGAAAGATTTGAAAACTTTCTGCTTTATTGATATTAAAAAAAAAAAAAATCAAAGCACAAAGCACACTTGATTTAATCAAGTTGGCCTTAATCAGTGCCAAGTTGCTAATGAACTCTTGATCTATTGGTATTAGATTTTCTGTGTAGAGTATTTGTATTTTTATTGAGAAGTTGTACATACACTTTGATTTAAAAAAAAGTCGGCATGGAGAATTTATAGTAGGTGTAAATAATTGGTGAAGTTTTCATACATTATTTATTCATATATTACACTGTGATTTAAAGTTGTTTTACATTATTGAGTCACATAATTAAGCGTATCTATAGTAGTCATAATTTCAAGTAAGTATTTGTGATGCATTTTATTTAATTTATTGAATTGAAAAAGTAATTACTTTGGTTTATTTTTCTGTTTGTTTTTATTCTCTTGTTTAATGTAATAGATGAAAAATAATACAAATAAAAGAACTGATATATTGAACTATTATATGACTATTCCAATACTTTTGTGTGTGTATATATATTGGATATTTCAAGAAAGTTGAAAATTGGTTTATTAAATTTTTTTCTTTTTATTTATAAGCTACTTGTTAATAAAAAAAACTATATATTTTTTTCATCATGGTTGGTCATATAAAATTCTGATATTTAATGAGTGACATCTAATTTGATTATATAAAAATAAAAATTTCTCTCGTAAAAAATATAAAAAACAATAATAAAAAAGGTAATTCAAATATTTATTTAAATCAAAGCCTAATTACCAATCCATATCACGAGGTCGCCTATGAACGGCGGATCTTTATCAAGGGATTAAAAAAAAAGGTTCACTTTGCATAGGGACTTTTATAGAATTTCCCAAACTCTTTGTAGCGTTTCCCTTTCTCGTTTCCGATATATATCGTTTCCCGCTCTGGGAAATCGTACCAACAATCGCGGTGATCATACGTCATATCTCACCTCCCTCATTCTCATCATCTTCCCTTTTTCCCCTTTTTCGCTTCTCCACTGTAAACCTCTCCGAGCCCCAGATCTCAACGGAGTTTCAGAGAGAGGGATAGAGGGAGAGATACAGAGATGGCGGATGAGGCCAGGAAGGGTGGGGCAGGTGCTGGGCAGGTGACGGCGGCGAGGAAGGTGACCGTGAAGAGTGCGGACATGAAGGAGGAGATGCAGAAGGAGGCGATCGACTGCGCGATTGAGGCATTTGAGAAGCAGGGAGTTGAGAAGGACGTTGCCGAGCGCATCAAGAAGGAGTTTGATAAGAACTATGGTCCCACTTGGCATTGCATCGTTGGTCGCAACTTCGGTATTCCGATTTCCTTTCCCTAATCTTTGTGTTTCTTCGTTAGATTGATAGATCTCTAGTTGAGTACACTTCATTTGACTTTGGTTTGGTGTTATTAGCTGTTTTCTTTTAATGTGATGGTGTGGCATGTTGTTGGTTTTACAGTGAATGGTATAGTGTTTTGAGGGAAATTACTGGTTCAGTTAAGTAGAAAGTGAAAAACAAAATCTAAAATTTCTTGTTTTGTGGGTGGAAAAAGTATTGAGAGTTGTGGAATTTTCAAGTCAAGTTGGTATTAGGGTTAGTATTGTTAGCTGCTTTCCTGTAATGGAGATGGTGTTTCATTATGGCAATGCTGGTTTTAGAGTGAATATTATAGTACTATGAGTGAAAATTATTGGGTCATTAAAGTAGAAAGTGAAAAAAAAGATCTTAAATTTCTTGTTTTGTGGGAAAGAAAAAGACATAAGAGTTGTGGATATTCAAGTTAAGTTGTTATATGGGTTGGTATAATGAGCTGTATTCTTGCAATGGAAATGGTGTTTCATGATTGCAATGTTTGTTTTAACATTAATACTATAGTTGCTTGAGTGAAAAATATTTGTTCAATTGAGTAGAATCTGAAAAAAAAAAAAATCTAAAAAATCTTGTCTTTCTGGGAGAAAAGTAGAAGAGCTGTGGACTTTTCAAGTTAAGTTGGCGTTGAGGTTGGTAGTATGAGCTGCGATCTTGCAATGGAGATAGTGTTTCCTTATGGTAATGTTGGTTTTGTAGTGAAAACCATTGTAGCTTGAGTGAATTATGTGTTTGTTTAAGAGAAAATGAGAGAAAGAAAATCTAATATTTCATGTTTGTGGGAAAATGTAAAACGTATGGAATTTTCAAGTCAAGTTAGTGTTTGGGTTAGTATTATGTCCTGCTTTCTTGCAATAGAGAAATGTTTCATGATGGCAATGCCGGCTTTAGATTGAATTCTGTAGTAGCTTGATTAAAAATTATTTGTTTATTTAACTTAAAAGTGAAAAATGAAATGCGGAGTTTTTGGTTTTGTGGGGGAAGTGTGAGTTGTGAAAATTTCAAGCTAATATGAGGGTTATTAATATGACCTGTTTTCTTGCAATGGAAATGATGTTTCATGATGCCAATGTTGGTTTTGGGTTACTACTCAAATTTTTAGTATTTGTTGATCTCTTTTGAAGAGAAGAGAGATGGCATGTACAGATATGCTAGAATATGGAAACCTGAACATCACAATACATTCAAATCTAGATTACGATGAAAGCAATGTAAAGCTAATTAGCATTTAATCATGGCTGTAACTCAACTTTCTTCAAACTCTAGTTGCCTTTCTCAAAATCCTACATATGCTTGGATTCTTTTGTTCCAATTTTCAGTTGTTTTCCATTTTGAGTTTAGTAATCAAATTATGAAAGCCCCTTGTCTCATACTCTAGGTGGTGAAAACGTGCGTCTTTGGCCTCCTCTTTAAGTCAGTTCTTTGTTTACAACCAACTTATGGCTTATTCAAATGGTCCCTATCTGAGGTTTAAAAGAACGGCCACAACCATAAGCTATAACTTTGAATTGGTAACTTAAATTTTCTTCCTAGGATTGAGCTACATGAATTTTAGGTTGTTTTAGTGATCTTCACTCTGTTATCAGTGGTAATTTCAGCATCTCAAGATGTCAAAGTCCATTCTATCAAATGGTTTTTACACCATGTACAGGCAACCTCAATGGCGGTGATCTTGGGGATCGTACCATGGCATGATAAACTAATGAGTGAATGGTAGCTTCTTCAGAAATTCAGAGATCCCACTTAAACATTTCTTTTGGGTCATCATCTCCTCATTGTGAAGTAAAATAAATGACTGCAAACTCCATGGTAGCGTCTTCTGGATTAACTTTTGGTAGGTGATGCCTGGGAAAACTGAATCCTAGTTCTAATGAAGTTGCAAAACTGTGACATGCACGCTGAGTGGATATTGTTGAGGATGACAAGGGAAGGTTGAAAATTTTTAATGTAATAGTTTCGATCAAGAAATGTGGTTTAAAGGTTTTCATGAAGTTAGTATTTTTTTTTTCTTCCATGTACCACAAAGCAGCTTTTGATTTATTGTTGCTTCATTTCCCCATTCATCAAATGAATTCAAGTTTGCTTTATTGTTATCTTCCCGAAATTCACCTATAGGCGACTCTTGTTAACACTTAACTGTTCCTTGCTTCACAGCTTGTAATCAATGATTAGTGTGAACTAGTTAGTTCTACTGCAGAATTATTAGCAACTTAAACATTGCCATGCCTCTACAAATCATTTCCCGAATAACCGAAGTTGTCTACATGTGCAGGTTCATACGTGACACACGAGACCAACCACTTCATCTACTTCTATCTGGATCAGAAAGCAATCCTCTTATTCAAATCCGGTTGACACCGCCTTTGCCCGGAAAACCTGAAGCTCCAGCCAGTCCATGTTAGTATATCAATATATAACTTCGATCCGCAGAGTGCTTGTCCATGCAACCGCCAGCATTTCGATCTGTGTATACCACATTCTGTCCTGATCTTGCCTGGGCATCTATCTAAACAAAATTTGTGTACGGTAAACTCGGAATGTGTTATTTCTTCAGGAGATGACTTTATATATGCGCTGAGTCGCTGATTGATCAATCATCAACGTTAAGTCGAACGATTTACCTCAAAGTAGAACTCACACTAGTTTCTGAATACCTTGTTTGTTTGTTTGTTTGTTTGTTTGGCGAAAGTCATTTTCGATCCTTTTATTAGCTTGAAATGTTGTACATTTGGTCTTTTTTATAGACCGAAGATGTGAATTGACTAAAATACCCCCAGATTGAGATTTAATTAAAAAGAACATAAGATTCTTTTCTTCAAAAGTTTATTTATTTATTTTCCTCCAAAGTTTTTGTTTTTTATAATAAAAATCATATTATGAAATTTTTGTTTCCCTTCTTTCTGAAATTGAATGATTAGAAGTTCCATGCATGACACTGAGTTATCACACCAAACATCTCTAGTTAACATAAACATTTGAGGCCTCTCATTCTTCTCAATCTAATGCTTGATTTGGGGTGTACCATATCAATAATTTTGAGTGAATGGAAACAAAAGAAAGTTAGGGTTTTGAGATGATGCCTAAGCAAATAGACAAACCAAAATGGTGAATAAGTCTAATTTCTCTTGATATCCACAAACTTTGAACTCTAAATCCATTACAAAGCTTAAAAGCAAGATGCTTTTTTTTTTTTTTTTACTTTATTAGTTCTAGCAACCAACTTAGGCATTCAACTTTAGCATTTGATACATTTAATAAAGTTTCACATCATGGCATCAATAATATTAGCCAAGACTTATCAATGTGTCTTCCTTTTGTTTTATTATTATCTTCTAAGTCTTCTTCTTTTTTAATTAATTATGTAATATGAAATATATTTATTTTCATAAAACTATAGTATCAAAATTGAGGTTTTTTTTTTGTTGCATGGTTGAAAAAAGCTTTAGGAATATATATAAAAAATATGAGCATAAGAATGCTTGACATTATATTTTATATGCAATAATTTTCAAACATAAAATTTATTAGATACATTTATCTTTATAAAATCATTTACAAAAATATTTATTAAGGTAATTTTCTTTGTTTTATTATTTTTGAGTCTTTTTCTTTTTATTAATAATGTATTGTCAAATACTATGTGTGATTTTATCAAAAGGCAAGACCATATCAAAATTGAGATATTTTTAATTAAATTGATAAAAGTGTTGAAGGACTGCATATAACAAATATGAGCATAGGACTATTTGACATTATCTTCTATATATATATAATAAATTTTAAATAAAAATTTATGCATTAATCTTTTCTTTACAATATAATACTTAAAAGTATATATATATATATATATATATATATATATGATAAAATGGATGGGCATTCTAAATACACACTTTTTGTTATTATACCTCAATCATGGAGGAAGTTAAAGTCTAAAAAAAAAAATTTAACTGTTAAATAATTACTGAAGTAATAAAAAAATTCATATAATAGAAAAAACTATTATATAAAATAATAAAGTAAAATATTTTTTTATAAAAATTAACTCTTATCGACAATCATTTGAGCTATTGGTATTGAATTTTTTTCATCGAACTCCAAAATTATACAAAGTGTGGGCAGAAAAGAAAACTTTTAATCCTATACACGTTTTTTACTTGTGCACGCCAAAATTGGTAAAAAAAAAAAACTTTTAACCATTAAAGTAAGTTTTTTATTATTAAATTTGTACATACATGCATCTCTTGAGACCCAAAAAAAAAAAAAAAAAGTGAAAAAAAAAAAAAGAAAAGAAAAGATGCTTCATCCATGTACTTGTCCAATACTTGTTGAACTATTCGAAGCGGAAGCATTAAATAAGCCAATAATGAGAACAAATGATAACAAGATAAAAGGACCAAAACACCCTAATATTACCGTTCACATATTCATTGGCATTTATTATTTCAGGGTTATTTTGGTAAAAAAAAACTAAGCATGAAAACCAGCAGCAGTACTGTCTTCCCTTTCAAAACCATGGGCCATATTCCCTCTTGTCTTCTTTCTCTTTGTTAATGTTTAACAAAACCACAGGCCTTCTTTCCTCGCCGGCCGGCGGCGGCGCCACCGGAAGCCACCGCCAGAGCCATCTCCTCATCCATTCTTATTTGCATGCATCTGCATTCCTCACTACAGAATGCCCTGTCACCCCTGCATTAATACATTTATACTTAATTTCTTTAATGAGTTCATGAAAACATGTATATATATATATATAAAAGAAGAAGAAGAAGAAGAAGAAGAAGAAGAGAGTGCATTAATGGCTACCAAGTTAGTACATTTTCCATCTTTTATAAAGAGAGAGAAAAAAAAGAAGAAAATTAAGAAGAAGAAGAAGAAGAAGAAGAAGAAGAAGAAGAAGATGTAAACATTATAAAGAGAACATACAGAAGAAGTCCATGTTGCCAAGTGAACACAAACATGCAGCCATTCTCAAGAGAAAAACCCTTTGAGTGTGTGTGTGTGTGTGGGTGAGAGAGAGAGAGAGAGAGAGAGAGAGAGAGAGAGAGAGAGAGAGAGAGAACCTGTACATATAAATGTCTTTGGAATGAGAAAGAGGACGGTGGCAGAGAAAGCAAGATTGAAGGAAAGAAGTCATGTTGATGTTGATGGAGGAGGAGGCTTCATTTTCAATACTATCACTACTACTTGTTAACATTTTTGGGTACTTCTTCATGTTTATCACCTTGTTTAGTATTTGACCTCCTTTTGTCATCCCCTTCCCTTCCAATACCACTCCCAACCCTTCCATTAATTCCCCTCTTTCTCTCTATATCTCTAACTTCTACACTCCTCCTCCTTCTCCTTCTCCTTCTTCTTCATGTCATGGACTTCTTGTGGGGGTTTTAAAGAAGAGGACTTTGAGTTGTGTTGTGTTGTGTTTGGAGTTGTTTGTGTGTGTGGTGTTCCCTAGGAACATGTTTGTTGTGTGTGTGTGTGTGTGTGTGCAAGCAAAGTGAGTTTACTCTTGTCTGTGATTGGAGATGGAGGTTTCTATGGGTTTTTGGAAGTTTGGAGCATGCTCACAACTTTGTCTTTCATGAATTACCATTGAGAAGTGTCAAGCTAGTTGTTTTATTGAATATTTATTTGCAAGTATTTCTTTTGAAAAGAACCTTTTTTTTTTAATAATCTTTATGTACTTATGGAAATATTATTTTTTATCTAGCTACTTCACTTTTAATTTTTATGTGCATGGCATATCTTGTGATGCCAAATTTATATTTGATTAATTCATCTTACAATTCTTGCCACACGCCACACATATTTAATGGTTTTCATATAATACATTATTTTACATATAGACCTATTGTTAATAGTTCAGATATAATGTGATGAATATATTGATGTAGTTTTTAAAAATACATAGACCTTACAATATTTTAGAGGATATAAAACAATCAGTAGAATTTTTAAAAAAATATTATAAAAAAAATCTATTTTAAAAACTACATAATATTTATAAATAATTTAAAATAAATATGTCAAAATAGTTATAAGAAATTTGGCATGTATCATTATCAGTTATATACATCAATTAGTTGGTTATATAGCAGTGAGATGAAATAATATCACTTTTATTCATTACATAATTTTATAACTATCGACTTGATTTTATTTTAATTTGATTGTCAAAACAAAGTCTTAATGACTTATTTGTGTGTACCATGCATAGTAGGGTAGGGAAAGTTAGGCATGTTTACAAGAGAAATGTACACTTTGGATCCGGATCCATTCACTATACATTTAATGCATTGATGTATTGAGTTTAGTCATCCAATCAATAAAGAGACATTAACTCAAAATCAAGCTCACTCTTTGGCCCTTAATTTGTGCCTAATTTTTGGTAATTAAATTATAGATCAATATACAACATATAATATTTAATATTAAAAATATACCCCGGAGGCTTAAGTACATTTTTCATCAATGCACTTTATTTCAATGTTTGTTTTTGTTTATATACTTTTAAAATACCAAAGATGGTCCCGTGCTTTGTTTTCTTTTTTGTTATTTCAATTCTTGTATTTCAAAAATATTTAATATTTTAAAATTCCTCAACAGCATATCCCAAAAAATCTCACTTTTTAATGGGTTGGTCTGAGATAATAAAATAACTACTTCGAAGAATTTGACCTTCAGAATATACAACAAACTCCCTATTACCACCTGCATTATTTGTCATGGAGACCTAAAAACTGTGGACCACCTCATCTTTCATTACCCTTTTGCGAGGGATGTTAGATCTTACTTTTGTCAATTCTTTAGATCTCCATGCATCACATTCTCCATAAAGGATCTCTAGGATGTCTCACGTTGGGACCTTGACCCCTTGTGCAAAGACTCATAGGACCTCCTGGTTGAAGCCCTCATTTGGAACATTTGGCTAACTAAGAAATGATTGCATGTTTCATTCTAAATTGGCTAACTCATTTTCAATTCAATTAAATACAAGTCTTAGTTTTCTTGGTTTGGGTTGTTGTAGCCCCTAATAACAAGAGATAGAAAATGGAGTCCTTTTCTGGTGCAATCAGGAGGAGTATTTAGTTCTAAGGTTCTCCTAAAGACGAGTGTGACCCAAATGATCAGGCCCCCACTCATGTCTGCTAGTTTCTCTTTGTGATCTTGTCTACCCCAGGAAGAAGATCTTCTCTAAGTCCAGGAGACTGTGTTTTTTCTTTCTTTGTTATTGTTATTGTTGTTGTTGTTGTTATTTTATTTCTATTCTCGGTGAATGTTTTTTCTTTTCTAATTCTATTCCTTGTTTTTTTTTTCACTCTATTTACATTGTTTTTATTTTTTTATTTCTAAAGTTTTGTGGTTTATTCATTTATATATATATATACACATTATTCAATAAATAAATTTAAGCAAATTTAAAAATGTTTAAGATTATCTAAATGCTTTGCATTGCATTTGCAATACTTTGATTACTAGTTGAAATGCACTTGTTTGATTGCTAGATGAAACTAATAAGTGCATTAACTCATTTTAACTTCCTTGACGAATAGTCTTTTTGATGAAATATAGATAAGTTATGTTAAAGATGTGTACAACTGTGTAGTTAATATCTCAAGACATCTGTGCCCTCAATTTATATGAACTGAGGTTAGAATTCGCTGGTTGTTTAATAAATAGTGTAGCATGTTTTATTTTACAAATTCGATAGCCTGTTTTTCATGGAGAAAATTATATAACATTATTCTATCTTTAATTTATAAAGTCAAACCTTAAAAACCAATTTCAAATTATTTAAAGTCAAAATCACAATAAGCAAATCACATTCTCAAAGCTTCTTTTCTCAGTTACTTCGCCACAAAGAAAACTCATCCAAAGTTCATATTTTTTAAAAACCAATGCAAATAGACATATATATCCAACATCAAACAATCCAAATATATAAATATATTATAGTACATGAAAAAGAAAAAGAAAAAAAGAAAAAAAAAAACATAGAAAGATGTGGTGGAGGTGAAGAAGGACATGAATTGGCAGTGGAGCATGCTTAGTAGTGATAAAATAGCATACGTGTGTCCCTTCTTTTCTTAGCTTTGTTTGCTTGCTTTCCTTCTTTTTATTGTCACACACACACATATCTATATATATATATATATATTAAAGCTTTTTAATTTGACCCAAAAAAATTATAATAGAACACTTATATAATTTTTTGAATTATAAAAATTAGCTAAAGGTAAAAATTAAAAGGTTCAATTAATTTCATAGTCTACCATTGTTGTTATTGGAGGTATTAATCTGTTTAGAAAATTTAAATAGTCAAATCGCATCTATATAGTAGTAGAGAGACAATGCACAACTCAGGTTAAATCCAGGTATACTCAACTTACAATCGATCTATATTTCATTTAAACATATTTTAAAATTTTATTATGATAAAATAATTATAATAAACTAAGTTGCTACCATTATGCTCAATTTTCAATATATTGAAGTCATCTGTTCCTAAACTTCCGGTAGTTTTTTTCCAATTATATATATATATATATATGTGGAGGGATGTTAAATTAATTAGTGATCATTAACTAAATTGCAAATGCAATGCCATGTTTCCCAAGAAGGTCACAAAATTATTCATAATTGAGTGAGTGGTTTATATGTGTGTTGGGAATTCATGCATGCAAATATAACAGTGGAAAATATAAAGAAAGGTTCACGTCTGAGGCTTTCTCATGTACCAGATTCTGCAGTCACTGTTCATGACTCATGACCCTTCAATCATTCATATTTGACATTTTCTATATTAACAACGTTAATAAGTACAGTAAAGCTGTTAAAAATTCTCAAATTTATAAATACATAGTCAAACTTCATAATATAAATTTATTTTTCCCACACAACCATGGGTTAATCAAGGGGGAAGGTCATCCCAATGGTGGTGAATAGTAACATGCATATATAAAGTTAAAACCCTACACTGTACGTAGTACTGTATAATATTATATAAAAAATATAATAAAAATATTATATAGTATTGTTTATTTACGGTTTATTGATTTTTTTTAAGAGGATCCATACTCGCTAATTCTCCATGTTTGTAATTAAGTCGTAAAACATTTATTATTATCGAGTTATGGTCAATATTATATCATTTTAAGTGAATGTGGCAGATCATTATTGCCTCTCGAATTGATCAATCCCACATAATAATTCTCTATGAGGTTGTTAAGGTATTATTATTTATACATCACTGTGTCTATCCATCTCTCTGACAAATTTGATTGTGGTGCACATTTGAAAAAAAAAAAAAAAAAACTTTCATGATATAAACTTCAATGATGTGCATGTATATATATAGTGATTGGACATCACTTCTCATAAGTTAAGGCTCAATCTTGAAAGACATGAGAACTTCATGGTTGAACCATGAAGGGATTCAAATGCCTTAAGCTGTTAAGCATTTCAAACTGATTCAACCATGCATGAATCTTAATTATTCTTCTCTAACTCAATAGTGTTGAAGACTAGAAATATAGAAGGTTTAGCACATGCATGTCGGCTTTTCTTTCTTTCTTTCTTTCTTTAATTTAATTTTTTATTTTTATATTCTCATAGATTTACTAATAAATAGATCATATATCTATACATATTTTTAGTAGTGTTCAAACCAATAACAAAATTATTTTTTAACTGAAACATTTTTTTATTGTTTCAAATTAATTTTTGTAATTTTTTTTTGTTTTCTTTGAAGTATGACTTTAATTTTTTAAATAATTTTATTTATTTATAAGTAAATAAATATTATACATATTTAGAATAATATTTAAATCCACGATCTCATTGAATTACTCTCTTGTTTTTTTTTCTTGGGAAAAAGACTATTATTAAATTATAATGTATGAAATATATGAGACATAAACATACATGACCTACAAAAGTTGTTTCCTTTTATCCCAAAACCACACAAACAACAAAAAAGATTGCCCATGCATTTGTTTCATACAATTAGCAAAAGTTTTTTTTTCAATTATTCTTCCCCCCAAACCAATTCCTTTTAACTCTTTTATGGCATTATTGCTCATCTTGTCTGTCTACTTATGTGCATGAATATGTATCATTGAGGACAAGGGTCCCTCCATTGTTTCAGTGCTTCAACCTTTTATTTATTATTTTTATTTATTTATTTTTTGTCTATATGGTGATTTGTTTTGAGTTAAGAGAAATGACAAAAATGCCCTTATAAAAATCATGTTTGCTTGTATACCTTTAAAAGTAATTTTATTGGCTTATATATATATAACCCAAGGGACTACAAGTCAAAGTCAGCTATGTCAAAGTCAACTGTTTAAAATTTATAAAAGTACAGCTTGATATATCATTTTTTGTTTACTCTTTTTAAACTTTAAGTTAATTTTAAGACAGGAATTTATAACATAAATACATTTAATTTGTAAAAGTATATAAATAAATATGTTTTTTACAAGGGTATAGCAAAAACTTTTATCTCCATCGGTCTTTAACCTCAGATTGGTTGGTGTGCGTATTTTATAAAGATGGACAATTATCAATACGTCTTCATAAAAATCAAACTTACTTATATAACCCTTCCCCCCAAAATAATTTTATCGGCTCATATATCTTACAGTTAAAAGTCAGCTTTTAAATAGTATCATAATCCATTTTGCTCTTTCATTTGTTTATCTTATTCTCATTTTTAAAATTAAAATTGATTTTTGGTCATAAGGATATAAAAATAATAAGAATGATGTTTAAAGGTATTTTAGAGAATATAGTTTTTATGGGGTTATATTACTAGTTTTATTTTATTTTTTATTTTTTATTTTTCAGGGGCATTCAAGTAAAATCCCCCCTTCAAGTTTCTTCTCTAGAATGGAGTGAATTTAGTGCATCTTGGTCCTACCTTATCTCTCTCAAATTCAATTCAATGGTTGATAGCAAACAACTCTTTGAAGGAATGACCTAACTTCCTCTGTAGTGTATAAAACAGACTTGGGTCACTCAAGTTGGAAGTGGGGTTAAGTGGTCCAACTTTTTTCAATTGATTATTTTGGATTTAGAGAATGTGTCTTTTTGAAAGTTTAAATTTTAGTTTGTATATTTTTTTCAGAAATTATAAATTGTATCAATTTAATATCACTAATGTAATAGTGTCAGTGGTAGTATGATTAAATTGTATACAAAGAGTTTAACTCATTTTCAGACTATAATTGAGAATTTGAGATTTGTATAGGGTGGCCTGGTAGTAAGCTGGGAAGTAGTTATTTTTTTTTTAATTTATTGATTTTAATTTAGAGAATATTACTTTTAAAATTTGAATTTAGTTTATATATTTTGTCATAAATTATAAAATTTTTCAGTTTAATATCATCGGTGCAATAGCAAGAGTGATCATTCGATTAAAGCCTATAAAGAGGATTTGATTATTTTCCGCACCATTGGCATTGTTAAAAAGAAAAAAAAAATTACTTTACATCATGCCTTACATATAATTAGTACCTTAAATTCTTTATGGGTATATATATATATATTCAAAAAGAGAGAAAATTTATTTTTTTTATTTTTTAGTTTTAAAACTTATATAGTTTCATCTGTGTCAGTTGTTAATAGTAACTTTTCAATTGAAATCCATATTTACTATTTTGTATTTAAGAAGGAAATTTCATCATGTCATATTAGTAGAATTTTTAAATATATTTAAATATATTTTTTTAAGTATAGGCACACTAATATTGATTTAAGCCTACAAAAAAGTCTAGGGGATCATGTAATCAAGTCAAAAACATTTGAGGACTTTTCCGCACTTTTATCCTGCTAATAATAATATAATAAATAAGCACACAAAGGCCCATAAGAGGCAATCATAAGTTGGGCTTTGAGTTTTGGGCCTTATTGGGCCGACCCAAGCCCAAAAATCTCACTATAAAAGGAAGCTCATTCAGTGTTCTCAAAACCCTAGCCGCTGCCGGAGCTCCGACGAGAATGGTAGTCTTCTCTCGCTTGGAGAGCTTCTTCAAACCCTAGGTCTCATGCATCTCTCTCTCTCTAATGGCTTCGTCTTCTCCACCGTGTCTTTTAGGGTATTGATCTCGTCGCCGGTGGCCGTAGCAAGAGGGTCAAGCGCACAGCTCCCAGGTCTGATGATGTTTATCTCAAGCTTCTTGTTAAGGTGAGATTGGTGTTGATTTCTAGATGGTTTTTTGGTTGATTTGTTGAGTTTGATCTTGATGTGCTTGTTTCGTGTTAGCTTTATCGGTTTCTTGTTCGGAGGACGGGGAGCAAGTTCAATGCCGTGGTTTTGAAGCGGCTTTTCATGAGCAAGACCAATCGGCCGCCGATCTCGCTTCGTAGATTGATTAAGTTCATGGATGGGAAGGTCTGGATCTTTTTTGTTTCGATTTTTTGTGCGATTTGGTGTTTTTGTGTTGATTTTTTTGTTTTTTTTTGCGATTTTTGGTGGAATGTTTAGAATGATATGATCGCGGTGATTGTGGGGACTGTGACGGATGATAAGAGGGTTTATGAGGTGCCGGCGATGAAGGTGACGGCGCTGAGGTTCACTGAGACGGCGAGGGCTAGGATCTTGAAAGCCGGCGGGGAGTGTTTGACGTTTGATCAACTCGCTCTTCGTGCTCCTCTCGGTCAGAGCACGGTATGGTTTGATTTACTATGTTTATTGTGTAAATATCTCAGCTTTGGTTGTTGTTTGATTGGTTGATTTATTTTTCGTTTTTTTTATTGCCAACATTTTTTTTCCGAATGTTTATTATCTCATATTTGGCAAATGCTTAGTTTAATGCTTAAAATGGAGTATAATGATTATGGCATTGTGTTGTTTGCAATTCGTGATGGAAGCTTCAATTGATTTGAAGGTTAAAAAATGGAGTTTTTAACAATGAGCCTATTAGGATTCGGTTGAATCATTTATTCTCATTCTGGTTTTTGTAGCTATAATTTTTCTTGGGTTCCCTATGATGCTGAATAAACCATGCTAATACTGAAATATATTGATGATTAATACATTACTTGATATGCTGAGGGAACCTGTGATTTATTCTCTATGTTGATGCTGGTTTTGGTTTTTTCTGTGTGAAGATCAAAGAATGAGTTTTGCAATAGTAGACTAATCGGGACTCTTGTGTATCAACTATCAAATATTTTGTCTTGAACCTTTGTATTGAAGTAGGATGAATTGGGTTTCGTATGATTGCAAATTAAACCATGCTATTGCTGTATTTTGCTGATTATTAATTCAATACTTGATATACTGAGGGGACATTTACATTTTATTCTGTAATAGTCAAACGGGTTGAAGGACATTCATAATCTCAAAAATTGCATAAAGGCTTTTTTTTTCTTCGGGTTCACTGCCATGAGTCAGCCAATATATTATAAATGAGTTACCTTCTAATATATTTTTGGATGCTTCTATTGGTATCATTTTTTAGTCATATCAAGTTCCTCACCATGTTACAATTTCCTGACAGTATTTCACATGCTAGTGCCAAGTTTTCTTTCTTTATTTCAATTTTGTTTTTACTGGCTGAAGCCATGATGATATTGTTGAATACCCAGCTCATTATGAGATCTTCCTTAGTGGAAGATCAAGGAAAAGTTGCGATAACATTATCTGAGCTCAGTGTTGCTTTGTTTTCCCCCTTTTGTTTAAGTTTTTACTACCTTTTTTTCCTCTTAAGGCTGCTTGTTGTTACAAAATATACTAGATTCTAAAGGAGGGGCTATTAATTCTTTATCAGTCTCTAAGGGTGCTTACATTCAACACTATTAAGAGTTGGTATTTTTTGTCAAACTTGTCCAGAAGTATGTCATAGCTGGGTATCTATCTCCTTTTTTATGCAATACTTTCACTTGAAGATGCAATATTGAAAGTATGCCTACATTTGATATATGGTTCATCTTTAGAAAATGCTTTTATTATTATACTCCGGCAGTTGGTTTTTGTTATGTTTTGGTCAGATGTTTATTTTGGTTAGTTGCTACAGACTTGTAATTGCTATACAACAAAAGGGCTTCTAGATTTATATAAAGTGACATAGGGTATTCATTTATGCTGTTGTTTAAATTTCCATGCACTGCAGGTTCTTCTGAGAGGTCCTAAAAATGCCAGGGAAGCTGTGAAACACTTTGGTCCTGCCCCAGGTGTTCCACACAGCAGCACTAAGCCATACGTCCGTGCCAAGGGTAGGAAATTTGAGAAAGCCAGAGGCAGGAGGAAGAGCCGTGGATTTAGGGTTTGAGTCAGACTTATATTTCTAAACTACGCATTTTTGTTTTCATCATTTTGGCTGCACCACTGGCAATGCATTTTTTTTTTTCACTATTTATACATCCATGTGTTGGACTAAATTTCCAATGAGCAATTTTTTTTTTATAAGCCCCTTTTTCTGCTGTTAAATTATCCTAAGATGTATTACTACCTTTGTTGTTATAAGTAACTGTATTTTTGTATGCATTTTTATGACGGTATAATCTTTCAATTACCTTATCCTGCTCTTCCTTAAATGACTGTCAGCTTTTGTCTTTGATATTTGCTGGCAAGAAAATTATGTGAAGCACTTGTAAAATACCAGTTTAATTTAATCACAAAATGTATAGTTAATTAAATAAAAGTGCATTGGCTTCCCACTTAAGGCACAACGAGCTCCATTCTCCAGTTCTTTAAGTTTGGTGCAAGACATGGTTTAACAAAATCAACAATTCACAATATCAGATTTGCTGTGTTTTTTTTCTTTAATGTGGCTTTGCCGAAGTCTATAAACAAATTGCAATTGGTGCAATGCTGTTCCATAATTCGTTTTCAAGAAATAAATTTAATATAGCTGGTGGATCAGTTTCAGATGGAAAGAAAGACGGTGAATCTTTATGTTCCACCGAACAAAAATGGGCATACATTAACATTCTCGAGCTCCTCGTGTCAATAGGTCACCATCACATTCGACTCCCCATGTAGAAGAAGATTGAGAATTTATCGCCCTCCCAACACATGTGATAGATATATATATATATATAGATGTTGGAGATGGTTTAAGATTAAGGAAAAACTAAAAAATGAGGAGAAGTTTACAGTTGATTGTTCATTGAATTGAAGATGAGAAGGAGAAGGTTCATAGCTGCCACCTGGATAACTGGATAAAGTTTGTTATAACTGGATAACAGAATGCTAACTCAGCAAAGTTTGTTATAACTGAGTGCCGACTCAGCAAAGTTTATAATAAATGAACCTTCTCCTTCTCATCTTCAATAGAAATAACGCATATTTGAGATATATAAATAGAGTTATCCACGTGGTTAAAAATACTCCATATAGTCTTTTTATTTATTTATCATATTTTAGAGAATTTTTTTATCTTTTTTACTTGTCCATTTAAAAATTTGTAAAACATTAAATATTATTTTTCTAAATTTAATATACTTTTATAACTTCCAATAAATTATATTAGACTACATATTATTTTTAAGCATATTTTTAAATAAAAATAATTTTGAAAAGTTAATGTAATTTTGATAAATTTTAGATTATTAACTAATTTCAACTAAATTTTTTAAACCGTGTAATTTAGTTAAAACAAACAAATAAAAAGTATCGGAGAGAGTAAAAAAAAATTAAAAAAGAAACACGAAACACTTGTATCAAAAGGTCGGGTGGGAGAATCCCAAGAAAAAGACCTTAACGCCAACTTGCAACTATTTAAAACAATCATTTCAATAACATAGGCAAATAATATCTTGAAACTTTTGCAGGAGAGATCAGCATTCTCTTGACAAGGTTTTTAAGCAAAGACCTAAATAAGTTTGCCTAGATCCTGTAACAAGAATTCTTGGTAAAGAATGATTCATTGAAGAAAAGAACCTCAAATGGCTAACAGATAAACACTTTATTTCATTATTGCCTCTGTTTCATTGTATATTCATATTCATCTTCCAAACTATCTAAAAGAAAACATCTATTTCTCAAACAAGGTTCTTGAGGGAAGACAAAAAAATTTGCATAGATATTTAGAGGGCTTATTCATGAAAGAATATATCCTCAAAAGGTTGGCAAAATGCTAATTTATTGTAGCTGCAATGGTGGTTCAACTATCAAGTTTCCACCAACAAACATCCCAGCTAATAGATACAGACCTTGTTTTATGGTTTACTCTATTTCATCATATTCATATTACCAACTTAATTCTCCAGCATGATTTATTCCACTAAGTCTACACAACTAATTCGATTCCAATTCGCAGACGAAATGCTAGAAAAACACAAACAGCAATCGATGTAGCAAGAAATCAGATGAAAAACAATGTTACATAACAAAGCAAGAAAAAGATTTCAATAGCCATGTTGAAAATACTCAACTTTCTACAATAATATCGAATAAAAATAGTTTCAAGTACTTTAGCTTCGCGTATTTGCATTAATTTGCAGGCATGGTCAGCATGTGCCGGATCTTAAATCACACTAAAGAACATGCAATTTTTCATAATAAATCAAATAAATGACTGCAACTATAACCAAATTTCACATCAAGATGTCAAAACAATTCAATGGCAATGAAAGAAGAAATTTCAAGATATTGACTGATTCACCACAATAACATGTTTGACTGTCTACTAAAAAGCTCAATTATCAAACAATTCTACAAGATAATATCACAAAAGTGGATATCATATGGAAAAAAAACACTCTCAAAGAACAAAACAGAATCCTGGAACAAAGCATGCTTATTCAACAACACAATTTTGTAGTGTATGAATGTTGGAGATGTTTTACTCAGCCAATTTATTCAAACGATGAATTGTACTCTTTGCAAGTCTATTACCCGGATCAATCTTTAGAACCATCCTCAAATCCTCAGCTCCAAGTCGATATTTTTCAGTGCTCTCATACAAGAGAGCACGCTGCAGTAGCACGGCGACATTCTTCTCGTCATTCTCCAAAACCTGCAGAGCCACAAAACAAAGTCATTCGCATCAAAACACATCAAAGAAATCAAGAGAAACAATGCAGAACATGATTAATACCTTCGAGCAATCGGCCACCGCCTTTTTATACTCTCCGACTTCCTTATAGCAGGAAGCCCTACAAGATAAGACTTCAATGGTGGAAGCATTGTCCCCGGACTTCTCCAACAGTGCAACAGCCCAAGAGAGCCACTTGATAGCATCTGCATACTGCCCTTGCTTGTAGTTATCCAAGCCTTTCGTCTTCGCCCCGGAGGAGGAGACACCTGGAGGCGGTGGAGGGAGCCCTTGGAGCTCCGTGGTTGTCCCACCACCACTGTCATTCCCTCCAAACTCTGATCCCAAATCCCAGTCATTCAACTCTGAGAATGGCTCACTACCTGAGGCCTCTGTCGGAGCTGGCGCAGCAGGGGCGGATGTTGAGAAGAACATATCCAATGGATCAGCTCCGGCGGATTTCGCCGGAGCAGGCTTCTGAGAAGGAGGAGGGATTCCAAAATTATCTGGTTTTGGGGGATTAGAGTTCTGGAATGTCCCAAAGTCGTCCTTTTTTGATGGATTCGCGGTCTGGAAAGAGCCAAATCCGGAACCATTGCCGCCGGTGGAGGGAGCTTTGGGTTTCGCTGATGCCATTGAAGAATTCTTCGAATTCATGGATCCAAAATCGAGCAATGATCCAAAGGGATCCGCCTTCTTGGAATTCATCGCGGATCCAGCAACCCCAGCAGCGGATCTCATTGGCTGACCCTGGCCGGCGCCCTTAGAGACGCCAAAACCGGCAAGATTCTCCGCCGATCCCCAGGTAGGTCTCATCGGAGCAGCAGCAGCAGCGGAGGCGGTGGTGGACGGCGGAGCGGTCTGCTTGGGGAGCGAATCGGACAAGCTGCCGGTGGAGAAGGAGTTCTTCGTGGATTTGAGGGGCGTGTTGGAGGAGGCGCGGGAGGAGCCGAGGGCGGGGCCAAGGAGATCGGAGAAGAGATTAGGGTTGGAGGTGGGGATGCCGATGCCGGAGGAGGAGGAGGACGACGACGACGACGACGAGGTCCAGGTCTTGCCGAAGATATCGCCGACCATGGAGGGTGAGGGGTTGGCGAAGGTAGGGCGGGGAGCGGCGGATGGGGCGGGTTGATGGGTCCATGAGGGTTTGGAGGAGGGCCGGAGGGGTCGGGAGGAGCCGGAGCCGGCGCCGGCGAGGCCGAAGTCGAACTGGTAGTTGTTGAAGGAGCCGCCGGAGGCGGAGGAGCCGCGCTGAGAGTTCATATCACGAGGCGATCTGGGATCTGGTCACCGTCGGTGATCAAGAAGAGAAAATGGGAAAGAAAAAGAGAAAGTGAACCGATCTGAGAGCAATAACAAAACTTGGTTTATATATATATATATATATATATATATATATATATATATATTTCTATATATTTCCTCCATTTTTTTATTTATCACGTTTATTTATTTCACATAAATTAAAAAAAAATAAAATTAGTTAATTACTTATATTTTATAAAAAAAATTATTTTTTTATAAAACCACTCCTATTTAAAACTCAACTAAATGATATATATGATTTATTAAAAATTATACAAATATATTGAATTAAAAAATAAATTTTAAAAAATATTATTTAATACTGTATAAAATATTTAATGCGACAAGTAAAAAAAATAAAAGCTCAAAAACGTGACAAATAAAACATGACGGAAGGAGTAATTATTAATTATGTTATTTAATTTAAAATTTTTTAGGTATTTTCATACACGGGACGCATTAACCTTTTTTATGTCTTTTGGGTTTTATAATGTTTTTAATTATTATTATTACGGGGAAGTACCAGAAAGTCCCTCCAAACTTTCTTTTTTCCCTCAAAGTCCCTTCAACTTTGCAGCTTCCCCATAAGTCCTTCTTTTTTGAAATAATTACTTCCAAGTCCAAACAGGGTTGACGGAGTAAACGGGGTTAAAAATTTGGACTTGAAATGACGAGAATGCCCTCCTGAAATCCAGCATCATTATCGCGTTTGAAATGACCGAAGTGCCCCTCCTTTTTCCTTGGGAACCGGCGACGGTGGTTGGCGCGCCAAAGCGTTGGGATGCGCGAGGAAAACCCTACACGCGAACGGCCGCAACCTTTGGCTTGCTTCATATTCCCCTCTTGCCCGTCGTCGTTCTTCTTTTCCGCTTTCTTCTTCCTCGCGAAACAATTTATTCGAGTTCTCCGGCGAGTTCCATCAAGAACTTCTGTTCTCCGGCGAGTTTCACGGGCAAAAGGAAGCACAGAGGTGAGAAGATGTTCCTGTGTATGATTGTTTGGTTTGCTGTGTATAATTTGTTGTTTGTTGTGTATAACGTTATCTTTCTCTCAATGATTTACTTGTGTGTTTGCTTTGTTGACATAGAATAGAAGATGTCGACCACACTTGTGAACGCGCGTTGTTATCTTGCCCCTGTTGTCGAGACGGTGTCGGAGTTGAAGAAGCATATGCACAAGCGGCATTGGGATATCCTCCGCGGGACGCCGTTCCGGCATTTCATGGACGTCGCTCCCGTGCTACAAGAACGAGGGGTTCTCGATGCTGTTCTGCAAGTGTATGATGAGAAGAAGCAAGCCTTTCAGATAGGGCAAAGCCTTCTCCCGTTCAGAGCCGAAGATGTCGCTTTAATCCTAGGTCTCCGTTGCGACGGAGACATTGTATCTTTCAAGCACGAGAAGGATGCATCAGAGTTTGAGAATAAATATCTACACAAGATGCACAACCGCCACCGCGACGCCATTAAAGACAACCTACTCACCCTCGTCCGGAGCAAGAAACACGAGGACGAGCAGACCTTCGTCAAGCTCCTGGTGGTGTACTTTATGACGACGATCATGTTCCCCAACAGTGTTCTGCATGCGCCGACGTTTGTAGCAAGGTACGCCGACGACCTATCGTCACTTGGCGGTTATGCCTGGGCCCATGCTACGCACAGGTGGTTGATGGACGATATCCCCCCGACAGCCGCTCGTGTGCAACTCCGTTGTAAGGGGAAGTCCACAACTGCAGGTTACATGAAAGGTTGTTCCGTTGCTCTCATCGTCTGGTTCTACGAGTTGACGGGCAGCGTGAAGAAACAAAGAGTAGGAAAGACGCCCCGTATAATGTGTTACGGGGAGTCCAGTTTCATCAAGGCGGCGTCCATCGAGCCGCTTTTGAGATCAATCAAAGGAAAACAAGTAAGTTATATTACTATTGATGTGTACAATGTGGATGAAAATGGTCTTCTGTGTGTACTATGCTTTTCCTGAAGATTTTCCTGTGTATACAAATGATGTTTATGTGTATATAATTATTTTCTTGTGTATATTATTCGTTTCCTGTGTATACAAATTGGATTCCTGTGTATAAAATCATGTTCCTGTGTACATTTTTATGTTTCCTGTGTATACTATTGTGTTCATATGTTGATGTTGCAAACTTTGGTTTTTGCTTTTCAGTTTTCTGAGCTTCTGCCAGTTAACGTTGAAGAGCGTTTGTTGGTTGGCAGTGTTAAGAGAACTCACAGACAAGCCACCGCCATTTCCCCGGATCTTGGGGAGTCCAGGAAGAAGTCCCGCCCAACAACAAGGGCCCATCCTGCTGCGAAAAAGGCAACAGTTGACCCCGCAAAGAAGCGAAGTCGGGATCAATCCTCTCCCAGCCCTCAAGAGATGCCGGAGGAGGTTCCGCGAGGGGATGATGACATGCGCCGTCTATTGCAACAAGTTTTGACGGAGTTCCGCGATCTGCGAGCTCGTATAGATGAGCGTGACCGGCAAGATGCAGAGCGGAAGAAATCTGACTCACAAACGGCGACCCCGTCCCCCCCTGCGCCGGCTGCAGACATCAGCCGTTCACACTCGGCGGCCGCGGACCCTACTCCTGGCCGCAGATTCAAAAGGTCAGCACGAAGATCTCCACGCCGTCTTGCCAAGTTATCGGCCGTGTCAACCGCCGATGAGGAAATTCCTGCTCCGCGTGTGGACGCTACTTGCGGGGATGTTAATCTTCCGCAAGGCGCAGGCGCTGATGATCCAGACGTTGTCCTTGTGGAGGGCCTGGATCCTGGTTCCGCCATGGATGATATCCCGTCGAAAGTCACTGATAAAGATGCCGCCATGGATGAACTCCCCCCCAAAGTCACGGCCTCGTTGCCAACTTCCCAAGATACTCCCCCACGGCGTGTTACACGCCGCACTGCTTCGCAAGAAACACACCAAAGCAGTCCCTCTCCGACAAAAATTCCACCAAAACGAGCCCCTCTCAAGAAGACACCGCCAAAGCGGGCTCCGAAGAAAAAAGGCCCACAGAAAAAACTTCCTGCAAAGAGAGCGCCTAGGAAGAGGGTTCCACCACCACCGAAAACCAAGCCTTCTGATAGGCCTTCCACCCCGACTGACGTCTGCGGACCTGGTGATACCGCATTACAGGCCGTCGACGCGCTACTTCAAGGCCTGACCGGTTTGCGGAAGGATAAACCCGCAAAAGATACTCTTGCGGTGGTTCCTTACCACAGAGGAAGACCTACCCTGGTTTTGCAAAGCTTAACAAAATGGAACGACTAGCCATCAGCATCTTTCTAAACACACGCTTCGACAGGTACTGTTTTTTATTTCTATACTGGCTTTATCATGCTTAGTGCTGCGAATATATATGTTTTCGTGTGTATAACATATGTGTAACTTGTACCATTTCGTTACCTGTGTATATTATGTTATGTCCTGTGTATAGTATGTAGTTTCCTGTGTAGAGTATTGTGTTTCCTGTGTATATTATGTTCTTTCCTGTGTATAGTATATTGTTCCTGTGTATATTATGTTCTTTCCTGTGTATAGTATATTGTTCCTGTGTATAATATTGTATTTACTGTGTATAGTATGTTGTTTCCTGTGTATAATTCTATGGTCTCATGTCTATTGCGCTATATAGTTCTGTCATTTGGAGGGACGCTGACGATAACGGGTTCACCACCCGTGCCCACCTGTTCGTCCTTCTCGATGGGAAAGAAAATGTACCCGACGATGTGGTGGATGCCCTCGTGCTTATGCTTCGCGCTGAATTGCTGAGTAATCCATTGGAGTTCAAGAAACGTGCAGTTCTGACGCGGCCTTTGGCGCTTGCAATGCAGAAATTAGAATTTGCAGCTGAACAAGCATTGTACCTGATGGAGGATGTTATATACGGCCACAAAACGGCGGAGCTAATACTTATGCCAATCGTTCTGCACGGTCACTACCATCTACTTGTCCTAGACAATCAAAAGCAGCAGTATATGCACTACTCGTCACTGCAATCAGACACTTATGACTCAGATGCTGTGGACATGGTAAGTGCCACAAATAAATTATGGAACTACAAACATATTATCGCCTAAATGTACACTAACAAAATCTGTTTACCTTCTCAGCGGGATCTGTTCGAATTATGCATCGAAGCTAATACAGGCGGTAATCCGTTTCGACACTTCCCACTAGAGCATGTGCGGAACTGCCCCCAGCAAGAAGCCATGTCCGTTGATTGTCCGGTGTTTTGCATTCGTTACATGGAACAACTTCTGAACGGTGAAGAATTGTTCGTACCCCATTCGGAAGTCCCGATCCTCCGAGTCCGGTATGTCACACGGATACTTGTCGACGCGATGCGGAGAAAAGTAGTTCCGATACCTACAGCGACAACGGATGCCACCGGGGATAAGCACGATGGTGCCGCGGTAAAGGACACTGACGGTGAGACGGCTGACGTTCTGGGGAACGAGTCCGTCATCGACAATGAAGCCACAGCTGCCAGAGAATCGTCCGACGACAAGGCCATTGGCGATGGGAAGGAAACTAGTGGTGATCAAGATGCTCCCGCGGAGAAGGAGGACGCTGAGGTGAAGCTCACTGGGGCGGAGACTGGTACTGGTGGAGATAAAGATGTAGCCGATGAGAAGGACGACGATGAGGTCAAGGAAACTAGCGCGGAGACTGATACTGCTGGAGATAAAGACGCCGCCGTGGAGAAGGACGACGCTGACGTGAACGAAACTGGCGCGGAGACTGATAGCGCTGGAGATGAAGACGCCGCCGCGGAGAAGGACGACGCTGAGGTCAAGTCAACTGGCGCGGAGACTGATACTGCCCGCGGTAAAGACGCCACCGTTGAGAAGGATGACTCCGAAGTCAAAGTAACTGGCGATGGTAAGGAAACTAATGAGGACAAAGCCGCCACTGATCTGAACAATTAATTTCCCATACCTATGGTTTGGTATTTAAACTTATATTTGTGTGACTGTAAATTTGGTTATGTAATTAGTTATCAATTCAATATAGATAACGATATCTAAACAAAAGCTGAGAACAAAAGCTCAAGAAACACCAATACGGGAAAGGGAAAATGTACACAGAAAATCAGTCTATATACACAGAAATGCAAGAACATACACACGAAAGAAGATTATCTATACAGGAAAGGAGGTTATTTACACAGGAAGAGAGGTTATCTACACAGAAACGGCGCTCAATACACGACAAATACCTTTATATACATAGAAACAAAAAACAGTACACATAAAATTAAACATTGTACATAGTAACGCAAAATAATACACGGAAAATATAAAACAAAGTGCAATTCAAACAAGATACAATAAAAGCACACAAATATCGTATGTTACCGTTAAGTGTGCTATTGTCAGTCCGCTATGACCGCATTGCATGATCGACGATTATGTCCAGCTTGGTGGCACCGGCTACAATGTAACTCGCGGACATCGAAGGCTTGTGACTCTATTCTTTTCCTTCTTGGACGACCTGGTCGTTTCTTTGATATTGGTGGCCTAATTCGTAGGTCACGGTTTGCATCAGATGGCTTATCACTGTCAGGAACGGGGAATATCGGATTCCCATACGCCCGACGATACCATTCGACTGTGAAGTAAGATTCAATATAAGAATGGACATTCGTTTCTGTTTGCATAATGGCCGCACACGCATGCTTGCACGGTAAACCATGCACTTCCCATCTTCTGCAGGAACAACCACGACATTGAAGGTTCACTGCATTGTTGTTATCGTCAATGACTTCGTAAGTGTCCTCAGTCGACCGACCCACTCTCAAGTAACGACTGTCGTCAACGAGTTGTTCAACCTTTTTCCTAATTTCGGGGCACAGATGTGTGTCCCAATTGTTGGATTGCTCGCGTCTGTTGGCGAACATATTCATAAGTTTGAACCTGGAAACCAGAGGATAAAATGACAAAATATAGCCTAGTTAGGAAACAAAAAATGGACGACTGAAAGGAAAACGGTACACAGGACGGAATGTGTAAACATAGGAACCGACCACACACAGGAAGTGGCATTGTAAACACCGGACGTGCTATTATGTACACAGGAAATGACATTGTATACACATGAAGTAACATTCTATACACAGGTAGTAATATTCTATACACATGAAGGGTCATTGTGTACACCGTAAGTGACATTGTATACAATATAAGTGACATTTTATACACTGTAACTAATACATGGTACACAGGAAATCAGTATTCAACACAGAAACACATTATCGAACGAGGAAATTCACCTGATCGAGTCAACCATGCTTGTCACTGGCAGATGCCGTGCCTCTTTAATCCAGGCATTGAAGGATTCTGCAACGTTGGAGTACATCTCACACCAACGCATCCCTTTAAAAAGAAAATTTGACCAATGATCAACGTCCGACTTATTTAGCACCCAATCGTGTGCGTCGGTCGACAAACACGCAAGTTCTTGAACTGCATCATCGAACTCTTTTGAGCTGTAAGCGTACGCAATTTTGACGATTACTGCCCAGCATTGCATTCGCATAGCTTTAACGAGGTTAGAGTAGGTCTTCATGAAGTTCGCCTCCAAATGTCGGAGGCAATAACCATGTGGTGATGAGGGAAAGACTCGGGCGACGGCATTGACAAGACCCTTCGAGCGATCTGATATGAATGTTATGACTTTGTCGTAATCATCCTGACCGTGCAAGGCCTCGCCGAGAGTAGCAAGAAACCAAGTCCAGTTGTCATCAGTTTCGTTGTCGACGATAGCAAATGCTACGTGGAATAGGCCATCGTTGCCATCTTTCGCAGTTGCACCTAGAAGAACCCCACCATATTTGGCTAGCAAATGAGTTCCATCAATAAAAAGTAATGGCCTGCACCCCTGCTTAAACCCTGACAAACAACCCTCAAATGAAAAGAAAGCACGCTTAAACCGGTCGCCTTCATTCTCAATGCTGACAACGCTACCAGGATTTATCTCGGAGACTTTATCAGCATACCATAGAAGCAAATCATAGCTACTAACCTTGCTACCGTGAATAACCGAACTGGCAACCTCCTTCCCCATCCAAGCACGTTTGTATGGTAGACGAACACCATGGTCACGCAATATGTCTTTTTGTATGTCAACAGCCCTGTACAACGGGCTTTCTTTTAATTTATGCATGACACGTTCTGAAACCCACTTCTTGCTTGTTTTTGGATGCGCTGTCGTACCAATGCCTCCACCACAAATGTGAGCTGGCTGCATTGTCTTCAGCCGGAACGTGTCATGAATTCCCTCTTTAGAAGCATGCACTCGCCATTGACATTCCGGGCAGCACACCTTACAGTCACCCTCATTTTGTCATTTTTTATAAACGTAAAGTCAAAATTTTTCTTTATAGCTATGCTTCGCAAGCAATCTTTAAAATGATCTGCGTTCTCAAACCGTTGGCCTACTTGCAAAGTTGAACACTCCTGAGCATCGGTACACCCGGTAACACTCAGCGCCCCGGAAGAATTATGTTGGGAGAGGAAACTATCGCCATTCGGGTTTATGCTGCCCGACAAGGACCCCCTGCTTTCGGAAACCCAGAAATACAAGGGAAACAAAATATTATATACACAGGAAGTGGATTTTATACACATAAAACCTAATAATATACACATGAAACCACTATTATACACAGGAAAATACGTTTGATACACAGGAAACCAATATTATACACAGAAAAATAAGTTTTATCCACAGGACAGGAAACCAATATAAAGTTCACATTAAAAAAGTCAGAAATCTATTCAAACAACAACACATAAAACACAATTAACAACAACTAGAGTTCGTTGTTTTATTACGATGGGTTCAAGGGGCCAGAGTTTCCATCTGCAGAGTCACGCACTTCCTCCACAATGATGTCGACGACGAACTTGTTAAAGCTCTGGTATATATGACACATCCGTTGGAAATCCACTTCGGACTCAATGGGGCAAAGCGTCTTGTATGAGTCAGGTGTTACGAACTTCACTATCACTTCAGAAGCATCTAAGGACCAACGGGCACATATCTCACCCATGACTGACTCCCACGAACTTAATACAGTAAATTGTAGCACACGGCCTTCTCCTTTGAATCTCGCCACGACAGAGTAAGTTTCCATTGTACAACTACAACAACAATAAAAAAACAACAATGTAAATAGAAGAAATAGTAAGAACATTTACAGGAACCAGAAGAAAAACAAAAACGGCAACAATAAAAACAAAAACGAAGAACTTCAAGAGTGAAAAGAAGAAAAACAATAACAATACGAACCAGAAGAACAACAAGAACATGAAGAACAACAACCAACTTACGCTTGCACAAGTTCCCTTCAAGCTTTGGCAACGGACCAAGATGAAGAACGGCAAACCCAACCCAAGATGAGAAGAAGAAGAAGAAGAAGAAGAAGGCGGGAAAGTAAACTCTCTTCCTGACATAATATATTGCATAACCTTACTCATAATAAATGAGATTTGACATGGACATGAAAGTTACTTTTTGCTTTCTTACCTTTTGCTTTATTGTGTATGGGCATTGTCGTCATTTCATCCTTCTTTAACTGACGGAAGACACGACAGGGACTACATCGAATTCGCATTTAAAAAGGAGGGATCTAGAGGGAAACGAGAATGTCAGAGGGACTGCAGTGGAAGTTTGAAACTTCTCAGAGACTTTTAAGTAATTTTCCCTTATTATTATTATTTTATTTATTTTGCATTGAATTTTTTTAAAACACCCTGGTATTTATTAATTAAAGGATTTTAATATTATAAAATATTTAATATTTTTTAAAATATATTATTATTATTTTAAAACATTTTTATTTTTATCATTATTTTATTATTATTTTATTTAAAAATATTTAATATTAAAAACATTTTACACATTTAAAAATATTTTTTATTATTTTAATATTAAAAATTAATTACCAGGTTGTTAATAAATAAAATATCATAAAGATATTTCTGTCATTATGCCAAAAAATTTTAAAAAATATTTTTTAATACCAAACGCAAACACAAAAATATTGTTTTTTTATTAATTTAATCGAATTTTTCAATACATACCCAACAAAAAAAAATGTTATTTTTCTAAAAATAAATTTACCATCAATCAAATTTCATTATAATATTTCTATGACAAAGCACCAAACTCAAACTCAAGCAATAGGAACAAACATTGCCATGGAACCAGTTATGATTCCCATTCTCACTTTGTAAATTGACACCAAACATGGGAATATATGTTGATGTTTTACAGTTGGAATGCCCATTCCAATGAGAAATAAGCTACCGATAGTCAATGGTTTTCAGAGTGCAAGAAATAGTTCTAAAAGGTGCAATGAATCAAAAAACTTTCATAGATAGTCTGACGATCTAGAAAACAAGACATACTGAGGCCATAAACTACATCTTCTTACTTCAAATTTTCTTTGTTTCCATCTGGTTTAGACTGACAAAGATGAATATTCCTAATCTTTAAGTAAGGTCATGTTCTTACCACCTTCAAGGGACCAATGGCACAAGAAGCTACTTCCGATTGCTTAAATGACAGTTCACTGCAAAAGTTACACTAATTTCAGCTGAAATTCATATCTGATTTATATCAAATTTCCTTGCTTCTCTTCAAATGTTATAGGCCACCTTAGAAATACTTCATTTGGGTTAAGGTCATGGATTTAAGATTACTGTTATTCGCAAACATATATATATATAGAAAAATTTACTTTTCTCATAACACCTAGTTTTCCCCATTGAAGTGATGTAGAAAAGAAGAATGGTAAAAAGGCACAATATTCAGATCTTGTTTTCTCTACATGTAGCTTCTGCATTAAGTATTGGTTCACTTCAGAAATATTGAACTACCAATTTAAGTGCAAGTAGCTTGACTTTGGCATATCTGAATGAGATTAGTGGATGGTTGACAAACACAAGAGTAATATATATATATTTATACACAGTTACATATTTATACAGAGAGAGAGATGGGGGATGCGTATTTTAGGTACATTTATATATTAAAAATCTATGAACGTTGATGCAGGCCATTGGATTGAAATTCAACGGACTACAGACTTTGGTTAAGTGTTTATAAACAGTAGCACAGTAAAAAATAGGATATATAGTATTTTGATTTGAATTGTGAAATTTTAATTGTAAAATAGGATTTACACTGTTCCGCTGGAGGAACAGTGTCCAATTGTAGAGAAAGACAGAAAGTAATGAATAGGTTGTCCTGTGTTTTCTTAATTTGGGTTCTTGTAAGTCTAGTGAAAATAAAGTTTGATGATTCAGATCCATTTTACAATTAAGATTTCACAATTCAGATCAAAATACTGGATATCCTATTTTTTACAGTGCTACTATTTATAAACACTTAACCAAAGTCTGTAGTCCGTTGGATTTCAATCCAATGGCCTGCATCAACGTTCATAGATTTCTAATATATGAATGTACCTAGGATACGCATCCCCCCTCTCTCTCTTTCTCTCTCTCTCTCTTTCTATATATATATAGATTACTCCTGTGTTTGTCAACCATCCACTAATCTCATTCAGATATGCCAAAGTCAAGCTACTTGCACTTAAATTGGTAGTTCAATATCTCTAAAGTGAACCAATACTTAATGGAGAAGCTACATGTAGAGAAAACAAGATCTGAATATTTTGTCTTTTTACCATTCTTCTTTTCTGCATCACTTCAATGGGGAAAACTAGGTGTTAAGAGAAAAGTAAATTTCTAGTGCAGTGAACAATTGACTGGCATAGGTGAAAAGTTAAACAAGCTTATAAGTGTGTTCAAGATTTCACGAGCACCAGTAAATTTCCATTCCTGCAACACCTTAAAATAATGTGGGAATCATTTAGATGCATCATCTATTTATGAAGCCTGACTTACAACACATGATAACAAAATGAATACTACATAAAATGCCACCCACCTGGATTGGCTGACCAACTGTCAAAAAACAGATCTTTCAGGAACTGTGATCACTTCAAATGCTACAGGTCCAGAGGGATGTTTCTAGGAAGTCCCTAGTTATCTAGTAGAAGTTCAACAAGTAATCTCATGGCAACCCAAATGATTAATTTGTCAAAGATAAGCTATGGAGTTCATTCAATCTCATCTCAAGGTATACATTACACTCCAAATTATCTTTAAGCTGATCTTAAGTACATCGAGGAGCTGCATAGCACATTGAAAGCAGACAAAGAAGAATTTTAGAAGTTACAAGTGCAATCCAATATGATAAAAGAGGCTCCATTCCTTCAATTTACAGAATACAAAGTCCAATCACAATAAAAGATCAATTTTGGTCACATATTACTATTAGACATGAGAAAATGTACTACAGATAATGCAATTTATTTCATAGGCCAGAAGAATCAAACATTTTCCCATAAAATATTCTGAATTAACAGCTTCGAACAAACCTTAATTCCCATCTCTTGGCACAACAGTCTGGTCTCCATGAGGTGCATTCTGAGGCATTTGCTGTGAACCAGGCCCTCTATACATCGTCTCCCTTCTCTCAACCTGCATTGTCTCCCGACGCCGATCATATCTCGGGCGAGGCCTGCTTCTTGTCTGCTGTCTCTCATCGAACCGAAATTGCGGCCTATGCACTACTTTACCATCAATAAAAAGATCCCCTGTCACATTTACAAACAAAAAAGAACACATTTTTATCAGCAAATCAACCATACAAACCTTCAAATTCATTAAAAATTCAAATTACTAAAACATGAAGATCATTTCTCTTCCTAAAACCAACCTCCGTAGTCTTTATTTGGCACATCAAGGTAAGAATCAGGTAAAACCCAGAGGACCCCTGGCAATCCTGCAAACAAAGCAGAAACAACACAAGAATTCCATTAAAACATCATCAAAAAACAAATCTTTCTTCAATAATTCAACTCCTCCAACATCAATCCAATACCTTTAACTTTGTAAGAAAGCTCCTCCGATATCAACGCACCAAAACCAGTGTAGGTCGTAGTACAAACAGAGTAAATTTTCTTCTTGGCTTCCTCCTCACTGAACTCCAAAAACAAAACCAAAACCCATTGAAATCGAAACCAAGGCAATTGAATCGATTGCAAACAAGAATTTAGGGTTTACCTCCCAACAACGGCGGTAAGGGTTTTAACGTACGCTGCGATCATCTCGTCCTCCGATGGCTTAGGGTCTTCAGGGAACTCCATGACGATGAGCCAGTGCTCATAGTCGCATCCGTCGAGGAGAATGGTCTCCTTGGGAGGTCTATTGCTGAAGTTAGGGTTAGGGTCGTTAAGCGGCGAGTAGCCCGACCCCGCAGTTGTCTTCGGCCGCGAGGGAACACAGCGGGGGGCGAGGCGCGCTAGCACGACAGCAGCGGCGGGGCGGAGGGGTGGAGAGGGACGGAGAGCGCGAGCGAGGAGGGAGGAGAGCAAGCGCCGCGACGCCGCCGCCATTGGAGATCGATGGGAGAAGCTCGGGGGTGAAGCAGGGTTTGAGGTTAATGGCGAGAAGTTCTCGAAAATTTCAATTTAAACCCTTGATTTTTCATATTTAGTTATTACTCCCACTTTTTTTAAATATAACCTCCAATTTATTTTTATTTTTATTTTTTTTTGTTGTTGTTTGTTATACAATGAAGAGCCATCCTTTTGAGTTTTGATATGATGACAATAAATGCATCCATTTTAAAAGAAAAAATAAGAATAAGAAAAACATTGAGATATATATTAATTAAAAATTAAAATCTTATGTGAGTTTTTCGATCATTCGAGTTTACTTGTTTATGTGTTTTTTCTTCTCATTTTTTTTTATTGAAATAATTTGCGATAAATTTATTTATTTATTTATTATTTTCTTTTATTCATCGGGTTTTTACTCCATTGAATCTTGCTTTCAGTATATTAACAACAAATACATTTATTTTTAAAGAAAAAGAGAAAAATAAAAAGAGAAATAAAATATATATTAATTAAAAATTGAAATCAAGTAAATTTTCACAGATAATTCAATTTTATTCCGTTATAAATATATTTTTTTCCTTTTAAATTTTTTGTTAACACAAGTTACGATAAATTTATTTATTTATTATTATCTTTTTATTCTTAAATTTCCACCAATTCTAACTAGAGTCAGCAAAATAATAATAATAATAATAGATTTATCTTGTATACAATGAGGAGAGAATGTGGCTATGAACTTATGATCATTGAATCAATTCAATTATCAAATTGTAAATTTATTTGATACCGATCCAATTAAACTGGAATATGGGTTTATCATCAAAGATAACCCTAGCTTTTGGTACAAATTAAGATGACAAGCGGATTTATGAATAAATTAACAATACATGCTTTTTAAAGTTAGGAAGAAAGACAAGGATTAGGGTTTTGGAACCCCATAGTTTTGCCTAATGCAAAGGTACAAGAAGAAGTGATGCTTGTAACGGCCTCATCATCTCCAACATACTTCAAGTCAATGTCTTCAAGGCTCACACCTTTGCATGGCACAACTTTACTACATTCAAAGCTCACTCCAACTTCATCAAATGATGTTCCTCTAATGTTCTTGTACTTGATGTTTTCAAGTTGTATCAATGATGGCTTCATGCACGTCCAATAAGAACATATAAAAAACATGCAAAACAATTAGTATTTGTATTAAAAAAAAGGATATAATTTTTTTAATTAATTATATGTTTTTATGTATATGTACTATATTGAACATACCGCATTGGAGCATCTTTTGTATTTTTGGCAATAACCTTGATCAATGATGATTGGATTGGAGACATTTTTCATGAGAATGTTTTCAAATGTGATGTTTGAAGCCTTGCCGGGTTTTGAACCTCCCCATGTTTTGATCCTAACTCCATTTGTAGTGTTTGACACGGTGCAATTCTTCACTACCAATCCTGCCACGTTACTCTCATTCTCATGGGCTCCCAAGCTCCCCACACTGCACCATTATATATATATATATATATATATATATCATCCTTGTTTGTTATTGTTATCATTGTCATTGTAATTAGTAGTTACAAAAAATAATTAAATAAAAATAATAAAAATAATTTAAATTTTCGATTAATCCAGTTACTCATAAGCAATCTGAGTTCGACTCAATGAAAGCTCAAGGTGTTGATTGAACTCATTCTAATAGCTCAAACTACTTATATAATTTTAATTTTAAGCTAAATTGAGCTGGACTTGAAACAATTTGTTTTGAGTTAATTTTGAGTTTAAGCTCGAGCGGAATTTAATCGAACCAAACCTATGATTGATTTTAAAATTATAAAAAAAGGTTAGGTAAATAAAATAAATAAAGAGGATATATATGATCACCTGATTCCATGTCCTGGTCCACAATGGATGTTTGCAATAAAAACATTGGTGCAACCTTGGCCAATTGCAATGCAATCATCACCAGTCTTAATGTTGATGTTAGTTAAGGTGAGGAAGTTGGTCAAGCTTGAATAAATCCCATCTGTGTTTGGACTGTTCCCTGGAGCAGTTATGTCAATGTTATGAACAGTGACATTCAAACTCCTTTGAATCTTTAGATGAACTCCTTTGCTATCCACCGAATGTATATCAGTGATTATTGTGTCATGAACTTGGGAAAATAGTATATTCTGCATTGATTAGAAGTAATTAATTTCTCAATTTTATGTAATTTTTTTCTATAGTTAAGTAAATATAAAGGATGATAGATAATAATTAGGAATAATGAGAGAAGGAGGACTTACAATGGGCATTTTATTGCTCTTCCTTCCAGCACCACATCTAGGAACACAAGGCCAAACTTGATGACCTTGGCCATTAATGATACCTCCTCCATTAACAACCAACTTACTCAAAACCCTAAACTCAATCCAAGCCATTCTAGTAGCAGGGAATTGTTTAAGGTCTGATGGAGCATTGAGTGTCCCTTGAATCACCACCTTTGGTGATGAATGATTGTAACAAGGACCAGCAAATGTCACTGGATATAAAAAGAATGTCCCTTTTGGTACTATAAACTTTGCACTTCCATTGTATGCACATGATTCTTCCCATGCCTTCAAAAATGCCTATCATATTTAAAAAAAATTAAAAAAAATTAAATGGTTATTTTTGCATGTTATAAAATACAACAAATACCAACGACACTTTAATCCATTGGTAGTGGGTCTCTTGTGTATAAGTAAAAACCGGGGATTGAATCCCCGTCGTGCAAAATGAAGATAAAATAATGTGATTTGCTCACTATGTAAAAATAAAATATGATAAATTTTTACGGAAAATTCACCTCACTATTCTCCGTCTTGCCATCCGGAATTGCACCATAATCGGTAACATAGAAATCTTTACAAAGAGAAGTTCTAACCATGTTCATGGCTAAAAAAGCCATGAAAACCATCTTGATTGCCATGTCAATCTTCATGGTTATGTTAGAACTTCTCTTTGTTTGTGGATGAAATCAGATCAGATTGACTTCTTCCACGCTTTTGTTTACATTTTCATGATCTCTTTTGCTTTTATAATGGAAAAAGGTCTAAAAATAGGTTGCCTAAATATACACATCTAACCCAAGAGTCTCTCTGAGCCTCTTATTTGAAACAAATTAGGCTTAAAACAAGCATTCTCTCTCTATTAATTTCTTATTTTAGGTTTTTTTTTTCTAACTATAGCTAGACTCCGAGAAAAATATAAAGGTATATATACATATATCTCCCACAAAATTTTTCTTTAATAATATATTCATGAATTAAGAGTTATTTAACTCATACATACAAAATATAAATATACATTAATTTGCCATTCACTTATATATTTTAAATATTTCAAATACCTTAATTAAACTCTTAAATATCTTTCGTAGGTGTATAAATCTAATAGGTGTGTAGATAACTTTTTTTAAAATATAATTTTATTTTATAAGTGATTATATATAATCCTCATAATTAAATGATAATAAATAATTTAAGGACATAAGGTTGTTTATTATATATGAAAGAATTTAATTCTTTTAAACAGTGTACGTGGAAGAACAAATTTAATGAGAGTTACGTGTGCTTTCTCATTTTTGTTAAGGTATATATATATATATATATAACTCTTCTTATTTTGTGGTTTGAATTGGTTGTTCTATTTTTAAAAATCTTGATATTATTTGCGACCAAGTGACCGGATACTTAAAAACTAAGGCAAGGAGAGAATATTTTCAGAGAATTGAAGAAGGAATGAATAAAGTGAAGGGCAAGATATGCAATCATAAAGGACATATACCTTGGAATAAAGCTCCATGAGTTATCAATTATTGAATGAAGGTATCATCCTTAGATTAATCAATATCCCTTGGAAAAATTCTGATAATGTCTATTGAATCCACTTAGGAAATAAGCTAAACAAAAATATTACCCAACTTTGCATTTAATTACATTTATATATAAACAAATTAATAAAAGAATAGAGAGAGAGAGAGAGAGAGAGAGAGAGAGAGAGAGAGAGAGAGAGAGAGAGAGAGAGGAATAAAAGGAGGTTCTTATGTGTTTGGATGGTAATTATTACTAGTAGACAAAGATTTACTATATTTAGTTTTCACTACATGAAAAACTTTATATCGATGGAATTTATAAGTATTAATTTATTTTAAAATAAGATTTTAAAATCTAATATTAGAATTAAGTAAATCAAAGGTTTGATTAATTAGGGGAGAGTTGGTTCACTACTAGAATATATATATGATCTATAGAAGCTTTGTTTTTTCCATCGATAAAGATATTATAATACATAAATTAGAATAGTTGTTAAATTTTTTGTTACAATAGACATATCAGTGTTTTGTGGCAATTATTGATAGCCTATAATACTGATGTTTATAAAGTACCCTCTCCAATCAGTGGTTAAGAATTCAATTTTTTGGTAGCTTATAATTCATACTTAAAAAAAAAAACCATCATTGAAAAAAATTTGCATTATGAGAGATCACTTTGTAAAATAATAATAATAATAATAATAATTATTATTATTATTATTATTATTATTATTATTATTATCATCAAACTTATAAATCTTTGCCATTTCGGTTTGTTTTTCGGCTTCCATTGAGGTATTAATCGTCTCTATCATTCATATATAAGAAAATGCATGAACCAAAATGAGTGCATGAGAGGGGGAGAACTAATAGAGATACAAACAACACAAGTAGTTGATAAAAGACCACATATCTATATATATATATATATATACATAGAGAACTATGCATGCAAGCTTTTTTACAAACCAAGCACATGTACATATAAATATACATATATAATAGATATAGTACATAGGAAAACATAAACTAAGATACAAACAGACAGACAGACACATGCACACATGTGCAAACCTACACAACCCTTTCTACATATAAGAAAGTACACACTTTACTACTACATGAACTTATTATTCTTTTTTAGGGTTTTGTGTCTCAAAACCCAACACTTCTTTTCCTTGGAGGAAACTCTACAAGAACAACCCCTCCATATTTCTTGGCAGCTTCATTGCAATCAATCACTCCTCCTTCCTTCTTTGCTCCAACATTCTCTCTATTATAGTAGTAAACTATTGGCCTCTTTGAAACTCCACTTTTATCAACCACTACTTTCTTTAGTGGAATGTAGTAGGAAGAAACTTGCCTGTCTTGCACTTCTTTCTTCTTTCCAAAATACTGATCAGTGAAATCATAGTCTTCTTGTACCAGAGGAGCCATGCAAAGCAAGTTAGGGTTTAGAGCTTTTTAAGGTTTTTTGGAGTGGAGGGTTTTGTTTTGAGTTGGTTTAAAGACTTCTTGCAAACATGAGTTTATATAGAGTTTTTTTTTACCTCTTCTTGACTCCTAGTCAAAATAGTGAAGATAAGATGGCATTTGAGTGGGCTTGGCAAGCATCTAATGCTAAATCATTTAATGTTGTGGAGGTTGTGGGAATCTTAAGAAAGATGGGAATTTGTCTCTAAACTTAATTCCTTGCTAATTAAGTTGGTTGTGATATCTAATTGTTCATGAATCTTGATATTTGTGTTTTTGTTGTATTGAAAAGGAAGGGATATAAGATATTGGAAGTCTAAGAGCGGAAATAAAAGGTAAACCAGAAAAAAAAAAAAAATCTTTTGCACTATTTGATTAACAACTTCATTTAATTTTGGAGTTTTAATTTTAATTAATTGATCTTATCTTATGTTTGGTTGATTGAAGAAATTATATGGACAAGTATTGGATAATTATAGATATATTTCATAAATCTTAGACATATTTTTACTCCATGGAAAAAATATATAGACAAAGGATTTTTTTTTTTTTAGCATATATTCTAATTAAAACCATTCGTTGAATGTTTTAAAACCAAATTAATGAAAAACCAACCATTTGCTTAATATGAAGTAAAATAACATTGAAATAATATCTGTTAGTGCAAATGCACTTTAATGATTGGCATAATTTGATACCTAGTCAAGGTGACATGGCAAGCATGATGACGTGGCATTGAGAATGACGTGGAATGAAGGATGACATGGCAAACAACTTGGCTAGGTGGAAAATATCATGGGAGATCTTGGAGAAGTTATTTTTGGCAAAAAGTTGCAATTCTCATGGAGATTAAATGAAGATATTGTTGAAGCTAATTTAGGCAAGATGATCAAGCAAGCAACAAGTTGATATCAAGATCTCATCAAGACCATATTTTAGAAGATTGATTGAAGACTAAATATGGGTGGAGCTAAATGAAGAGAATCCTATCAATGGAATGATTCTTAAAGACAATTGAAGGGAAGATTTGAAGAACTTTAATAGAGATGATATGAAGTCTATTAAGGGTATGTTTGAAGATGCGCCTATTGATGGCAAGATTTGGATGATGGATTGAAGATCCTTGAAGACCAAACTAGGGTGAAGTGAAGACTAAGTTTGGCAAGTTTCATGAAGACGCACATAGGACGTGCGCCCCTTGCGAGGGGGCAGTGTGGTGAGGAGCTAAAGAGGGAGGTTAGTTGCTGATAGGTTGGATCAGGTGATCGGGCTACATCGACTCAGATGGGGTGTCTTGAGGTCGCTTAGCAATGGAGCCAGAATTCAGCCAAACTAACAATTAGGGTCATGTCGCAACATTTGTTATAACATAAGTTGCGACATCTAATTTCGGAAGGTTCCAAAGTTAGAAGCCGCGGAGATTCTAAAAAGGGTATGCGCTATATTTGGGACGTTGAGGCGTCTATATATACTACCTTGGTCTAGGATTGGGTACGACTCTTGAAAGAGAGAGTAGGGAGGTACCGGACAATCTAGAGAGGGTAGTATTCTTGTATTTTGAGAGAGTGACAAGTGTGTTTTGTACTCTTCTATCTTTTACCCCTTTTTAGTGGATTGTTGATCTCCGGGCATGGCCCCCCAGATGTAGGCAAGTGGATGCCGAACTGGGTTACCAACGTCTTGTGTCTCTTTTTGTGTGGTTTGTGCTTGCTTTTCTTGAGTGCTTAAGTGAGTGAGTGTTCCTCTAAGTTCACAAACCCTAACCGGCGGAACTAACAGTATCTATAAATATAAAAAAGCTAATTATAAAATAATAGTTGTAATATAGATATAAAACATTATGATAGAAATAATTAATTTTTTTTTATAAAAGAAAAAATAAAATTTTGAAAAATTTATATTAAATTAGATGATTCAATTATAATAGTATCCCATGAAAGTGACCGGGTAAATATGAAAAATTATTTTAAGAGTACTTGATTCGTTTTAGTGAGTCTTATTAATGGTTCAAATTTATTGAATTTATTTTATATTTGGAATTAAAGACGAGCTAAACAATTATTTTAATAAAACTATATCAAATGATTGATGAAAAATAAGAAAACTTAATGATATTTTACATTTAGCTGCATGCAATCTTAAGGAAATATACCAAATAATAAAGCTCGAGGAATCTTTAATTATTGAATGAAGCACTAAGGTTTTGTGTCTATATCCATTGGTTGTGAAAGCAAAATATAGATATAATTACTTAAAAAAATATAGATAATATCCATAATTTTTGGAGAAAAACAATGGAAGGCATGATAAGTAAAGAATCACGAATAAAGGTAAAAGAAAGTTGTGATTTTTATTTTTAATTTTTATGAATATTCCAATTAAATGTTACATATTCTATAACTTAGAAAATATTGAATAATAAGTCAAAGGACTTTTTATAGAAAACATACTATATGTATAGTATACAAATACTACAAACAAAGACTATAAAAATATAAGATGCAATCAAGCACAAACTATAGTAATAATTCATAATCATAGTTACAAATTTCCAGCCTGGGGTAGGCGCGCATAAGCATTACCCTAACACTGAATTGACCTCTCTCGTACTGGATTTTTCTGCCTCACTCCAAGCGCATGATATACTAACCCGGAAAAGAAGAATTCTAGTAACCTAGCACGTTCAGCGTCGAGGTATACCAAACACACTCGCAAGGTTCAGGCAAATAAATGAAGAATAAGAACAAGAATACTTGTGTTTTCCAGGTACACAAAAGAACACACTCGGGAGAAAAAGAATGTGAGAAAAAGAAGTAAGCAAGTGTATGTACAGGATTCATAGTTGGACACGTATTTATAGCCAAAAAATCTCCAATAACTCTCTTAAATACACAATGTGGGACTAAACATAAGAAGAAGTTTGGTTTGAGTGTACCAGCATGTGGGACTAGCTGGGATCCACATAATCAGGCAAAGAATGAATAATTTAACAAGTAGGCTCCGCAGGACCCACATCCAACACTTTTAATCTAATAATACTGATTTATTGTGAAAAAATGTCTTTTTGAAGACTTCTATCATTTACTCTGAAGCATATGAGAGGCAGACAATTAATTTTTAGCAGTGCGTACGTTTTGTAATAATAATAATAAATAAATAAATATGGCAAGAATTTTTGAGATCTTGACAATAATGCACACTAAGAAGACGTGACTAACTTCATACAAATCACATAACTATATATATATATATATATATATATATATAGGTGGAGACACATGCACACATGCACACATGCACACAAACAACTCAAACCATGCTGCATAGAAGAAATTATATGCTTCATTAAGGTGAAGAGAATACATATATACACACATGCACACACAAACACACACAATTATGTAAACTTTTATATAATTACTTACAAACGCCACAATTATATACATAACACAGTAAAGAAAGCAATGATACACACACTGGAGGGGATCGAGACAGGGAACTAAAAACCCCAACCCCACTTCGTTCCCTTAATTTGAGGATGAAAATCTACAGAGTGTAGTGTGTACTATTTGATCAACAACTTCACTTTGAAGTTTTAATTTTAATTTTTTTTTTTAACTACTTATCAGTATGAATCTTATGCTTTGTTGATCCAGAAAACATAATATTGACAATTAATAAAAAAAAATATTTTTTTTTGAATTTTAAACTTATTTTTACATGATGAGAAAAAAAGTAAAAAAAATTATTTTTTACGAGAAAATCACTCATCAAATATTATAAAACCTTAAGCTTTAATACTAAGAAAAATAATGTTGACATGAACTTTAAAAATATGAGCAGGATATGGGCAAGATGATAAAAAAGTATTTTTAACGTAGATATAAAACATTATGTTAAAAGATAAAATAAAAATTTTAAAATATTAATTCGATGATTCTCTTAGAAAAGTATCCAATATATATAGGAGTAAAAGCTAGATATAATAATTATTCTAAAAATACTTAATTGATTCTTTAAGTCAGTCTTATGAATGGGGTTTAGATTAATTGAATTGATCTTTGCCTTTGAAATTAAAGACATACTAAACTATAGTTTTAAAAAATATACCAAATGATTGATGAAGAATAAGAAAAATTAATAATTTAATACATGCAAAAACACATGTAAAATTAAGGAAATATAACAAATTAATCATTGAATGAATTACTAAGCTTATGTATCTAGCTATCCTCCATTGTGAAAGCAAATTATAGATATTATTTCAAATAATTGGAGATAATATCCATAAGTTTAGGAGCTAGAAGAGAATACAAAATGCCAATGAGTTCCTAGCTTGGTAGTCTTTACTATGAAAATTTTGATGTGGGATGTTCAAGTGTTTCAAGTTTAAATTCCGCTAAACACATGTGATGATACCAATATAGATATGAGTTTATAATTCAAAATCCTACCTCATTTTCATTAGATCTGTTTTACTGAATACTTTAAAAATGAATTTTTTTTTATTCCCTATGATCAATTAATCCTCGGTCAATGCGCATGCTCATAGCCACGCTTTCGACTAACTGTTCTGGTTGCATCTGTAAAAAAAAAATAATAAATAAAGTTGCAACACATGATGGATGAAGCACCAGAGCAAGCTAAAAGCAACTTGTGAATTTTCTTTTAATTTGTTTTTTATGAATATCCCAAGTAGATGGAATTAATAACATATTCCATTACTTAAAAAATATTAAAGCTGGGCAAGTATAAGTTTGATATCTTGACAACAACACCAAAAAGATCTTTGTCAAATCAACTATAAGGTGATAAAACAGTACATACATATATGTCCCTTTATGTAGACACAGGGACGGAACCAGGACTCGATGGTAGGGGGGGCTGAAGCCTAAAAGCAATACAAAAAAAAAATCCAATAAAATAATTATTTTAAATGAAAAATAATATGCTAATATAACAGAAATTTAAATACATATATTAAAAAAATATAAAGTATAATTTAAATTTTTATTATTACCTATACAAATATATGAGATTTTTAATAATTTAACTTATAAAAATATATGTTGAGTTTGTATTTTTTAAAATATGGTAAAATTGATCCCTCTCACTACAAACAATTGTTTATACAAAACTTTTGTTAAATTACTAAAATTTGTATATAAGATTTTTTTTATTAAAATTTTGAAATCCTAGTAATTTTTAAATTAAAAAATAAAATTGGGAAAAAATGCTTCAAGTGGGATTTGAATTGGGTGAGTTGTAAAAAAAGTCATACACTTTATGAGTATACCCACTAACCACTCAAACCCACCTACATTTTACACTTATAAGTGTTCAAATATTATATTTTACATTAATTTAAGTATAGGAAACTCGAAAATCATCAATCTTATACTATTTGAAGAGTATTCTCTCTGGCACCGAGGGGGGCTTCAGCCCCTGCTAGCCCCCCCTTGGTTCCGCCCCTGTGTAGACATATACATAAACAAATGTCTTTCTATATATATATATATATAGAATATGTGAACCTATGTATAAGTATAACTAACTGCTTACGATTAAACCAAATAACTACATACATATATAATATATTTCTATGTATGAATATGTATATATATACATGCTATGTACATATAATTCCTATTTTGCAACAGAGAGTTTTTAATTTTTAAAAATACTTGATTTTTTTTGTGAGTCTAGTTAACGGTTTATATTAATTGAATTAATCTTGGATTTGGAATTAAATATAAATTAAATTATTACAATCTCAAGGAAATATCATAAAGAATAAAGTCAAAAGAATTCTTTATTGTTGAATGTAATATGCAAGATGTCCGTCTGTCATTGGCTGTGAGAGCAAAATAGAGTAACGTTTGAAAAATTAGATATAATATCCATGATTTTTTTAGTCAAAAAAATATAATACTTGGTAGATAAAACGAAAGAAATCAAGGAAATACCATAGAGAATAAAGTTGAAAGAATTTTTTATTGTTGAATGTAATATGCATGGTGTATGTCTGTATATGAGAACAAAATAGAGATAATGTTTGAAAAATTAGATATAATATCCATGATTTTTTTAGCCAAAAAAATACAATACTTGTAGATAATACAAAAGAAAAAGCTAAAAGCAAGTGTAGGTCTTTTTATTTGTGTGTGTGTTTTTTTTAGGTCAAAATATCAAATTGGTCCCTGTATTTTTCGATTTCGGCCCTTTTAGTCCCTATATTATAAAACCAGCCTTTTTAGTCCCTCTATTTGCACATTTTGGGCTTCTTAGTCCCTCCGTCTGACGGACGTTGGTTCAGCCGTTTAATGGTGCTGATGTGGCAACTTTAATAGTTTTTTAATCATTAAAAAAAACCAAAAATATAAAAAATATTAATAAAAAAGACAAAATGAGAATTCGGATCCTTTTCATTCCTTTGAAGGATCCGAATCCATTAACATCATCTTCTCCATCTTTGCCCTAATCCTCAAAATCCCCTAAATCTAAGCCTTGCCGATCTCCACCCTCGTGCCATTTGTTAAGCTCCCCCGCCGATCTCCACCCTCGTGCCTTGACGATCTCCCCCGCCGATCTCTACCATTGTGACCCATCACCCGAAGTTCTCCCCCAACTAATCCCCACTGTTGTGCCTCCAGCGATCAGAAAAACTTCTGGGTCTACAGCTTTCATTTTCTCTTGCTAGGTACCTTTGTCCTCAGTTCCCTTCATTTGCATGATCTATCATTTAGGCTTGCTCTGGCCAATTTATTTTTTAACTATGGATGAATGGATGTGTGATCCATATATATATTTGGTTATGAATGAATGGTATGGTAGGACCCTCATACTTTTTCGGAAGAGTTCTGCTTATGAATTCATGGTTGATGTAGTGTGATGTTGTAGTTGTTTGTACATTTGACAATCATATGCAGGACCACCTTGTACATGTGTAAGCAAAGTATACTTATAACCTTGCAATCCAGAAGTGGTGGGGACCATAATAGAGCATGTGATGAAACTTAGGAATCTTTGCGAAGCATCTACACCTTTCAAGTTCTGGTTCAATTAATTGTATTCATTAATGATGAACATACCTAATTGGTCCCTTTAATGTTGTTAATTTCTATTAAGCATGATTTTATTCTTTTCTAGGTTTGCTTCTTGTTACATCATGCAAGTATGATTTTTTTTTTCTTGAGTTAATATTTTCTTGAATTGAAAGTAACTTGTTCATTTCTATTAAGTGTATTTTATTCTTTTCCTGACTTAGGTTTGCTTGAGTTGATAGTTTGAATATGTTTATAAGTGTATATGTTATGCATGTGTGCACATACTTAAAAAATTTGAAAGACAGTAATTTATTCCATTGCTTGAATTGTTGTTGTTGTTGTTGTTTTGCATGGAATTTTGATTGTTTTACATTTTTTTTTCTATTGCAAATAGTATGGCTGCTTGGGATACTTATCTTATTAACTACCATCATGGAGGAAAATTGGTTAGAGATGGAGATTTTAGATATGACAATGGAAAAATGGTGGAATTTGTTGTGGACCCAGATAAACTTTGTTATTGGGACTTAATAGGAGATCTTAAGGAGCTAGGTTATGATATTAAAAAAGCAGTGAATTTATTCTTCATAGACAGGGAGGCAGAATTGAAGGAGATATGTGATGATGTGGGGTTGATGGCCTTAGTTGAACAATTGAGGAGTACTTGCAAAGTAGACATCTATGTGGAGTTTTTAGATGTTGAACATGAAAAAGAAATGCCGAATGTCCTATTATCTGATTCTGAAAATGATGTTGACTTGGGTTTGGAGAAGGACAATGAGAGGGAGTGTTTTGAAGATGATGAGAATATGTTGGCAGATGAGCAAATTAATAACTATAGTTCAGATGTTGATGAAGAAAGGGAAAATGCTAGGTATCAAGTAAAAAAATATATTAAATTGAGGAAAACAATAGCTGAGAATACTGATAACAGTGATAGTGAGAAGGAAGGAAAGACCTCTGACGATGGAGATACATCACAGGCAAATGACAGTGGAAAGGTTAGTTGCTATGAATCTGATTACATTGCTTCCTCAGATCCCGGAAGTTATTCAGACACTAGCGAGGGTTCCGAAGCAGATGACGCAGTCAGGCACAGATCAAGTAATTGCATTTTTGATCCTCACAAGCCAATCAAAGATTTTAGAATTGATCTTAGGTTTAAAGAACTGAAAATGTTCAAGAATCAGCTTGTTGACTTCTCAATGAAAAAGGGATTTCAGTTCAAGTACATAAAAAATGATGGAAAGAGGGTAAGAGCAAGATGTTCTGCAAAAGGTTGTGTTTGGATAATTCTGTGTTCATGGTGCAGTACAAAAAAAATGTATGTTGTTAAAAATTATGTCTCTGAACATTCATGCATTCTTGGAACCAGTAAGAACAAAAGAGTCACAGCTTCTACAATTGCTAGGAGATTTGGAGATATTATAGCTTCTATGCCATTTGTTAAGCCCAGACATTTAAAGACAATGGTGAGGAAGGAGCTTGGAGTGTTCATTACTGACAAGGTTTGCAGGAATGCTAAAAGGTTGTCAATTAGGAGGATTGAACAACAATTTGTAGAAGATTTTGGGGTGTTGAATAATTATGTAATGGAACTAAAAGAAACAAATCCTGGCAGCAATGTGGTGGTTGTATCTGAGAAGCAAAACCCCAATGGATTACCCATATTTCAGAGGATATACATATGCCTGAATGCTGTTAAACAAGGTTTTTTAGCTGGTTGCAGGAGGTTTATAGGTGTTGATGGATGCTTCTTAAAAGGAATAATGAAAGGACAGTTGTTGGTTGCAGTAGGGAGAGATGGCAACAATCACATATTCCCCATTGCATGGGCAATTGTAGATAAGGAGACCACTGAGACATGGACATGGTTTTTTCAACACTTGAGTATAGATCTTTGCATAGGAGAGGGGCTTGGATGGTCACTTGTTAGTGACATGCAAAAGGTATGCAAATTAAATACAATCACTATAATTGCTAAACTATATCAAATTTCATTATCTAACTTTATTTTTATGTTGCAGGGATTGATCCATGCAGTTACATCAGTTATGCCATTTATCGAGCATAGAATGTGTGCAAGACACATTTATGCACGATGGGGTAAGCAACACCCAGGTAAAGAATTGCAGATTCAATTCTGGACAATTGCTAGATGCACTTCCCAGCCTGAGATGCAGAAGCAGTTGGAGAGAATGAAAGCTATGAAAGGAGGGGAAATGGCAGTTCAGGATTTGGTAGAGAAGTGGCCTGTAAATGGATGGTGCCAGGCATTTTTCAATAATGTTGTCAAGTGTGATACAATTGACAACAACATGTGCGAAACTTTCAATGGAGTTCTGGTCGAAGTTAGGAGCAAGCCTGTGATTGCCATGCTGGATGAAATCAGGAGATATGTCATGAATAGATTAGTTACAAAAAGAGAACAAGTTGCCAAGTGGAAATCAGATTATGGACCTAACATAATTGCAAAGATAGAGAAAGAAAAGAGCAAATGTGGAAAATGGGAGGTTGAATGGAATGGTGCTTCAAGTCACGAGGTGTGGTGGTATGATCCAGAGCAGCATATCAGGGAAAGCTATGATGTCAAGTTGGTAATCAAGAGTTGTACTTGTCAGAAATGGGATAAATCTGGTATCCCTTGTCAGCATGCCCTATCTGCAATAGCATACCATGGGGAAGATCCTCTTAATTTTGTCTCTAATTGGTTTAAGAAAGAAACTTATCTTAAGGCATATCAATTCAATATTAATCCAGTTAGAAGTAGAATGTTCTGGCCAAGTAGTGATGAAGGACCACTATTACCATCTATACCTAAGAGGATGCCCGGTAGACCACAAAAGAAGAGGAGGAGAGAACCTATGGAAGGAAAAGGCAGTACTACTACAAAATTGTCTAGGAAAGGCAGAGTCTTCAAGTGTGGAGTTTGTCATGCTGAAGGGCACAATAGGAGAGGTTGTCCCAAAACAAATAATGTTGTGAGTTCTTATCAAATTTGCACCATATATTTAATCCGTACTTCATGTTATCTTCTTCATTTCATTCTATTTATGCAGGGCACATCAACTTCCATTGGTGCAAGTGGTCAGACAGCACAGCAAGAGAAGAATAAGAAGGCCAAAGGAAAGGAAAAGGTAGCTGCTACTTCACAAGCAAGGAGGAAATCTGATGCTACTTATTTCAGTGTTTTAAGAGTGAGTGCTATTTGTTAACTTTTTTCTTCTTTTCATTTTAGTGAAGAACTGAAATTATTTGTCCTGATGTGAATTTGCACTTTTCATATAATTATATGACTAAATGTTCTGTTACTTTACACTTGGATGACTGTCACATTTTTATTTGAATGCCAAAAGAGGTCTATTGTATACTTGTGATTGATGATTTATGTTTTAGGATTGACTAAATGTTCTGTTACTTTACACTTGGATTGCTGTCACATTTTTATTTGAATGCCAAAAGAATTCTGTTGTATACTTGTGATTGAATGCCAAAAGAGTCCTGTATTTGAATGCCAAAAGAGTTCATTAGGCTAGATGATTGAAATGTTCTGTATGATTGAAATTGCATGGGTGTTGTTCTTGTACCAAATTTAACTATGTGCATGGGTTACAATGTACTCTCTCAATGTTGTAGGGTGCTTATACTGGAGAATTAATTGTTGGAAGAGAAGTTGCACATGGTTCAAGCTTCGTTACTGCTGCAGAATTGGCTGTAAAATTTCTTCTGATTTTATGCTAAAATTGACATGTGATGAGTATTGTGTCTGCATTTATGTATATATATATATTTTTTTTTGCTTGTGATGCCAGGCTAGAAGGAATGCAAAGATAAAAACAACCAACAACCAAATCGGAGAAAACTTGATAAGCTCCACAACAAAAGAAGTTGACTTCCCAACACAACATAGCATAACAAGTGATGTGCTTACAGAAGACCCTCAACTTTAAAAGTAGGAACAATTCAGACTGTAGGATATTTTGTTTGTTTGTTTTTTTTTTAAGAATGTGTATGCTTGTCTGAGATAGAACCATCTAATACTTGATGACTTCCAATGTTTTGTTCATTAACTGTGATATTGGAAGATATTCACTAAAACAACTTTAATTGTTGTTGTTATTTTGGCTTTAATTACTTTCTTACAAGTTTAATATATATGTTTAATTGTTGTTGTTCAGTAATTGTTGTTAACTCAATACAGCAATAAATTAACACACCGAACAACTGAGAAAAGTATACGAGTAAAACACAATGAGAGATAATGTTTTACAAAATCCAAAAGGCTTTGACATTCTGCACCCTAATTTGATTTTCACTGCACATTGATTAAAAAAGAAACATTTTGAACCAACAAAAAGACTTTACTATACAACTTCAGAACTTCCCTTTCAAATTCTGCAGAAACTTATAACTATACAAGCTTTTCTTATCTCACTCATTACTGTGTCCTTTACCTGTTGTCACCTTGGTCCAGAGAGCTCCATTCCATTAACAAGCAACGATGAATCATTGTTGAGATCAGAGTATCTTTCCGATGAAGAGAAGTCTTCCTGTTTGAACTTGTGTGCCTTGACTCTTTGAGATGCTTCCCTAGGTTTTTGAACTTATGTGCCACAACTCTTAGAGAAGTCCTACAATGGTGATTAGTTGGGGGAGATCTTCGGGTGATGGGTCACGATGGTGGAGATCGTCAAGGCCCAAGGGTGGAGATCGGCAGGGCTTGGAAGAGATGATGATAGTGAATTTGGATCCTTTAAAGATGGAGAAGATGATGTTAATGGATTCGGATCCTTCAAAGGGATGAAAAGGATCCGAATTCTCATTTTGTCTTTTTTATTAATATTTTTTATATTTTTGGTTTTTTTTAATGATTAAAAAACTATTAAAGTTGCCACATCAGCACCATTAAACAGCTGAACCAACGTCCGTCAGACGGAGGGACTAAGAAGCCCAAAATGTGCAAATAGAGGGACTAAAAAGGCTGGTTTTATAATATAGGGACTAAAAGGGCCGAAATCGAAAAATACAGGGACCAATTTGATATTTTGACCTTTTTTTTATAAAACTAACTATTATTACTTTTCTGCGCTGATTTTTTATTTTAAAACTATCATGTTTTACAACTCTCTCATTCCTTTTCTTTTACTGGTTGAAGTTCTTTATTTAATTTTTGTACATGTCTTATTTATTTATTTATTTATGATAAAGCAGATAAACTACTTACCTTAATCATTGTGAAAGCAAATTGATGCATATAGCAAATGAGCCTCCATATGATCTATAGAAACTCATTTTTTTCATCAATAAAGATAATAAAATAAATAAATTAAAATAGCTATTAAATTTTTTGTTGCAATTAATATAATGGTGGTTCATGACAATTGCTAATTAATAATCCATAATAGCGTATAAAAATTGTCATTCCCAGTTCGAGATATCACTATCTAAAAGAAGAGATAAAATTATTAAATTTACAAATCCTTATATTTTTTATTTATTTTTTGCTTCTATTAAGGAATCATAGTCTATATCATTAATATACATGAACCAAAATACATGAGTGCATGAGGAATACAAACAACACAATAAGTTGATAAAAAGACTACATATTTATGCATATACATAGAGAAACATGTATACTTTCATACAAAACAAACATATATATATATATATATATATATTACATAGGAAGACAGAAATTAAGATACAAAGAGAGAGAGAGAGAGAGAGACACGTGCAAAACTACACAACCCTTTCTACATAAAAGAAAGTACACACTTTACTACTACATGAACTTATTATTCTTTTTTAGGGTTTTGTGTCTCAAAGCCAAACACTTCGTTTCCTTGGAGGAAACTCTACAAGAACAACCCCTCCATATTTCTTGGCAGCTTCATTGCAATCAATCACTCCTCCTTCCCTCTTTGCTCCAACATGCTTGTTATTAGGGTAGTAAACAATTGGAGGTTCTTTCTTCTTTCCGAAATACTTATCAATGAACTCATAGTCTTCTTTTGACAGAGGAGCCATGCAAAGCAAATTAGGATTTTTGGAGTGGGGGGTTTTGTTTTGAGTCAGTTTAAGGACTTCTTGCAAACATGGGTTTATATAGAACTTACTTTTTTACCTCTTGTTGACTCCTAGCTAGTCAACATGGTGAAGATAAGATTGCATGTTAGTGGGCTTGCTAAGCATCAAATATGCAAAATCATTGTAGGGTGTGAGAATCTTAAGATAGATGGGAATTTTCATGTAAACGTCCTTGCTAAGTTGGCATTGAGATCATGAATCTTTATATACAAGTCTTTTTGTTTGTATTGAGAAGTAAGGAATATATTTAAGGATATCCGGAGTGGAAATGTAAGGCAGACCAAGAAAAGAATATTTTATGCACTATTTGATCAACAACTTCATTTTGGAGTTTTAGTTTTAATTTAAATTTAATTTTTTACTACTATTCAATATGAATCTTATGTTTTGTTGATCGAAGAAATTTAATATCGACAAGTAACATATAAACATATATATTTTTAATCTTAAACTTATTTTTACTTGATATGGCAAAGGAAATTAACTTTTGTCCATACCAAAAAATCACTCATCAAATATTATAAAACTAATTAAATTAATGGTGAACCAATTATTTGTTTTAATACTAAGAAAAATAATATTGCCATAAAATTTAGAAATATGAACAAGTTAATAAAAAAAGTATTTGTAATATAGATATAAAACATCATTGGCAAAAATAATTATATTTTTCTTTTGAAAAAGCAAGAGTAAATAAACTTTTGAAAATATTAAATTTGATGATTTTCTTAGAAAAGCATCCAATATATTGGAGTGAAGGCGTCAAAGTAGATATAAATAATTATATTTTTCTTTTGAAAAAGCAAGAGTAAATAAACTTTTGAAAATATTAAATTTGATGATTTTCTTAGAAAAGCATCTAATATATTGGAGTGAAGGAGTCAAAGTAGATATAAATAATTGTTCAAAAGTACCTAATTGATTCTTTCAATTAATTGAATTGATCTTTGGCTTGGAATTAAAGACATGTTAAACTATAATTTTTAAAAAAATACCAAATGATCATTGATGAAGAATAAAAAAAATTAATAATATATTACATGCAAAGATACATGCAATCTTAAGGAAATAAATAGAACAAATTAAGTATAAAACCAAAGAATCTTTACTTGTTGAATGAATTGCTTTCCACTGGTTGTGAAAGCAAAATATAGATATTGTTTCAAAAAATTGGTGTAATAATCCTTAATTTTTTGAGCTAAAATAAATTATAAACCACCAAAGTTCATATACTAGTGATATTGACCCCACTACAAAAGACATAGTGTGGGGTATCCTAAATTTAAATTTTACTAGATGTTTGTGGTGATAACTGGTCTCCATTGTAATCCAAAATCCCATGTGACTAGATAAAATCAAATGAGTTAGATGACCAAATTTCTGACCCTTGTGCATGCTTAATAAGCATACCCTGCGTTTTGCCCATTTGTATACCCACTGTGTTTGTCTCATTTGTATTTAAAAACAAAAAAAAAAAGCTCAAAGCAACTTGTCATTTTTATTTTAATATATTTTTTATGAATATTCCAAGAGTTGGAATTAACAACATATTCCTACTTTAAAAAATTATTAAGAGAGATATGTTTGAGATCTTGACAACAAAACCAAAAAAATCTTTGTCAAATCAACTATATGGTTAAAACAGTACACACGTCCCTCTAGCTATATAGATATATACGTAGACAAATACTTTTTTATATGTTGTATGTAGCTTATATACAAGGGTGAACCGGCATATATCTATGGTACGGTACATAAATATTTTGGTAAATTATACTGAATAGAGTTTATATATATATTCATGTAATATATAACTCTAATTTTATTCTAAGGTCATCTCCAACCCAAAACTCTATATTTGGCGCTTCAGTACTCAAAAATACAGTTTCCACAGTGAAAACTTCTCCAATCACCATCTCTATTTTTAACTCTAAAATAGAATATTCTAAAAATATTCTTCTCCAACCACCATCTCTATCAATAAATTTAATCATCTTTAAAAAATTTTCACTTGTAACCATTAAATTTAAATATGATACTATTTAAAATATATTTTTAATTTTTATATTGATTATAAATATTCATTAAATATAAAAGTGATAAAAAAAAATACAAATTCAAACATTAGGATTATTTGTATTTTGGGTGTTATCTTTTTTTTTTTCTTTTTAGTATCGATGATAATGTATGTTTTAAGATTATTTTCTATGTTTTTTATTTTATCGTTCATGTAATTTTCGTTAATTTTAATGAATTTATATTTCACAAATTATTTTCTTTAATTTTATATTTCTTATTATTTGAAAAATATAAAATTAAATTATAAGTTATTAATTTAATTAGAATATTAATATAAATTAAAAAAAATAAAAAACAGAATTAAAAAAAAGAATAAAAAAATCAAAACAGAATTAAAAAAAAGATAAACAGAAAATTTATATAAATTTAAAAAATTAAAAAAAATTAAAAAAACAAAATTTAAACAAAAGATAAAGAAAAAAAAATTAAAAAAAAAATCAAAATAGAATTTAAACTAAAGATTTTTTTTTTAAAAAATAGCGTTGCTACATTCGCGCGCAACATTTTGCGCGCCACTGTAGCAAATCTTTGATTTAGCGCAGGGTTTTGAGCCAGACTGGAGCAACCCTGCGCCAAATCTGATTATAAACGTCACATTTAAAGCTGCATTGGAGTTGCTCTAATAAAAGAATCACAGTTGTTCTGTTCTTGATGACGTAGGTATATTCTATTGAACCTCATTAAATCTCATGTCTTTGTGTGATTATTTTTGGTTTTTTCATTTGATCTTTGTCCTATTTTTCAACACTATATATATATATATATATATATATATATATATATATATATATATATATATATATATATATATATATATCACTAAATAGGAAAATATGTGTGAACCTACATGTATAACGAACTACTGACAAACGAAATAACTTCATATATGTATGTATGCATGTGTGTGTATATATATATATGTGTGTGTGTGTATAAATGCTGCATATATAGGAAAACATATACACAAAAGCAGAGAGACACAAACTACATATATAAAAGAAAGAAGATACCTCACTTACGTGAGATGAGAGTACATATCCATACATATATACATAGAGAATTATGTAACTTTTGTGTAACTCACTACTTACAAACAACATAACTAAATATAAGTACCTAGGAAAACATAAAGTAAGATACACAAAGAGAGAAGAAAGAGAGAACTACACCCATACTTATAACCTTTTTTTAAGTGTAAAAAACCCAACCACTTGGTTTCCTCTGAGGAAGACCCACAAGAAGAACCCCTCCATGTATCTTGGCAGCTTCATTACTATCCATCACTTCCTTTTCTTTCTTTGCTCCAACAGGCTTGCTATTATAGTGGTAAAATATTTCCCTCTTTAAAGCTTCACTCTTATCAAACACCACTTCTGTTATCGGTGGAATGGAACAGTATTGTGTTTGACAAGTATAAGAATAAACTTGCCTTTCTCTCTTCTTTCCTAAACACTCATCAAGCATATCAAAGGCCTCTTTTGCCACCTTCTCAAGATGATCTCCTTGAGGAGCCATGCAAAGCAAATTAGGGTTAATTTAGAGCTTTTTAGGTTTTTTTGGAGTGAGTTGGTTTGAGGACTTTATTCAAGCATAGGTTTATTAGTTTATATAGAGTTTTCTTTTTTATCTTTAGCTGACTCAGAGTCAATATGGTGAAGATAAGTTGCCATATATATATATGAGTAAAGTGTTTTTTTTTTTTGTTTTTTGAAAAGAACATTATGAGTAAAGTTAGCAAGCATCTAATGCGAATAATTTAGGGTTGGGGAGGTTGTGGGAATCTCAAGATAGATGGGAATGTCTATCTAAATTCCACTTTGACATATGTTTCATGAATTTTAGATCTTGATGCATAAGTTTGGTTGTACGTGAGAGGAATATATGTATATATGTATGTATGTATATACGTATGGTAAAGAAATGGAAATTTATGAGTGGAAGATAAATGGTAATAAAAAAAAGAAAAATCATATATATGTGCTATTTCCTTTGAATCTATTTACTGATAAGTACAAATTTTATGTTTGGTTAATAATAAAATCTCATAGCTAGTAATATCTAGAAATAATATTTACTTAATCTTTAACATATTTTCACTTGAGAGTGAAATTAAAACACAACGAATTGTTTTGTGTATATTAAATCACTCATTGAATATTAATTATAAAATCAAATTAATGACCAAACAATTATTTACTGTAATATTATGAAAACATATATTGAAATTAACTTTACTTTAGAAACATAAACAAGGCAATAAACAAATTTATTTTCATAGATGTAAAAATTATGATAAAAATAATCACGTTTATTCTAAAATAAAAAAGAGAATAAATTTTTGAAAATTTTAAATAGAATGGCTCTTTTATCATAAAGAGTTATATTTCAAAAAGCACTTGAATTTTTTTCTATGGGTCTTACTCACAAGTTAAGAATAATTAAATTGATGAAATTAAATATAAATATAAATATTATTTTTAACAAACTATATCAAGACAATTAATTATAGTTTTTGACATTAATTTGAACTCTTATGTCCGGACCTCATTCTGAGTTCGACTACTCGCCAATGCATAATGAGGGCACGTGGTAGATCAACACTTGTGCATTGAATTGAATAGTTCAATGCCATGTAACTTGTCCATTTATTAAAAAAAACTGGCAATTTAAGGAAGTATGATAAGAGAATAAAGCTCAAGAAATCCTTAATTATTAAAGATATATAGTATACAAGGTGACAATATATCATTGGTTACTAGAACAAAATGGAGATAATGTTTGGAAAATCAGATAATATACATGATTTTTGGAGAAAAAAAAATATATAATACATGGTACATAAAATATAAGAAAAAGCTAGAAGCAAATGTAGGTCCTTTTTATTTGTGTTTTTTTTTTAATATAAAACTATAAATTATTGTTTTTCTTCACTAATTTTTTATTCTAAAACTACATTGTTTTACAACTCTTTTTTAATTCTTTTCTTTTTCTTTGTTTAAATTCCTCTTTTTTATTTATTTATTTTACATATTTTATTTATTTATTTTTAATAAAATGGATAAACGTACTACTTACCTTAACTACTATGAAGGCAAGTTAATCCATTGTAAATAAGCTTATATATAATTTAAAATTAATCAAGACTCATTTTTACGTCAATAAAAATGATAAAATAAATAAATTAAGATAAGTGTTGAATTTTTTCTTACAATAAACATAACGGTGGTTGGTGACAATTGTTGAAAATCTATAAATTGTCATCCCAATAAGAGATTAAAATTGAGTTTGATTTGTTGCTAGCTAGTTCATAATTCTCAAAAAAACATCATTGAAAGAGATTAAGAGAGACCATTTTCTAATTAGAAGTAGAGATAAAATTATCAAAACTAATTTTTTGTCTTCTATTAAGGAACATTAACCAAAATGACAGAGAGATACACAATGTACAATTAGAAGCTTATATATAATATAACTATGCATGCGAACTTTTAAACAAAACAAACACGTATATATGTATATATATGCACATATATTTAGATATATTTCATAGGAAAACGGAAACTTATAAGATACAAAAACTACACAACGCTTACTACATATAAGAAAGTAGACACAATATTTCACTTCTTTGAACTTAATTATTTTCCTTTTTTAAGGTTTTGCTTCTCAAACCCAAAGGCATTGTTTCCTTCAAGGAAATTCTATAAGAAGAACCCCTCCATATTTCTTGGCAGCTTCATTGCTATCAATCACTACTACTACCCTAGCTAGCTCTTTGCACCAACATTATTCTTGCTCTTCCTCTTTGAAGCTTCACTATTATCAACCACTACTTTCTTTAGTGGAATGTATTGTGTTTCTTTTACCTCTTGTTGACTTCTAGTCAACATGGTGAAGATAAGATGGCATGTTAATGGGTTTGGCAAGCATCTAAGATAGATGGGAATTTTTGTCTAAACTTCCTTGCTAAGTTGATGTCAATATCTGTTCATGAGTCTTGATATATAAGTGTTTTTGTTTGTACTGAGAAGGAAGGAATATTTAAATTGGAAGTTTAGGAGTGGAAATAAAAGACAAACCCAAAAAAAAAAAAAAGAAGATAGAAATTCTTATGCAGCACTTGATCAACAAATTCATATTGGAGTTTTAATTTAATTGCTTTTACTAATGAGTTTGAATCTTATGTTTGGTTGACCCAAGAAACATAATATCAATACGTTGCTTATCCACTTTTATAAAAAAAAAAAAAAACATAATATTGATAGGTCAAAAAGATAACAGATGTTTGTGTATATATATTAAATTACTCATAGTATATTATAAAACCAAATTGATAATTAATGAACCAATTATTTGTTTTAATATTAAGACAAATAATATTGAACTAGATTTATTTAGAAATATAAACAAGATAATAAAAATATATTTGTAATGTAGATATAGAACATTAATGTAAAAATAATTATATTTCATGAAAAACAAGAGAAAATAAACTTTTCGATATATTAAATTTGATAATTCTCCTTGAAAAGTATTAAATTTGATAATTCCCTTGAAAAGTATCCAATAGGAGCAAAAAGCATCATGCATGATTTATATAAAAATAATTGTTTTAAAAATACTAGATTCTTTCGATCAGTACGTCTTCTAAACTTAATATCAATAGGTCAAAAAGATAAAAGATAGTTTTGTTTATATTAAATCACTCATCGAATATTATAAAACCAAATTGATGAATTAATTGCTTAAATATTAAGAAAAGTAATATTGAAATAAACTTAATTAGAAATATAAACAAGATGATAAAAAATATATATTTGTAATGTAGACATAAAAACATTAATGCAAACATAATAATATTTCTTGAAAAAACAAAAAAAAACTTCAATATATTAAATTTGATAATTCCTTTAAAAAAGTATCCGATAGTTGCAAAAGCATCATAGTATATATAAATAATCGTTCAAAAAATACTTGATTCTTTCGATCAGTCTTATAATTAACATGTTTAGATTAATAAAATTAATCTTTGAATTAAAGGCATGTTAAACTATTATTTAAAAAAAAAAAACTTTATACCAAATGAATGATGAAGATACATGAAATATTGAGGAAATATAACAAGGAATAAAGCCCAAGGAATCTTAATTATTGAATGAAGCAAAATATAGATATTGTTTCAAAAAATTGAAGATAATATCCATAATTTTTGGAGCTAAAAATTATTCAAAAAAAGCTAAAAAAGAATATAAATATTTGTAATAAAAAAAAAGTGGGAATACAAAACATGATACACAAGTTCTGATTTTTCCTTTTATTTTTTTATGAATATTCCAAGTAGATGGAATAACATATTTCATTACTTCAAAAATATTGAAGAGTGGGCAAGATTTTTGATATATCTTGACAATAACACCAAAAAAACTTCTGTCAAATCAACCAATTAAAGAGTCCATATCACTCTCTCTCTCTCTCTCTTCATATATACACAGATAAATATATAAATAAATATGTGAACCTATGTATAACCAACTGCTTAATTACAAATTAATTAACCACGTACATAAGTATATATGTGTGTGTGTGTGTGTGCTACATAGGAAAACATATAACATACGCAAAGAGAGAAACACAGAGATAATCAGACAACCAAACTACACAAACCAGACTGCATAAAGGAAAGTAGATAGTTCATTAAGGTGAGAAGAGAGTACATATATATACATATATGTGTGCTTGTGTGTACATAGAGAGTTATATATGTACAACTTTTGTATAAGTACTACTTAATTACAAACAACATAATATATATATATATATATATATATATATATATATATAACATAGGGAAATAGAAAGTAAGATGTACAAAGAGAGGAAAGAGAGAGAAAACTACACAACCCATAGCACATATATATATATATAAGAAAGTAGGCACACTAGCTACTTTTTAACCTTGTTTTAGGGTTAAGTCTAGAAAGCCCAACCACTACGTTTCCTTTGAGGAGGAAAACCAACAAGAAGAACCCCTCCATGTGTCTTGGCAGCTTCATTACTATCAATCACTTCTCCTTCTTTCTTTGCTCCAACAGGCTTGCTATTATAATGGTAAAATATTTGCCTCTTTAAAGCTTCACTCTTATCAATCATCACTTCTTTCCTTGGTGGAGTGGAAAAGTATTGTGTTTGACAAGTATAAGAATAAACTTCCCTTTCTCTCTTCTTTCCTAAATGTTCATCAAGCATATCAAAGGCCTCTTTTGCTACCTTCTCAAGATGATCTCCTTGAGGAGCCATGCAAAGCAAATTAGGGTCTAGAGCTTTTTAGGGTTTTTGGAGTGAGTTGGTTTGAGGATACAAGCATGGGTTTATATAGAGTTTTCTTCTCTATGTTTTGTTGACTCCGAGTCAACATGGTGAAGATAAGTTGGCATATTAGGGTTAGCAAGCATCTAATACAAATAATTTAGGGTTGGGGAGGTTGTGGGAATCTCAAGATAGATAGGAATATTGCTAATCTAAATTCCATGTTGACGTGTGTTCATGAATCTTGATATATAAGTGTGCTTGTACGTGAAGGAATATGTATGTATGTAATTAAATGCTTGTGTGTATGTATGTATGTAATTAAATGCATGTGTGTGTGTGTGTAAGGTAAGGAAATGGAAGTTTATGCATGAGTTGAAAATAAAAGGTAAAAAGGAAAAATTATATGTAGTCTTAATTTAATTTTAATGTTTTTACTAATAAGTACAAATTTTACGTTTGGTTAATAAAAAAACCTAGAAGTAATCTAGAAATAATATTTATTCAATTTTGAACAAATTTTCATTTGATAATACTAAAAAAAACAAAGATTTTTTTGTGCATGGTAAATTACCCATTGAATAATGAGTATTATAAAAACAAATTAATGACTAAATGATTATTTGCTTTAATACTATAATAAATAATATTGAAATTAACATTGCTCTAGAAATAGTAATTAAACAAGATAATACAAAATTTATTTATAATGTAGATATAAAACATTATGATAAAAATAATAAAGTTTTTTAATAGAAAAAGAGAATAAACTTTTGAAAATGTTAATTAAATGTGATAGTTGTTCTATAGCAAACAGTTATATATTTTTTTAAAATTACTTGATTTTCTTTCCGTGAGTCTTATTAACTGATTGGATTAATTGAATTAATCTTGGGTTTGGAATAAAATATAAATTAAATCATTATTTTAACGAAATATATCAAATGATTGATGAAGGATGAGAAATTTTTAATCATATAACACATAAAAAACATATACATATAATCTTAAGGAAATCAATGTCAGAAAGAATAAAGCTCAAGGAATTCTTAATTATTGAGTGTACTATATATGCAAGGTGTCTATCTGTCACTGTTTATGAAAACAAAGCTTAGATAATGTTTTAAAAATTAAATAATAGATTAACATCCATGATTTTTGGAGGGGAAAAAAATACAATACATAGTACATAAAGCATAAGGAAAAGCTAAAATTATCTACCATTACTTTCTTCACTAATTTTTTATTCCCAAACTACCATACTTTACAACTCCATCTTATTACTTCAACTTCTTTTGATTTTCTTTTTTTTTTTTCTTCTATATATCTTATTTATTTATTTATATTTAATAGAGTAGGTAAATCACTCACCTTAACTGTTGTAAAAATTAGTTGATTTCTGAATCTCTCATTCAAAGACAAGCAATCGGGTTATATATAATTTTTTTTATTAATATTATTCTTTTTTTCTTATATATATATATATATGCTATTACTGTTGTTGTAGATGTTTTTGTTCTTACTATTTTTTTTATTCCTCATTACCTTTTTTATTTTTTTTTTTTCATTCTTCCTACAATCTCCTTCTTTAAAGAATGTGTTTGTGATCAGTTTTTCACTTAATTGTTTAGGTTTTCTTTGCACATATACTTAGATTCTCATTTAATTGGTTAGACATATGAGTAGTTTGGCAAGCATCTAATTAATATTGTGCGAATCTTAAGATGCATGGTACAAAAATGGGAATGTTCATCTACTTCATTGCTAATTTAGGGTGCGTTTCATCTTGAAAAGCATGGGACAATACAACTATTCTTTTTTTTTATATATTTGAACAAAAGAATGGTGAGGGAAACCAGAAAATGATATTTTTTTTCCCATAATCATGGTACAAGAATCCAAGTGAGAGATACTATAATTAAAAATATTATTGGACTATAAATTAAAATGAAAAATTATAATGATACCCAGTCACAATCCATGTTCACTAATCATTGTCCATCGTCATTAGTCAGCCACCAACAATCACTATCGGCAAGCCACCGGTCTTCACTTTAGTCATCCACCGTTGTTGTCTGACTACCATCGTCGGTCAATCATGACTAACACCGTTGACCATTGTTGGTTGGCTACCAGTATCATCTGACAACCGTTGTTTATCAACTACTAGACATCGACATTATGCGGCCATCATCACTGATAGATCACTAGAATAATATAAAAAATATCACGGTAATTCTATCATTTTTTATCCAATCTTTGTATGAATAAGATGAGAAACAACATAAAATATTGTATTATCCATTGAATGTCAAATATGAAATACCTAAAGCATTAATTCAAGCAAATCCAACCGACCCTTACTATCCATACTATATTTTATGAATCTTTGATACATAAGTTGGTGCTTTTTAAATGACTATTTAATTTTAATTTTTGCTAGTAATGAGTATAGATCTTATGTTTGGTTTATTAATACCCACCAGTAATGTGTGCATATTTATATTCAATGTTGAATGAATTTTCACTTGATAGTTGAAAAAAAAAAAAAAAAAATGATTGTCTTGTGCATACTAATAACTCGTCAAATGTTATAAAATCAAACGATGAACAAATTATTTATTTTATGAAGAAAATATTGAAATAAGGTAAAAATAATTATATTTAGAAAAAGAAAATAAAACTTTGATAATATTAAATTCAATGCTCTCTTAAGACTAGAGTTAAGTTATAATATTTTGAATACTACTTTGATTCTTTCAAGTGAATTTTAATAATGGATTTAAATTAATTAAATCAATCTTATATTTAGAATTCATTAGAAGTGAAACCCTTAATTTAACAAAGTATATGGAATGATCAATGGAGAATAAGAAAATTAATGATACAAGACATGCAAAGGTACATGAAGGCTAAAAGTAGGGGTGGCAAAAATCCGGGTCCGGACAACTATTATTATAAATAAATAAACTTGTTGTCCGGACCCGGTCCAGTTTTTAATTTGGACAAACCTAACTTGTTCAGACTCGGTTTCTTTTAAAACCAAGTTGTCTGGATATCCGAATTTTGTTAGAATCTTATAAACTACATTTAACTTCAATCAATTATTAAACTATAAAAAATAATTTAATTCACATTATATGAAAAAAATCCAACAATCCAACAATCCAAATCAAATCATACAAAATTCCAAGTCTTAATAAAAAAAATCCCATATAAGTTTGATGTTTTTTGGAAAATGGGCTTAAAATAATTGGGCTTATGATTTTGGGCTTTTAAAATTTTAGAGGTATAAAAGTCCGGTTGTCCAAATTTTTTTGTCCGGACCCGGCCCGGGTTTAAATTTAGACAATCAAGTATTGTCCAAACCCGGCCCGGATTAACACAATTTTTGTCTAAACCCTTTTTATTCCGCCAAGACAGAACCGGGCCAACAGGCCCGTGGCAAAGTTTTGCCACCCCTAGCTAAAAGCATGTTGTAAATTTTGTTTTTATTTTTATTTAATGAATATTCCTAGTGGATGGAATGAGATATTCCATTGCTTAAAAAATATTAAAGAGCGGCAAAATTTTTAATACCTTCATAACAACACCAAAAAGATCCTTCTCATATCAACTATGTTGTTTTTCTTCTTAAATAAAAAAAAGAAAATTATAACATTAATGTTTGATTAGAAGAATTCGAACAGGATTAAGTTTTTAATCCACAATAATGCCAAATATAATCTTCATTGAATTTTTTAAATATACACACATATGTTTTTTAATTTGATTTTTTTTAAATTGAAATTTAAGTTTATCCTTTTTAGGTTATTTATTTTGGCCAATTAATTTTAATTTTGAGATTAACCAATACAAGCTTTAAAAGGATAAATAACAAGAAAATTAATTATGTAAAACTAAAAAATATGTCTTAAAAAAAACAATTCAAACACATTGACAAATATACAAGAATTTCAGTTTGAAAACGACTAGATATTTCTTGATAATATAAAAAAAAAAATATTTGTGTCTCCACAGAAGATTAAAGATGTGCATTATTTAAATGGATATATATATATATATATATATATATATAGATAAATTTTTGGATCCAATATTAGATGTCAAACAGCAAACACGAATTCAGTGCACCAACCAATAAAAACCCAACGCGTGTAATAGCTCAGTGTTATCAAATGGCTCCCATTAGATATGTATGGGTCCCACATCAATCGTGCATTCATGCCACGTCATATAATGGGTCCCACTGAATTAATCCAATAATACGAGGGCACGTGTCCCAGCGCGGGTTTTAGAACTTCTATTTAAAACTCTCCTTCTCTTCGATCTCTTCGTCTTCATCTCTATCTCTTTGGTTTGGTTCTTCTCTCTAGAGTTTGGTTTCATCTCCAATGGCGATCCTCACCTCCGATCTCCTCTCCAAAGTCCAAGCAACGCATCAATTCGAGGAGGAAAGGCTTCTAGGCTTCGTGCGAGCCAATGTCTCCGGCTTCCCCCAATCGTTGGCGAAGTTCTCTGTCTTACAGTTCGGGCATGGCCAATCGAACCCCACCTTCCTCCTTGAAGCCTATTTCGGTAAATCTGGGGCGGAGGTGAAGAGGTATGTGCTCAGGAAGAAGCCCCCCGGTGTGCTTCTTGAGTCTGCCCACGCTGTGGAGAGGGAGTTCATGGTAATTGATTTGGAATTATTATGTTTTTATTGTTTGGAGGTGGGAAAGATGTGAGCTTTGAGGATGGATTTCCTTATTTTGCAGGTTCTTAAAGCGTTAGGTGCTTGTAGTGATGTTCCTGTTCCTAGGGTTTTTTGTCTCTGTTCCGATCCTAGTGTTATTGGGACGGCGTTCTACATCATGGAGTTTTTGGAAGGGCGGATATTTTTGGATAACAAGCTGCCGGTACATCTCTGGAAGTGGCTCTTAAGTTTTGTTTGGAACTGTTGGTGTCGAGCGTGCACGTCTCCTTCGGCAGGGACAAATTGAAAAGATAGAACTTTTTTTTTTCCTGTGATTCAAATTTATGTGCTTTCTTATGATTTTAGATTTTGACTGACTAGGGACTGGCTCCTGAGAGGAGAAGGGCTGTATATCAAGCAACTGCTCAAACTCTGGCCGCTTTGCACAGAGTTGATGTTGACTCCATTGGGTTGCAAAGTTTTGGTAGGAGGGACAACTATTGCAAGAGACAGGTGAATTTTTCACCCTAATTGTAATAAACATTTGATAAGTAATGATTTGTTAGTGTGCAATGACCCCCAAAAAAACAAAAAAATTAAAAAAAAGAGCTACAAACACTTGATGTTGGGCATGGGACATTTATCTTATTGAGGTCAACAAATGTGAATTTTAAGTTCAGAACTTTCCCACAGACATCTGTGATAGGAAACTAACTTGAACGAATGAGCTCAGGTCTCTTAACATCAGAGGTTCCTGTTTGAACTAATCTATGGTTCCTTTACTTGTTCTCTCAGCTACTTGAAATTATTATCTAATTATCTCATTGTAGACTGCTCACTGCTCTTTCTTGCAAAGTGATGTAATGCTGCAGGCTGCTTGCGGTGCAAAATGCAAAGCAGTTGTTCTAGGGTCACTAAATTCACAATGATATTAAATCATGCAAACTAGCTTCTAATCTTTTAGTTACCGATAAATATGTCATGTTTGACAAGTGTTCGTTAAGAAAACTGCACTTTTTTTAAGCTGGAGAAAAATCTCTCTGAAAGACCATCATGAGTATGCCCTGGCCGAACTCATGAAAATCTATTCTTTTAGTGGAATGTATTTGGATTACCATGTCATTCTCATGTTTCATGTTTGGTGTGTTGTTTAGTCCGCATCCTGCTCTTTCATTGTTCTATTGTTTTATATTTTTCTTGCTAAGCAGTACACTTCTTTGCATGGAAGAACAAATGTTGGTAAACATTCTATTTGTTACATGATTACATGCAATTGGACAAAGTGGAGCTCATCTTGTTTATTATTTAAATTTTCTTTTATTATTCCTTTTTTATATGTATTTTGTACAGATATTCTAACCCTTTGATAAATATAAGTTCAAAATTAGAGTTGGTATAAATTTTTTCTGGAAATGTAATAATCTATTAATAAGGCCTGGTTTAATCAATTGCTACGTCTTTTCTAGGTACAAAGATGGGAGAGACAGTATCTTGCCTCAACAGGTGAGGGGAAACCCAGTCGCAATCCTAAGATGTTGGAGTTAGCTGACTGGTTGAAGAAGAACATCCCTCTTGGAGACTCTTCTGGATCATCAGGCACTGGTCTTGTTCATGGTGATTATCGGATTGATAATTTGGTCTTCCATCCTGTCAAGGTTTGTCTCTGGATTCTTTTGAAAATTCTGTTATCTATGATATACCAGCATATGCTCAACATGTTACCGCATTGCACCAGTTGATGCAAAAGGAATAACTGGAACTTTGGTTGCCTTTTCGTGCCGTACTGATTAGCATGCTTCTCATTAAAGAATTTTTTATTTGATGTTGTCTGACACAATTATGAGAAAACATGATTAACTGTTTTTAGACCATGCCCTTTTTCCAAATAATTTTTAACACATATCATCTGTGTATATTGTAAGTGCCAGTCTTGGACAAGGTTGCGTCTGTAATTTTCTTAGCAAAAATTATGTGTTGCACATGAGTATACTAATCTGCTGCATTTTTCCATACATACCGTTATGCATTCTTGCACGCTTTATTCATGGTGATTAAATATGCTGACATTTGTTCCATGTGCGATGTTGGTTTTTTAGTGCACCCTGGATATCTTTCAGGAGTGAAAATAGTGATGACTGTGCTGCAGAAAAGCATGGAGTCTAATTCAGCAACTTTATATTTCCATGTTAATATTTATTTTCTTTGTCACAGGATCAAGTGATCGGTATCCTTGATTGGGAGTTGTCTACTTTAGGGAATCAAATGTCTGATGTGGCGTACAGCATCTTGGTATTTTCTGAATTCTAAGTCTATATTTTTACTTTATTGATGTTTGTTATACATTCTAATGTTGTCCTCAGTCCTGACTCATTTTTTAAAAAAGTTTTTTAGTTTAAGAAGTCTTATTGAGAATGGTGATTTTGTTCTGTCATGTTTTTACTTAAAGTTGCATATAATCCTGTTTTAAGATGAATGTGTCATTTCACTTTTCAATTACTCTGGTTTTTTTTTGTATTTAATGTTTTATTTATGTGTGTGTGTATGTACAAGAAAGTTCTTTTTCATCTCTGACACATACCTGATATTGTGTGTTTGGCACTGTGTTATATGTGCATGCGTGTTTTTTTTTTACATCTACATATTCATGTCTTTTCCTCTTGGTGATATTGGATGTAGCTTCATTTATGTTATATGTTGGTTCAGCCTTGTCCAATTCTGTTCAGGTTTTTAATGATGCATTCGTTTGATGTTGAAATATTAAGTCATCTTCTTTTGCAGCACTTCTTTGTCGATTATATGCTGGCCACCTCTGAGTCACGGAGAGGACTAGAAACAATGATGATAGAAGGCATTCCTTCGGTAGCAGAATATCTGGCCGATTACTGCTCTGCAGCTGTAAGTATAACTTTATTGCTATGTTTCATGTGAAGTTACTGGCGGTCTGGTGCAGTTACTATTTTGTTCTGTTCCTTGAGAGCTGTTCACTGTGTGTTAACTTTCTACTGTGTGGACATCAGCAAAAGCCTTGGCCAGCTGCAGACTGGAAGTTTTATGTAGCCTTTTCACTGTTCCGTGCTGCATCTATCTATGCAGGAGTCTATCACAGATGGACTATGGTATGTTGTTTGTGGTTCATTTAAGTATTGTGAGATTAGTTAGTTATAACTAAATATAAATGAATCATTCAAATTTTAGGGCAATGCTTCTGGAGGACAGCGTGCACAATCTACTGGAAAAATAACTCATGCTTTGATTGATACTGCCTGGGATTATATCAACCGGAAGTTTGTGCTCCCTGATCAACCTCCTCTTCGTGAGTTTCCTTCTAATGTTTTTTCCCAATTTGCAAATCCTTGCTATGAATCCAAAATTCATTGCAATCCTTATTGCTATAGTCAACATTCATGGATGTAATTGTTATCACCCACAAGTTAGAAGAACAATATGTCTAATATGTGATACTAAATGTCAGATACAAACCAAACATATCATCTGGACTTAATTCAATCCAAAAGCTTGAGTTGGTAGGATGAAAGACTTAGGCTTATACATTCATCCAAATTAACTGATATGGGACTGTTAGTTACTTTAATACATCCCTTGATTTGTGCTAGTCTATTTTAACTAGTCATGTTGCAAATAAATCAAACAAATCTTGTTATTATGCTATGTTAGATGCAAACCAAGCATACTATTTGGATTTGATTCAACTCAAAAAGCTTAAGTTGATAGGATGAGAGACTCAGACTTATATATTCTGATTTATATTTACCAAATTAACTAATGTGGGAATATTAGTTATTATAATATCAAATAGTAACGCTAGCTTTTCTCCAAGTCACAATTGATATTCTTGGATATAGTTTCTATTTCTGTTTTTTTTTAGATAATTTTGTTTTTCTTCCCAAACATTCAATAATGATCATATGATCTCCCACAAAGTATTTTTAATTTTAATTCTGAAGTCATGCAAGTTGAGTCAAACATGTGTCCTTTGCTACATTTGCAGGGATTTATCTGCATGATATTCTGGATTCTTTAGTTGCAAACCTTGATAACTTACCTCTGCATTTCTTGTTAATGTTTTGAAGATGGGTTGACCTTGTCGCCTTTGATTTTCAGGTCCCGTAACTGCAAAATCTTCTGAGGTGCAATATCCTAATGGGTTGGAAAATATATACTCCACAAAAGAACAGGGAAGATTTGTTCCTAATGAAAAGGTTTTGATATTGAAAAATAAATTATTGAAATTCATGGAAGATCATATATACCCACTGGAGAATGAATTTTATAAACTTGCACAATCAAGTGCTCGTTGGACCATCCATCCAGAAGAAGAGAGACTGAAAGAATTAGCTAAGCAAGAAGGCCTTTGGAACTTGTGGATTCCTGTAAGCGGCTTTTGTTCCTTTTCTCATAGTCCATTTTCTGATGAAATTTTAAGTTGGCGTTAGTTTGAGTGATCAATATTAAGAGAGGGAACATGTGTTGATTGAGAATCCTTGTTTGTTAGCAATTGTTGTATCTTTTTGAATAATTTCTTTTCTTTATTGTTGCTACTGAGTATATCCTCTGTGTGTGCATAACATCTGGATCTAACCTTTATACTCTTGGATTTTGCAGCTAGATAGTGCTGCTAGAGCAAGAAAGCTTCTTTTTGATGGGAACAGTTATCTAAATCAAGAAAATTGGAACAATAACCTACTGGGTGCTGGCCTATCAAACCTTGAATATGGATATTTGTGTGAGATCATGGGGAGGTCAGTTTGGGCACCTCAAATTTTCAATTGTGGTGCACCGGACACTGGCAATATGGAGGTAAAATGTAATATCACATACTTTAGTAAACCTTCAGTCTTGTATCTAGTTTATTGGAGAGCCGAGTCCATTTTCAAATATTTTTACTATTAGTATTCTGCTTTACAGTAGTAGATATATTTCCTGTCCCTTGTTCAGTCGGTTTCATTAATGCATATTATGACTTTCTGTAAGCATGCTTTCTTTCTTAAGTCTGATGTCACATGTGCAGATCATGGGCATGAAAATTCCTCTTTGTTGGAGTTTCATCTAGTTTGTACCCATGATTTATGGGAATGGAAATTGTCCCAATCTTATTTATTACCTAAACAAGTGAGACAGAAGACATCTTAAGAGCATCTAAGGGCATCTCAGGTTTTATATAATTTATTGTATAATCCATGACCATGATGCATTTACATGGTAACTTTGTTGCTTGAGCCTCAGTTTATATATATATATATATATAGATATATTGATAATGCATGGTGGATGACTATTGTTGAATATATATTATTTCTATCGTTTTTTTTTGTATTTTCTTAAAAATTATTTGATTGATTCTTTTTTTGTAAAGTAGTAGGATGGTAGTAAATAGTTACTGAATTTGTATGACACTGATTCTTGTGGTAGGTGCTTTTGAGGTATGGAACTAAGGAACAAATGAAAGAATGGCTTGTTCCTTTATTAGAAGGAACAATAAGGTCTGGTTTTGCAATGACTGAGCCAAAGGTTGCATCATCTGACGCAACCAACATCGAGTGTGCAATTTCAAGGTAACTTCTTCCAAAAATATATATGATTCATATTCAAGAGTGGTGGTATTTTAAATTCTTTGTTTGTTTTAGTATAGGTTTTCATTGCAAGGCATTTCTATTGTTTCCTTTTTGTTATCGGAATAGTAATGCAACAAGAACGTGGGTCTTCATATTATTCTGTTATGTGGCATAAGGGCAATCAGACTCTGTATATATTTTTTAAATCTGATAACACTAGGGTTTTACTTAATTGTTAAATGAACTCCAAGATGGATTGTTGAGTCCCTATCATAGTCTTTCTTTCAAGAGGTTTGGCTTTGGGAAGGGGGAATATGAAGAAGGGTTCCATGTATTGTTAAGCATATGTTTCTTATTCAAAATCTCCTATTTACTTGGGCTTTGTGATACAAGCTGAGTGACTAAGTAGTTTGTGCTACTGAGTTTTCAGCTTTTCTTATATATGTAACTTATCTTACAGTTTTGGTAGTCTCTTCCTTCGGCAAGGTAGTCTAGTCTGTCTACTTGTTAGTGTAGTCAAGCGAGTCGGTAAGCCAGTCTCTCTGCTTTGGTAAGTAAGATAGTCTTGATTGTTAATCCGGTTAGTGGTACTTCAAAGACATGCCGCACTTGAGATCAGTTCCATTCTTGCGCAACCTTAATGCGCGCTGCCTGACACACACAAAACAAAGAATTGTGATTTACTGAATGCAGGCACTTACAACTCAAAGGTTCTTTGTAGTCTTTTAGGCCACACTCATGGAGGTTGGTCAAAGTCATCGTGAGCTCTATATTTGAAGCTTCTACACCTTCACTCCTTAGTTGGTACAAGATCTATTACCATTTTCCGATCTTTCCATTTTTATAGCCATTGGGAAAGCCTCCCCACTCGTTGGACAATATGGATAGAGTTCGTGCATTTGTAGCTAAGGTCAAGCCATTTCCAGCTCGCCTGTTCAAATTTTACATCCCTAGTATTGCCACTGTTCCCCCTTGAGCAGGGGATGGCATGGGAACCAACAAGGAAGATTCTGCCTACTCACCCTTGCAATGAGAATGTTTGGAGCTTTTATTCTTATTGTGCTGATGAATTCCTCTTATATGTGAGATTGTTTTTATAGAATCATTAGTATATGGAGCTTAATGGATGGAGTATGGTAGACCGCTATTCCTTTATAGTTGGTGTTATTAGAATCCTTTCCGCCAATATTATTCCTTGGAAGTGGTAAAAAAGTTAATCTAAACACTTAATGGGACTTGTGGCATCCCTTGAGCCTATGCTTTCTGAATGACTAAGTAAAAATATGAATCACCCGTAACCGTTCCACCATCTCTCTAGCTGCCAAATCTCCAGCCAAAAAATGATACACATAGTTTCGTTGCTTGCTTTTTTTATCCTTCTCCTGGTAACGACTCAGAATGCTTTTTAAAAAGAAAAGAAAAAGATACAGAAAGTACCCACTTGCCAGGGAACATCCATATTGATGTGATGTGGATATACGTCTCTTCTGTTAGCCGGTGTCCTATTCAGTTTTTCTTGATTCTGATCTTGTCTACACTTGTAGTTATTTTCATGAATTTTCTGTATTTCTTTAGTTGCCCTATTTTTTTCTTAACCAGGATTATAGTAAAGATGTTTCCATTTCAGAATAATTGCCTTATTTTGTTGCTTATATGATATAAATCAGGGTGGGAGATTCTTATGTCATAAATGGCCGGAAGTGGTGGACAAGTGGTGCAATGGATCCTCGGTGCAAAATTCTTATTGTGATGGTGAGTTACCAACTATTCCAAATTTGCAATATGTGGTTTACTTATCTTATTAATACTGATTTTTATTACTGCAATCATATGCAGGGGAAAACAGATTTTACTGCATCCACTCATAAACAACAGTCTATGATCTTGGTGGACATCAATACTCCTGGGGTGCAGATAATCAGACCATTGCAAGTATTTGGTTTTGATGATGCTCCTCATGGACATGCAGAAGTATGCTTTGAAAACGTCAAGGTACCAATAGACAATATCCTTCTTGGAGAAGGCCGGGGATTTGAAATAGCTCAGGTAATTTCTTCTAACTTATTAATGGACTTAACAGAAAACAACTACACTTCATTCCTTTGATAACTAAACCTTTCTTCTCCACTATTCTGCAGGGTAGGCTTGGGCCTGGGAGATTACATCACTGCATGAGACTGATTGGTGCAGCGGAACGCGGTATGCATGTGATGGTACAGAGGGCTCTTAAGAGGAAAGTTTTTGGGAAATTCATTGCTGAACAAGGCTCATTTTTGTCTGACCTTGCTAAGGTATGTTTAATGTGGTTCTTTATTTGCTGCTGTTTATACAAAACATGACTTTTATGTTCATCAGCAGTCAACGGTTAAAATCTAGGAATATATGCATGATTATGAACATTTTCTCAAGTTTCTTACAAATTAACCTATTATTTATAGACGATTGCATAACCATACTCAGCCATCTGTTAACCAGACCACAATGATCTTTGATGTCAACTATTCAAACATTTGTTTGAGTCTGAACATTATATACCTTCTTCCAATTGATATATTGCTGTTGTTATTATTCAGTCAGTACAACTTTTAGACTACTTTCCATGTTGTCGGACTTTTATATCGCCTTAATCTTCGGTAACAAAACCGTCAATTCTGCAGTGCCGAGTAGAACTGGAGAAAACAAGGCTTTTAGTTCTTGAAGCTGCAGATCAGCTTGATAGACTTGGAAACAAAAGAGCTCGCGGAACCATTGCCATGGCCAAGGTAATGTACAAAGATTTATGTTCAAAGAAACCTCTAATCAGAATTAACATGTTGACTACTTCACGGCAGGTCGCGGCGCCAAACATGGCATTGGCAGTGCTTGACATGGCAATGCAAGTTCACGGCGCTGCCGGGCTTTCATCAGACACTGTTTTATCTCACCTGTGGGCAGCTGCAAGAACATTAAGGATCGCAGACGGTCCCGATGAAGTACATTTAGGTACCATTGCGAAGCTTGAACTGCGAAGGGCGAGACTATGAACTACATACATTTGGCTGAAATCGGCTACTTAATTTATCGAAGGCCTTCGTCTTCATTGTAATGAAATAACAACAGAAGAGAAAATAACAGATTCACAATAAAGTTTAGGAATACACACAGAATGAGTGCAGAGTAAATTATCTGTACAGTTGTATCAAGATAAGGATACAATTCATGGTTTCTTTACTTGTGTTAAATACTATTACTGGTTTCAATGTTTTTCTTTTTGGGTTCTATTCAGTGTTGAATTACATTGTTTGTTAAACCACCGGCCTTTGGATTGATTTTTTAATTGATTCTTTATAATGTTTATCAAAATCTTATTTTTCTAATAAATTGATGCACGTTCAAGATTCAAGGTTAAACATCCCACTTTTATTGCAGGAGTGAATATTTTTTTAATAAAATTGTTATTTAAATTGCTATACTTATAGTTTTATATTTTGATATATATATATAACACTTTCACATTAGAAGGATGTTATTTTTTTTTTATAACGAGTGAGAGGGTGAGAGCTAACTTCTCAGAATATTGATTGAGATTAAGATGAGATTTATCCAAAAATTAAAAATACGGTTTTTTTTCTAAATCATGCTACATAAATGTAACATTCTTGTACAAAACAAATACAACTTTAATCAGAGCAGATAAATGATCACAAGCGCAAAATTTGAACTTATATATATATATATATATATAGGAGGGCCATTCATTCATGGACGTCCATAAATAAAAAAATCTATAGACATCTATTATCTGCCGCTTGACTCGATCCAACGGTCAACAATGATGAACAGCGGTTATTACAGTAATATATATAGTAATTATTATCCATCAACGTCAGTCGTTGGATTATGATCCAACGGCTAATAAATAGACATCCATAGAAAATGTATTGTCTATAAGTGTGTGTGCACCAATTCCTTGGATTCTTTCTTTCTTGAGCTTTTTAACCCAGGAAAAAAAGAACACTTCTGTTTTCTTAAGCTTTGGATCCCCTGTTCTCATCTTCACCAAAAAAAAAAAATGGTTCTCTTTGTTCCTCAATCAAAGGCAGAATATTCTCATGATTTGAAGGCTTTATTTCTTTTCCCTGCCATGCACTCTTCATTAGTTTTGCCATGTTCTACTCTCCAAAGCAATCTTGACTAAATCAAAAGTTGCTGCTCCTTTTCTTTCTTTTTTGACAATAAAATTCTCATATTTCATATAATAATTATTACTATTACAATCTCATTACCACAATAGCATCATCTTATTTAAAACTATTTATACCATGTTCCTTCAATAAATTACATCAAATGTATCACCTTACATTACATTACACATATATAAATATCAACTAATAAAAAACCCTACCCCACCCACATTGTTGGAATACATAGTACATTCTCACATCAATATATTTTAATTAAATTTTGAACTAGAAAAAGTATTTTATATTATTATTATATTAGTACAGTAACACCATCTTTTTTAGCCTATTTATGTAATTTCACTACAAAAATAGTATAGATATATTTATATATGTGTCAACCAATGATAAACCCTGCCCACCCACATTGTTGGAACTTGAAACACAGACACATTAATATATATTTGAATTAAACTTTTGAAAATAAAACAACATAAAAACATTGCATTGTTTGTTTGTTATCTCCAACTTTATCTTTGTATTGTATGCCATGTTATTGTTATGTCGTGTGTCCTTTTTTTTTTTTTTTGGGTTTTTCTTCCTCTTCTTCATGCATGTTATTATTATTATTGTGTTAAGAAGAAGGCTTCATGACAACACATGCAAACACTGCTCTTTATGCCACACATCACATGCTTTTCCATCTTTCTTCTTCTTCTTCTTCTTCCCTCATTTATTCATTAATTGCCACTTTTTTTTTTGTTGTTGTCTTTCAATGATTTCTACATCTCATCTTCAATCTATTTCAATGACATATAGTCCAACAAAACCTTGTCCCTTTCCACATGCTGCCATGAAATTTCATCCATACTTCTCTATGGATAAGGCTCTTGGAATTTATATATATATTTTTTTAGATTTTATTTAAAAAAAATTGGATAAACCACTGAAGATATATTAGAAAAAGGAAAAGTATATATACAGGTATATATACAGAAGTTAGAAAATATAGATAAATATAAAAGACAGTATATTAGAGTTGAGATAATATAGAACCTTTGTTTAGTGATTATACAATGATACAAGAAAAATTGAGAAAACATTATTGATTTTTTAAAAAATTAATTGTCAAAAAAATCATCTACATACGGTCACTATTCTGTCATAAATTAAATTTACCCTGCCACTTGTTTAATAAAAATGATTTTTTTTTTTGTTAAACAGCAAGATCTACTCCAAATTTTTGGTTTAGTACCATCTTGAAATTTCCTTTTATTTTATTTATTTATTACACCCAAAAAACAACAATTTTGAATCTTAAATGCAAAAATAACTTAAGAAAATAATAATAGTAATAATAATAATAATAATAATAATAATAATAATAATAATAAAGGAGTTAGATAGGGGTATAAACGTCAAAAAAAGAAAAGTGAAAAGGTCCCTGAAACAAATCTTTTGTCAAACCAAATGGCCAATGAGAATGCTGCTCGGTATTCTATGACTTTGCTTTTGGGGCAGTGCAGTGTTTTTCTTTTTTCTCGTTTTTTGTGCATTTAAATTAATAATAAATTATTATATATATATATATATATATCATGTTGGCTCATCACTGTATTTTCCTATTGGTCAATAAATACTTGCAAACTGCTTTATATACCATCTTCATAAAATTTCTACTCCCTCTCCAATTTTTATTAACTATTACATTTGAAAAAAAAAAAAATCAGATTGCTTGTCACTTTTAAAAATTTTATAAACATTAATTATTTTTTTTAATTTCATTTTTTTCTCCTAATTAAAAAATTATTTTCATTAATATAAAGAATAACTCTAAGGATAAAAATATTTTAAATTTTAGGAGCTATTATGTTTATTTTAATATTTGTACAAAGTTTATATGTAACAATTAAAATGAAACAGTGTAAAAAGACTAAATAACCAATGACTGTTTGGTTTTGTGATACTAAGTCCTTTACAAAGAGTGTTCATGTTTTTTCAAATAAATAAATTTAAATTTTATCTTAATCGAGGTGAGGACACATGTATATATTAACTCTTTGATTAAACATGTCCTTGACATGGCTTATCTATTTTGTTATAAAAAAAATCTACTAAAATTTTTATTTTTTGACAATGAATCAAAAGAAGGTAGTTCATGATTTATTTAATTTTTAATAAAATTCTTTGAATTTATATTTTGGTTTGCATAATATAAAAAAAAAATTATAAGATTATATAGATAAATATCATTTTTACTAAAGTATATAAAGAAATTCCTTGAACAAGCCAGTTTAAAAACCTAAAAATATGCATCTTTCAAGTATTTACTTAAATAAATAAAAATGTGCCTTGACAAAGTGGTTTGGAAGATTTTATTAATTAAGGCGACAAGGTAGTTAGTTAAGAGGCATAATACAAAATTGTATTAATTACTGTTACTTATAGATTTACTAGAAAAAAATTTCTCCGATCATGTAACTTTGAAAAAAGAAATAGTTATTTTACACAAAGGATTTAACACATTGTGAGTTTTAAATCTTATTTGCATTTAAATTTATACTTATTTGGATTCAAATGCTAATTGTTAATTTAAATGTTGATTAATTAGATTCAAATGCTAATTGTTAATTTAAATCTTATTAGAATTTATATATTACATTTCAATTTAGTTTTAAATCCCATGATTTTACCATTAAATTTATACTTATTTGATATTAATCCATATTAAAAAAATTTAACTTGAGTTAATTTTTTAATAAAAAAATTAGAGTGATAGTTATAAAATCAGAGAGATAAGAACGTAAATTAGATATATTACTGTCAATTTTTTCAAATATATTATTTTTAAATTCATAAATAGTAATGTTATTAAGCAACAACATTTTTTTATAATTAAACTTGACAAAATTAATAAAATACATTAAAACATTCCCAAATAAACAAACAATAAGAAATTCCATTCACAATCCTCCAAACAATAACAAACTAATATATATATATATATATTATATATGTAAATATAACATTAATTCATTGAAAGAAGACAAAAGTTACAACTCGCACAAACACCAACACAAAAGCATGGTTGACTAGTCAAACCCTACTTAAAAACACTAAACACTCTTTAACCTTAATTAACCCCTTTAATCACTCACATCAAAAGCCTAAAACAATATAATATTAATAATATTAATAATAAAACCCACCTATGTCCTCTCTTCAGATGACACCGGGGTCCAACTTCTTAATTAAACTTCATTAAACACTAATTAATTAACTAAAAACGTAATTAAGGTCTTAAGTGCCTCGGGATCAGATCTGGCCGGATGAGTGGGCGAGATAAGCGAGAGCGCCAACGAGAGGAGCGTTGATATACGTAGCGGGTTCGGATTGTTCGTAATCGGATCTAAGATCCGGGAAGCGATCTTGGGCGTCAGGGCCGCCGACGACTGCTCCGACGAGGACGTTAGGGTTTGGTGCCGTTGAGCCGAGAACGGAGAAGCCTGCGTGGCATGCGATCCGAGCAGGGTGGGACGAGATGGACGGCAGAGATGAGCCTCGGTGGTGGATCCGTTTAGGGTATTTGGATCCGTAACCCACCATGTATGACATCCGCATTGGGTTCTCACCCAACAAGTAATCCACCTGGGAAACGGGAAACGTTATAAACGTTATGTGACGTTTCCCCATATACACTATTTTTTTTTTGATAATTTTCCAAAAAATAAATAAAACAATAAAAAAAGAAGAAATTATAAGAATATGTTTTCACAAGTTTCCATTTTTCAGTGATTTTTCAAAAAAACCCTTCAAAAATTTAGAACCGTTTCCCTCTGAGAAAATGGGGAATCGTGTTTGTAATAATTATTTTTTTCTTCGAAACATATCTAGAAATTCCCTTCCAAAATTTGGGAAACGGGAATCGATATATCACGTTTCCCCACATACACCACTTTTTGATTATTTTCCAAAAAATAAATAAAACAATAAATACAGAAGAATTATAAGAATATGTTTTCACAAGTTTTCATTTTTCAGTGATTTTTCGAAAAAAAAAACACTGCAAAAATTCAGAACCGTTTCCCTCTGAGAAAATGGGGAATCGTGTTTGCTATAATTAATTTTTTCTTTTAAACATACTTAGAAATTCCCGTCCAAAATTTGGGAATCGAGTTATTATTTTAAAAAAAACTGGTAAACATTTTACACCAAAAATATCGTTTCCCACGTAGATCATTCCGTTTCCCATCTAAAAAAGACGTTTCCCAAGTATAAAAGAAAAGAAAAGAAAAGAAAAGAGGAAAAGCAGACCTGGCGCTTGGCAATGGAGCGGAGTTTCTTGGCAGTAACAACAGTGCCAGCACAAGACACAGTTTGAGAAGAGAAAGTGAGATACTTGGCGTAGGTGAGCAACAAGAAGGACGTAGACGTCACATACTGCATGTTACTGTCTCCCATCTTGAACAACAAACCCCCTCTTGTATACTGAGTTGAAGAGAAGGAAGCTCCAGGGATTATAGAACAAATGAAGTTATCTGCATGACCTTTGTAGTCATGCAACTCCTTCACATTCTGCACCAAATAAGCCTATACACAAACAAAGCAAGAAAAAGCAAGAGTTAATGAAGTTGCAAGTGTGTTTGTGAAGCACGAGTATCAAAGCAAAAGAAACAGAGAAGAATAATACCTTGGAGAGGAGGATTCTAGCACCAACATGCTTGTTATCCCACCCAAATGTGTTGTCAGATTCATCAGCACCGAGTGTTTGACCGTTGAGTTTGATGTAGTTTAAGTATTTTGGGTTCTTTGTTGCTCTGTGTAGCCATGCTGCTCCCCATAGCAACTCATCCTTCACAGATTATGGTTAGTTTAGTAACAGTTATAGAAGAAGAAAAAATACTAAGAAAAAGTAAAGAAAAATGTTAATTAAACCTGGTAACCAGAGTAAGAGCAGTAGAATGGACAGACAAAGGATTTGAGTGAGTTGCTGTAAGGGCCTCTGAACTTGTCTGCAAACTCAAAGACCTGGAAATACACAAAAACCAAAGGATTGTTATTAAGAGTGTTAAATGAGAAATGATGGGAAGGGAATGGAGGGAAGAAAGGGAGTATACTTTGATGGAGGTTTTAAGGAGGAGTTTAGAGTAAGAAGGGTCTGAACGGCGGAAGACTATGGATGCAGCGGCGAGGGCAGCAGCAGTCTCAGCTGCAACGTCTGAACCTGGGTTTTGTGAGTCTATTTTTAGTACTGTTCTTGGTGTGTCCATGTCTTCTGGCCTTTCCCAACATGCATGGTCACTGTTTGCATCTCCCACCTTCATTTTCACATTTATCTTCTCATTAATTCTATACTTTCACAACATTTACAGAAAAAGAAGAAGAAGCCATTCTCAAGAAGTAGAGAAACAGAGAGAAACAGAGGAAGAGAGAGAGAGAGGGAGACCTGAACATAGATAGTGTTGGGATGAGAAGTGGCTTTGAGAAGATAATCAGTGGCCCAGCGAATAGCATCCTTAGCATGCTGAAGCTCACCCTTCATCATACCACCAAACTCAATCACACTCCATGAAAGCATAGTTGTTGTAAATGCCATTGGAAATCCAAACTTCACATTATCCCCTGCATCATAGTACCCTCCAACCAAGTCCACCTGCATTTCATTCCATTCCATTCCATTCTCTCAAAATCAAATCATGCAACATTGTAAACATTATAATGAGAAGTAATTAAAAGAAACACTTGCATGCATTGCAGAGCCATCTGAGAGTCCAGAGTCTTTTCTCCACTTCATCCTCTGGTTTGCAGGAAGTTTCCCTGACCTCTGCCCTTCAAAGAACAGTATGGACTTTGAGAGTGCATCTCTGTAGTTTTGTGTTGCTTGTTTCTTATTATGGTGCTGCTTCATTCCAAGCACATTGTTGGAGAAGAACAACACCATTACCAACAAGAGAGACACATTGAGAAACAGAGCACTAGTTGAGAGAGCTTGTGCCATTTGGGAACAAGCAAAGCAAAGCAAAGCACAGAGCAAAGAGATGAGAAGAGTGAGCTCTGTTTATAAAGAGCAAAAACACTTGTCTATCTTCACTCTCTCTATCTCTTGCTACTGGTTTTCTGCCATTATTGTCTCCACTGATCACTCTCTTAAAAGCTCCACCTTTCTCTTTTAATTCTTTTTTTTTTAATTTTTATTTTTAATAAATAACTAGTGTGGCAGAGGAATAGGTGTTCACATGAAACCTTTGTTTATCTTTATTACTCTCTTTTCCCAAAACACCCCTATTTCTTAGATAAACTTTTTTCTCTCTGTCACATATATGTGAAAAATGTATTTTTTTTTTAATTTCAGATTTTTTTTAATATCTCTAGTCACATTTTAAAGAAATTGAATTACTAGAAAAAGTTATGAAAATACATTTTATTAATTACTTTGTTTTAAAAATATTAAAAAATAATAGCAGGGTTTATCTAACGGTTGGTCTAATCTTTATAAAGCTCTCAGTATTTTGCCATTCTGTATATCAATAACCCAAATATATATATATAAAAGTAAAAATATTTATAAATGAGACATTATTATAAAATTGAAAGTATTCAAAGAGGTGTAATTAATTTTCTCTTGACAAAAATATAAATAAATATTTTTTAGTTATATAGCTTTATTAGAAGCCAACTAAAAAGGTATATGTAGTTTTGAAGAAAAATATTAATCATGAAAAATAAAACAAAAATAATGATGTATTCTTCTTATGTATTTTTATTAATAAATGGTTTATCAAAGTACTTTAAAAAAACTATTTAATATGAGATTCTTTTTGTTGAATGTCAAAACTCAAGAAAAATATTAAATCTAAGTTTTTGGCAAGTCTAATTTCTTCTTTTTTCTGTATGATATTTGACTATATAAAATATATACATGAAGAAGACGTGATGTAGAAAATGGAAAAGGAAATCATGAAAATAATATTATGAAAAAAGGAAATTTACTAAAATACCCAAGTTGTTGACTATGTATATATAGTAGTACTTTGTCCTCTTATCTTTGAAGTTTAAAATAAAAAGGAGAGAAATGACAAAAAGGGCAAAAAGAGCCGTTTGAGCCTTTGAAACTCCAACGGATTACCATTTAGAAACCACAAGAACAATAACATGAAGCCCTTGGACATGGATAGGATTGGACCACCTTCTTTGTCATTAACCCTTAGGGCATCTCCTATAGTATGAACTAATAGATGTTAAGTTTATATATATATATATTCTCCGCGGGTTCATGAAATATTATTAATGGGCGTTTATTAAGGTTGTCCATAAATCAAACTATTAGAAATATCTATCAATTGTTGATGCTTTTTTTGTTTATTGACATCAAATCCTCTATATAAAGTGTTCATTTCATTAAAAAGATAAATTTAAATCCCAGTCTTTAAAGACAGAGGTCACAAACGTTGAAGAACGCAGATTCTCACTTATGCTCATCTCTAACACGTGGTTTGTCCATATTTATAAAAAAAAGTTTATCAATTGTGTGTGTAGCAATAGTGAAACAATTGAAGTACTTAACTTTCAAATTAGAGATCAAATACATAATTAAAATATAATATTAAAAAAATATGTGTGTTTGAGGTAAGTTGTGTACATTGTTAAAAAAAAAACCTATTACTTGCATTTTTATATTATGTTGTTATCTTATCTTTCATTCTTTACTTTCATGTGTGCATATATATACATTGAGGTATTGTAATATGAAAAGATGTGTAGTATAGAATACCAAAATTTTGTTATGGATTTTAAATTTATAAAAATAAAATTAATTCAATCAATGTCAAGATAAATTGAACTAAGTTGGAACAAATGTTGTCAAAATCAAGCTACTCAGTTTCAAATTTATTTCATGCTATCAATAATTCAGACTAAAGGATTTATTTATTGATTTAGATTTATAAAAGATAAAATTAGTTTCATAATCAATTAGTTGACACAAGATAGAAAATTAAATGGTGATTAAGATTGAGGGTGAAAATGATGTCATATTTATTATACATTTATAAAAGATAAAATAAAATAAACAAAGAAGACAAACCCTAGCTTTCCCTAGTGAGTAGACTAGGAAGTGATGGGCCCTATTGCCCCCAAAATTTCAATGAACATTGAAAAAGGCCCTTACTATTCAAGGGTTACTAAATTTTGTTTTTAAAAAATGTTTAAATAGATATATACATGTATAAATATTACTCCACTTTTTATGTATACATTAATATATCTACCATGATTTTTACATTTTTTTTGTTCATGTCATTCTAAGTGATTTCACTATTTTGTTTCAATTTACATTGGTATTTTCAAATTTTTAATATTTTTTAATAAAATAAAATAGATAAAAAAAAGTATAGAAAGTTATCTCTTGCATCAAATAGTCGAGATTATTATATTCTATATAATTGATTCAATAATTATAAACATAGAAAACACTCCAAATAATAATATAACTTTGCCATAATTTTTAGTTAGATCTAATACAATTTTTTTATATATATATTTTGAGTAGAAGATACAATATGTTGTAAATGAAAACTCATCATATTGCAACAATATAAATTGAAAGTATAAAAATAAAAATAAAAGGGAGGAATGTAAATGAAAACTTATCAAATTGCAAGAATATAAATTGAAATTATAAAAATAAAAATAAAAGAGAGGAAAGAAAAAGAAAGGAAAGGGACAAGAAAGAATAAGAAAAAGAAAAGATGGAAAAATAGTGCAATAAGTGTGCTTTTTTAGGGTCCATGATTCATGGGAAAAGAGAAGGACAGAGTGGACTGCAAGAGAGGCTGCCATTTCTCTTCTCATGTGCTCTCTGAACTCCTTCACATGCCCTTCAGATCAATGCGGTCCATTTCTTTTTTCTATTTCATGTTTTTCTTAATAAGTTTATCACTTACTTTTTTTATTTTTTTTTAATTTAGATGGTGTATAATTATTAATTAAATTATAAACACTAAATTGTGTGTGTGAACATTTGTTTTAATGTTGTTACATGTGTGTGTATATCAAAATGTGTGTAGCAAATTTATTATTGACATTTAGCACTTATTATTAATATTTTATATGATTTGAATTTTAGATAGAATTAATAGAGTCTCTCACTATTTAGAATAGATAAGTTATATATATATATATATATATATATATATATATATATATATATATATATATATATATTAAAGCTTCTTAATTAGCTAGTGACGTTTATGGATGTGATGCAGACTTGTAGTGTGAAAGTGTTAATAGATGAAGAATAATAAAATCTTGATCATATTCTATAAAATTAGGTAAATTACGGAATGAGGTAATTTTCTGTATTTTTACATAATTGTATTATATGCTTTTATCATGTTCACATAACAAACCTATTATAAAGATTTTGTGAATTTTTGGTATTTAAAAGAATAGATAAATCATATTTATTAAAATAAAAAAAATATAATAAGAGGACTATAAGGAAAACATAAACAATACAAACTTTATATATATATATATATATATATATATATATATATATATATATATATATATAGCCAATAGCTTTTGGGTCAATTGGCACCAGTCCCTTGTGTATTCGCCTCGAATGTAATATAGCTCCTCGAGTTTGATCTCCATCATGCATAAGGTGTTTGCACGTGAGGGCACGGTTTTAGCGGTGAGCACGACTCCCCCCACTTATTTGTCGCTAATTAGGCATTTGTGGCACTTTTGAATATATATATATATATATATATGTAAACATTTACATTTGTTTCTTTGTAATAATTGTTCTTTAGAAGATCAATACTTTATATTTAGATAAATATAAATAATGAAACAAAGAAATATATAATTAACTTTAATGAAGTAGTCCACATCATAATGGAATCAAGAAAATTGAAACAAGTAATAGAAGTGACAATCAAACATGGAATCACTTGTTGTAGTCCCACCCTCTCTTTACCTTTTAATCCCCAAAGAATAAATCCCTTGTAACTTTATATATAAATAAGCCTTTGTTCTCATTCTTGAGTTCAACTTTGTATATGAAAATTACATCATAACTTCTCATATCTAAAAGCAAGCTAACAAAAGTATACATGGAATAACTTGTTCTCTCTTGCATGAACTTCTTAATACTAAAAAGCAGCATCACTCAAGAAAGAAGTAAAGTATAAAGAACAAACTTGAATCACAAACAATGCTCAACTTGCCATCTTCCAAAGCTTCATCATATTCATATAAATAAAACTCTAAATCTCTCTTCTTTACTTGCCATCTTCATCCAAAACCAATGGCCTTAGCCAACTTCTTCTTCTTCTTACTCTATCTCCCTTTTCACCATGCACTCTTAGACCCTCAAGAAACATCCTTCCAATCCTCATTGATAAGCCAAGCATGCTTCAACACAACCAAACACAAAGATTGCACAACCTACATCCACACCGAATGCCACATCGATGATCGAAGAGCCACACCGGTGTCGATAATGCACGCTGCAGTTAAAGGAACAATAAATGAAGCCATTCGAGCAATCGAATCGGTATCAAGCCTAGCTTCCTTGTCGATTAACCTTCGAGAGAGGACGGCGATCGATGATTGTGTCGAGCTCCTCGACTACTCTGTGTCAGAGCTAGGATGGTCATTGGAGGAGATGAGCTTCATTGAGACAGCAGAGAACAACAACATACATAGAGAAGGGAACTTAAGAGCTTGGTTGAGTGCTGCTTTAAGTAATCAAGATACATGTTTAGAAGGCTTTCATGGCACTGATGGACGTCTAAAGAACTACATCAGAGGAAGCTTAGACGAAGTGACACAGCTGATAAGCAATGTGTTAGAGATGTATCGAAGATTGCGAAGCATAATGCCGCATTTTCCGGTGAGGAATGAGACCATTGGAGAAGGAGGAGAACATAACAACTATGAGATACCTCCATGGATAACATCAGAGGAGAAGGAGTTGATGCATGGTGATCCAAAAGGAGGGATGAGGGTGGATGCAGTGGTGGCTGGAGATGGTAGTGGAAGATATCGAACGATAATGGCGGCGGTGAACGAGGCGCCTAGTCATAGCTCAAGGAGGTATATTATATATGTTAAGAAGGGAATTTATAGAGAGAATGTGGATTTGAAGAAGAAGAAAAGTAATATAATGTTGGTGGGGGATGGAATGGGAGCTACTGTGATCACTGGGAGTAGGAACTTCATGCAAGGATGGACTACTTTCAGAACTGCAACATTTGGTATGTATCATGTGTTACTTATCATTAGAATTAGGGTTAGGGTTAGGGTTTTATTTTGTGTTATATGTCTCAACGTGGCATCATATATCATTTGATAGAATTATATATGGTTTGAGTGCTTAATTAATTTGCATGGAGAATATACAGAGAGAATGTGCTTTTTTGTGATAGGGGTTTATTTGTATATTTATTATTAGGGTTAGAGTTTGTGTCTTGTTTGATTAGGTTTGCAAAATTTTGTGTGTTTTAATATGGCATCAAATATAATTTGATAGAATTATAATTTGAGTGCTTAATTAATTTGCATGCAAAAAATATGATGTATGAATATGTGCTTTTGTGATTAGAGTTTTGATTTGTATGTTCATAGCATCAATTAAACATCTCATTTGTAGAATTACCTTTTGAGTCTTTATGCATGCAACTTTAAACAGTATTTTAGCTTCTGTAGTTAAACTTAAGGAGCATACTTAGAATCCTTTATTAATCATTTAAAACATGAGAAACTAAAATAACATACAGCCCAATACATCCTCTTGCCCCGATTGAGGGTGTATGGGTTGGACGATTAATTCCCAGCTCATGAGCACTCCGTTGATATATATAATGCTTGTTGCTTTTGTAAAAAAAAAACACACATATATGTATAGACAAATGCTGATTATGAACATGATGAAATTCATGACGAGCATGAGAACTCATGATTATCTTTAGAATAACTTGTGCTCCCATTTTTCTTGTTTCTAACACTATACATAGACTTAAATTAACTAAGCTCAATGTGCACTGATCAGCTGTATCAGGACAAGGATTCATAGCAAGAGATATAACATTCCGAAACACAGCCGGACCGGCAAACCACCAAGCGGTAGCTCTCCGAGTCGACTCAGATCGATCAGCATTTTATCGATGCAGTATCGAAGGCTACCAAGACACACTTTACGCCCATTCCCTTCGACAATTCTACCGTGAATGCAACATCTACGGCACCATCGACTTCATCTTCGGTAACGGCCACGCCGTGCTCCAAAACTGCAAGATCTTTTCTCGCCGTCCTCTTCCCTTCCAAAAGGTCACCATTACAGCCCAAGGAAGAAAAGACCCAAACCAAAACACTGGATTTTCAATCCATAACAGTTATGTTTATGCAACATACCCTACATATCTTGGAAGGCCATGGAAGGCATATTCAAGGACAGTGTTCATGCAGACCTATTTAAGTGCACAAGTGCAACCACAAGGGTGGTTGGAGTGGCTTGGGGACTTTGGATTGAGGACTTTGTTTTATGGAGAGTATATGAATTATGGACCTGGTTCTTCAGTTGAAGGGAGAGTGAGGTGGCCAGGTTATCATGTCATTAAAGATGAAGCAGTTGCTAGTTATTTTACAGTTAGAAGGTTCATTGATGGCATTTCTTGGTTGCCTTCCACTGGTGTGGCTTTCACTGCTGATTTAATTAAATAGTTTCATTTGTTTATTTATTTATTTCTTAATTGTGTTTCTTGTCTTTTGTCTTTTGGTATGTATATATATATTGATGTACTTGTATTTTTTTTTTTTTTAAGATGATACATTGTGGAAGATGTTGTTGTATCTTAGGAGAAATATTTTGAATATTAGAAGTTTACAAGCACTTCAAAAGAAATATATTATTCAATTATATTAAATAACTTGATAGCTAGAGGTTTTTTATTAACATGCTATCAATTAAAATTTTACAAACTCATTAACTCCAATAACATGACCCAACTTATCTATTAACAAAAAAGAAGAATTCATGCAACTAAACAAAGTTAAAAAAATTATTCTAATAATAAATTTATTGTTAAATTTATTTATTTTCTAATTTTCTTTAATATGCTTGTTTTTGTTTGTTTATATATATATATATATATATATATATATATATATATATATTGATGCATTTCCTTTTTTTAATAATATAATGGGGAAGATAATGTTTCATGCAATCATTAAAATAACAAAAAACTAAGATATTTGGATAAATATTTTGAATATTGACAACTTATATATGCACCAAATAAAAACGCTTGTAAGTTGTAAGCCACTTTGAAAGAGATTTATAATTTGGCCCAGTTAATATGTTCACTACCATAACTTTAAAAACTCATGACTCTAATAATATGGCACAATTAACATATAAATAGAAAGAATTTCACAACTAAACAAACTTAAAAATCATTTGAAATAACAATAGAAGCATTTTGGGTGTCAAAAGCTTTGTAACCTAGTGGCATATATTGGCCCCATTACAAAAAAAGGTTGATCTAAAAAATCTTGCTAGATCCTAATTAATTGTCTTTGGTGCCCATATATATAGGTGGGGAGTGTAAAACTAAATATAATCTCTCAATAAATAAGACAAAAACTTTATATAAAGTGTTCAAAACTTTTCTTAATTATTACCCAACGTGGAAATAATTTTTTTTTATATAACTTACATGCATGGGAGTGTATAAAAGATGAGCGTGGACTGACTCATATCCAACATTTTTCTTTAATCAAAACATATAAATTTGCAAAATCTTTTCATCTTCGCATAAATTTTTTTATTCGTTGATTAAAGAACAATGTGATTTATTTTATTTGAGTTTGTTAAAGAAGCATTATGTAATGATTTAGGCATACCAAACCTTTACATATTCCTTAATTTTCTCTTTGAATATTTAGTACATGAATTATTGTGATTTGAATGACTAAAAAGAAGTAATATATAGGTATTGTTGAATATTGGGTGAATATATTACTCTGACTTCTGAATATGACAAGTTAGGCAAACCCTGACTTCTGAATATATATATGGAGTAAATATTATATCATGCATGCAATGCCTTCATTGACTTTGAAATAAATAGCTTGAACCAATTAAATACCAACTTGTGAGTTTTCTGTGACCAAATAGTCTCTCTTTATAACTTTCTTAAACGCGTTTAAGTCATTCAATGCTTATCTTTCATTTTGACTTCAATGAGTTCATCTTTTCATACATTTTTTAAGCATATAATGCGCATCTCAATGCCTAATTTAGTTGGCATTTATAGACTAATTAACTTCATAGTTAAAACTGTATTTATATAATTAATTCAGTGAAATAACCACATGCATGATTAATTCAATTGATTATATATATATATAGATAGATAGATATATCAAAGTCATTTAACGGTCGTCTTTCATTTTACTACATGAAGTTCATGCTTTCATGCATTTTCTTAGTACGTACGCAATGTGGAGAACAATTAATGCCTAATTTAGTTGACATTTGCGTAATAGTTAACTTCATAGTTAGTAGTGTGTTTATAGATATATATTTATATACATGCATGATTAAAATGATTGTATATATAGAGAGAGATCAGAAGGTACGTCTTACTTTAATGCAATTCTTGTATTAAAAATTTCAAGTGGTCTCTCGGATTTTTTTCTTGGTAGTTTCCTGCATTTAGATGAAGTCATACATTAACACTCAAAAATTTGGTGATGGTGGAGATGCAACCTTGCACAAAATATATATATTATGATTAGTGGTTTTTTTTTTTTTATAAAAAAAAAGATAAACTAAAATTCATTAATGGTCTTTAATTACTTTAAAAAAATTCTAATTTAAAAACTATGTTATACCAAAACAGTATACATCAAGTAATTTACACTATATTTTACAATAAAAAAAAATTAGGATAAAAGACACCGGATTAGATTAGATCTATAATTATAATCATGAGCACGTGTATACAGAAAAACTCTCCTGAAAAGCCTAACTCTACCATGAGGAATACGTTCAACTACTACATACCCTCACTTTCAAAAATAGCTGGAGGATCCAAAGTGCTAGTGGACCAAAAAAATATAATTTTTTTTGTAGTGTTTGGCTACCAAAAAAATATTTGACTAATAATAATTTAATTTTATGAATTATAATATTAGAATTATACCAAGTTAATTATTTTACAACACCAACATAATTCATATCTATAATTTTTTTTAATAATACTTATACTTCTATTATAAGTAGTCACAAAAACGTTCCAAATGGGAACTAATGACTCTTTTTCACATTGAAAAAAGTAATAGAAACCAAATACACCTTCCCTTTTTTTAATTCTTTTCAAACCACAAAAATCAACTAAGATTCTTCTCAAAAGATATATATATATATGCAAACCTAGTGGCATGCACTACATTGACACAACAACATCAAATTAACATTCCAAATTTCCAATCAAAGAATATGATTCCTTTCCTCCCTCTCTTAAAAAAATCCCAAATCCATGCATCCAATCCTATGTATATTTATCTCATTAGTCAAAGAGAACCTTGCTTAAATTAATGAAATATATATATAAAATAAAGCCCATAGTCATCCCTTGAAGAAACAACTAGTGCTTTTAAAATCACACCTCCATTGACAATCCAAATGAAGCACCAAACCTGCCAGCCCAGACATTAGTGGAGCTCCATGAACCCCAAACCAAACCCTAATTAATCCTTCTTCTCCTTCTTATATATATATATAGATATATATAGATGCATATACATGCATGCATGTAACCTTGTCTATGACTAATTCAAAGACAATGTCCTCCAAGTTCAACACCAACCTCCCTTTCTTCACCTTCATCTTAATCCTCTTCTTCTCTGCATGTCTCTCCGATGACTCCCCGGCAACACCGGTGAACGCCGGAGCAGCATGCAACTTAGCACCAGACCCAATTTTTTGCAAACAAGTCCTCCCTCCAAACAAAACTGATTCCATTTACAACTACAGCAGATTCTCCTTTGCTAAATCCTTATTGAATGCTCAGAAATTTGCCAACTTGATAAACCAATACCTTTCTCGTCCGAAAACCTTAACTTCAGCAGCTCTCCAAGCTCTCAGAGACTGCCAGTTTCTCTGCAACCTAAACATTGAGTTCTTGATTGCTTCTAGCAATGTAGTGAACTCCACCACTAACTTGCTTGACCCTCAAACTGAGCTAATCCATACCCTTCTAAGTGCTCTACTTACAAACCAACAAACTTGCTTAGAGAGTCTTCAATCCAGTGCACAAGCATGGAGCACTAAGAATGGCATCACTTCTCCTCTCTTCAATGGATCAAAGCTTTACAGTGTCTCACTTGCATTGTTTACTAAAGCTTGGGTGCCAAACAAGAAGAAAAAGAGCTCCAAGAATAGCTTTGTGTCAATGAGAGTGCCTCAAGTTAAGGACAAGAAGAAGAAGAAGAAGCCTCCTCATCATGGATCAAGGAGCTTGTTATTCCATGAAGTAGATCTCGATGGAGATTCCGGCTTGCCTTTGAAAATGTCCGATGAGAAAAGGCATGCTTTCGGCCGGCGGAAGCTTCTCAATGACTCGTCGGATCCGGTCTTGGTGGCTAATTATGTGGTGGTGAGCCAAGATGGGTCAGGGAACTTCACCAACATCACTGATGCTATTAATTCTGCTCCTAATAACAATAATGGCAGTAATGGATACTACTTGATTTATGTCACTGAAGGAGTTTATGAGGAGTATGTCAATATTCCAAGTAAGAAGATGTATATTATAATGATCGGAGACGGCATCAATCAGACGGTAATTACCGGCAATCGTAGTGTTGGAGATGGATGGACAACTTTCAATTCAGCAACATTCAGTAAGTGAATCATATATATTTGCTCTGATACTATAAAAAAAAAGTTTGGTTCTAATATCATAAGATAATTTTCTTTTATTGCAGTTGTCACCGGGCAGGGATTTGTAGGAATAAGCTTATCGATCAGAAACACGGCCGGAGCGGTGAAGGGTCAAGCAGTGGCGCTTCGGAATGGTGCCGATCTATCGACATTTTATGATTGCAGTTTTGAAGGGTATCAAGATACATTGTACACACACTCATTGAGACAATTTTATCGAGAATGTGATGTATACGGAACCGTAGATTTCATATTCGGCAACGCTGCCGTCGTCTTTCAAAACTGTAATATCTACTCAAGGGTTCCAATTCATGGGCAAAGCAACACGATCACCGCACAAGGTCGAACGGATCCTAATCAGAACACGGGGACCTCGATGTTAAACTGTAGCTTGCTTGCCGGAGCAGACTTGGCGGCGAGCCCCGGGGCAGCAATTACTTACCTTGGAAGGCCATGGAAGATGTATTCAAGGACAGTGATAATGCAGTCATTCATGGATAGTTTGATTGATCCAACAGGGTGGATGCCATGGAATGGAACGTTTGCAATTGATACATTGTATTATGGGGAGTATGCTAATAGGGGACCAGGAAGTGATACAAGCAAGAGAGTTAATTGGCCTGGAGTTCATCCTGTTATGAACAGAACTGATGCTGCTAACTACACTGTCAGTAATTTCTTGCTTGGTGATAACTGGTTGCCTCCAACTGGTGTGCCTTATTTCAGTGGTTTACTTTGATCTCTCTTTCTCTCTCTCCTTCCACAATGGAGTAATTCCCTCTTCTTCACTATTTGTTTTTGATAACCAAAAAAAAAGAACTTTCTTCTTCTTCTTCTTGCTTTTCTTTCATTTATTTCTTCTTATTCATATACTTCTTCTTCATCTTATGCACTTGTTGTACTTCTAAGATGGAGTATTTATCTGATCTTGTTACCTTTCACATTGATTAGTTTGTTCTTGTTCTACTTATTGCTCTCTTTGAAAACCCACTTTACTTCTATCTCACTTGCTCTAAGTTTGGATTTGTTGGCATAGTAAATAAGATGCATATGTAATGTCAAAATCATGAAAGGGTCAATCATGCAATTTTGATAAATGGGTTCTTCATATATATATATATATATATATATATATATATATATATATATATTGTAAACAAGCTTTATTGAATTCCACAATCTCTTGACTCAGATCACATATGATATGTTCATGTATTTCTTCATATATTCTTATAGTTCTCAACAAGTGTAACATGTCTTCCAACTTTATTTATGCAAAAATTACAGATATATGCATGTGCATGGATGCTTCAATTAGAGTTTATATTCATTCAAGTGGGTAATTAATTAATGGAGTTCATTAACCAAAGAAAGCAAAATATTAACAAAAGATATGAATCAATGCTTATGCATTACATGTGATTGTTGACCAAACACATGAAGACCATGTTTAAAAAATAAGATTATCTTAATTCCATTAATGAAAGACGTTCCTACATGCATGCATACAAAAACTCAATTATATATCACACCCAATATTGAAAAAGATCAATTAGGGTTGATGGTGCTCCTTCTCAGCTTGGAGCATCTTGGCTAGGGTTAGGGCAATGCTACACATCTGGCTAACATTCTTATTCTGCTTAGTAAGAACATTCTTATGCCCAGGCACTAAGACACAACTTTCTTGGCAAGCTTTAACATCTCCCATGGCTGCCTCAATGAACATCACCACTTCATGGTATTCTTTCTCATCCATGGACAATCTTGATTGCTCCAGCTGCTGCACTGCATCTTCGTATTCTTCTTCGCAGTCTTGAATGCACTGCAAGAGATCATCTTCTTGAGCCGGTGTTCGTTCGGCTAAACGAATAATTTCTTCTCCGGTGGAGGTTACCGTCTTTTCTGTGGCTTTAAGGATGATACTAGCAAGGCCGTGAGGGTCGTCGACGGTCTTGCTCTTGGGATTGGCTGTCAAAATTTGAAGACACAGGTCATTGTGCACGCCGGTGAGCTTGCATGTCGAGTGGAGGAGATCGGCATTGCCGCCGGAGATGAAGAGGAAGATGATGATCAATAGGTGGTGGTGGTGGTAATGGTAGGAAGCCATATTTTTTTAGTTATATGTTTTAATTATTTTATTTAATTTTTATTTATTATTTATTATTTTTATTTTTTTGGGGTTTGATTTTCTTGGTTGGAGAAGAGGAAGGGAGGAGAAGGAGAGAGTTTTTAAAGAAAAGGAGAATGAGTAGTTTGCTAAATTTTGGTTGGTTGGTGTTTGAGAGAAGGTTGGTTAGGGTTAGGTATTGTTTTATGTTTGGTTTCTAAATGTAAGGTCAAATATGAGAGGGTTTTCTTCTTTGACTTTGTCTTCTTGTTATTTAAAGTAATTAATTAACTAAAGTATATAACTAAATAAAACCATTAACTTTTTTACTTAACTCATTAATATTAAGGTGTTACTTTTTGAAAACTAAAATTAATAGTTTAATATAAATTAAAGGTCACAAAACTTTCACTGTAAATAACTTTCAACTTATTTTAGAAAATATTTTTAAATTTAAAATTTAATATTCTTTTTCAATATCAGTTTTCTTCTTAACTACATTTTTTTATATTTTTTAAATAAATTCTATTCTTGTTCAAATTTGTTAATTTTTATTATTAAGTTCTTATAATTATATATTATTTATTTATTTGTTTATTTTTACTTTTTTTATTTTTAACATAAATAGATAAGTCATATGGCTTCACATAACCACCAGAAACTCATAAGAATGTGCACAAATTTTTTAATTGCTATACATCCTTATTTTACCCGGTGAGGATTAGACTTTTATCATCCGCAAAATAAGGGATTCTAAGTGCTAAATAAAGTATAAACGGAAAAATTAAATTAAATTTATTAAAAATTTAAATTATATCTAATTTGAAAATTTTTATTTTTTAAATTAAAATTACAAGATTGTTTTAGTCGGACCTCTCAGCTAGTCCTCACATCTGTACTGTTACGCTTGCATCTAAGCTCACGTTTGCTTTGTTAAGCTTGCATTTGGTGTTACTCTACCTGCCGCCCCTTATCCAAAATATATTTTAGTACTTTGTTAAAATATTAAAAATAGAAAATAAAATAAAAATTAAAAATAAGTAGAAAAATTAGAAATTACCACTCGTATCTAGCTATATATGCTTGTAATTGAGAAGCCTCAAGTTCAAATCTTTTATATTACAATTCATTTTAAAATATTTCCGTGTGAGGAATATATATTCTTCTTCTTAATTCTTCTCTTCCGACAGTTAAGCTATTGTAACTGTTGGTGCTCGTTTGTTTTTTGCTTTGTCACGGTTGGTACACTAGTTACACTAGTTAAATAACCCCTAAGAATTTATTTACTCAGGTAAACACCACATAGAGCAATTAAAGTCATATCATGTACACGCCCAAAAGATATTTTGGGAACCAAATTGAATTAATAAATCTTTCATGCTATGCAACTTTGGAGGGGACAAAAATGACATCCTCCCACATGAGACTTGCAAATAGTAAATAAACAGTATTATTATACTCCCTCCATCGTTTTTTATTTGTCACATTTTAGAGTTTTCTATGTTCTTTTTTACTTATCTATTTAGAAATTTTGTGCAACATTAGATTTTTTTTAAATTTATCTTTTATATTTAATATAATTCTACAATTTCCAATAAATTATACTTCCTCCGTTCCTCTTTACTTGTCATATTACTCTTTACTTGTCATATTTACCTAATTCATACTGATTATGAAAAGTTGGTTGAAGTTAGTTGGTGACCTATATTTTATAAAAAAAATTTATTACTTTTCAAAACTACCTATATTTAAAACTCCATTAAGTGGAGAATATAATTTAATATTTAGTTGGTTGTGATTTATTGAAAATTGTACAAGTAGAAAGGATAAATTTGAAAAATTTTATTTAATGTTACACAAAATTTCTAAATGGAAAAGTAAAAAAGAACAGAGAAAAACTCCAAAATATAACAAATAAAAAAGGAACGAAAGGATATTTTAAATAAAAGTAGTATTGAAAAGCTAATATAATTTTTATAAATTTCATGTTACCAATTAATTTTAATCAATCTTTTTAATAATATAAATTAAGTAAAATTGATAAATAAAACATAACAAAAGAGTAATATTTATATATTATACTACTATGCGTAATATGTTTTTGAGTTTTATAACACCTAGATCTTTCATCAGAAAAAGGTTAAGTTTTTTTTTGTTAAAATATCAAAATTGTCCCTCTATTTTGCTTTTTTCATCTTTTTAGTCTTTTTAATATAAAATATACATTTTTGGTCCTTGTATTTATACATTTTTGTCCTTTAGTTGACAGATCTACTTTTTTGGTCATTGTATTTTCACATTTTTATTTTTTTTGGTATCTCTAATTGACAGATCAATCATTTTGGTACCTCCAGCTGATGAACTGGAGGGACCAAAAAAGTCGAAAATGTACAAATACGATAACTAAAAAGGCAGATATGTCAGCTTAAAGACGGAAATGTGCAAATACGAGGACCAAAATGACAAATTTTATATTAGAGGGACTAAAAGAGTGGAAAACACAAAATAGTATGTTGATATTTAAAATTTTTTTTTAACGAGACAACATTTATGCATAGACAGATGCCAATAAAACAACCTGTTGTCGGCCAAGCTTAAATGTCTGCCAAAAAATGGGAGGTCTTGGACAAATATATAAGGTCCAATGTCTGGGCCTTGGATAAAAAAAGAAGCCTATTTCAAAAACGGGCCGAGTTAAATTTTTATTGTTAAAAGCCCGGCCCGGCCCAATCTCAATTATAAAATATATTTATTAATTAATTTTGTATGTATATACTTATATATAATGGTTTGAATTGCCATTGATTATTTATTAAATAATTTTTTATATACTTATATAATATATATTTATTGTTGATTACTATTAATTATAATGGTTTAAATTTTAGTTGTTGCAGTTGAATAAATATTTGCATTTAGTATTTTAATTTTTAAGTGCTTTGTGGAATAATATTTGGTCATATTTATATATTAATAATATTATTAATTTTTTTATAACTTAAAAATCTATTTGGGCGAACTTGGGAGAGCATTGATAAAGATTATTAAATTTGAGCGGGGCAAAGATTAAAGCTTAGATTTTTGGGTTGAACCGGGTTTGAACTGGGTTTGAACAAGTTTAAAGTTTAGTAGTTATTAACGAGGCCAAGCCCAAACCAGGCCGACCTAACCCATGGACCGGTTTAGTCGGCAATGGTTTAAAAAAACACTTACCCAAAAATTATATATTTCCAAACAGATAGAGCCAATTCCATCACTATTCAATCAATTCTTATCCAAATCCCCCACCAAATTCCATGCACCACCTCACCCATGAATGCATGCAAAACCACCGTGTCACCATTCCAAACCCTCCACTCTCCAAACTCCAACACCTGTTAACCTTTCCCACACTTCTATAAACACCTGTCCACCCTTCTCCTCCCTATAAAAACTCACCCCCAACACCACCTCCAACAAATCCAACAACAACTCCAACTCCAACTCAAGCTTTGTCTTTGTTGTTTACAATGGACTCTTATGGCAATCCCATCAAGCAGCACACTGACCAGTATGGCAACCCAGTTCCACCTCGCCACACCGACGTCCCCGGTGACACAGGCTACGGCGTTGGCACTGCCGGCTACAACACCACCACCGGCCCTCACCAAGCCCAGCATGCCAAGGACCCCCACTCTGGTGGCCTCACTGGCATGCTTCACCGCTCCGGCAGCTCCAGCTCCAGCTCTGTAAGTTATCTCTTCTCCTTCAAAACATACATACATAAAATATATATATATATTATAATGTTTTGATGATGTTAAAAATTTGTGTGAATGAATGAAGTCAGAGGATGATGGGATGGGAGGAAGAAGGAAGAAGAAAGGGTTGAAGGAGAAGATAAAGGATAAGGTGCCTGGAGGACATAAGACTACTGGTACTACTACTACTACTGGTGAGTATGGGACTGGTGCACAAGTGCACCAGCAGCAACCACTTGCAGAGACACAGACTCATGAGAAGAAGGGTATGATGGAGAAGATTAAGGAGAAGCTCCCTGGTCACCATTAATGGTGATCACTGTTACCACTGCTACTACTTAGAACCTCTGTTGCTTCCTATATATATCTATGTGTGTGTGTTTTTGTTTGTTGTGTTTGGTGTTTGAATAATTTGGGGAGTGTGTTGAGGTGTTTGGCATGGTTGCCTTTGTTTTGGTTTCCATGCTTTGTACTTTCTACTACTTATGTTTAATAAAATGTTTTGTGTTGTATGTGATGTTTTATTTTTTTTTTACCAATTTTTTTTATTTTTTTAATAAAATGAGTAGTACCCAAGGTAAAAAAAAGATAAAAATTGGGTCCATTACCAATGGGCTTGTAGTCTTGCAGTATCTTCGCAAGAGATGCGTGTTTATTCCTTTTAATCGTGCTTTATTCTGTGTAATCGTGCTTTTCAGTTTTAATCATGCTTTATTCTTTTTAATCGTGCTTTTCAGTTGTAAGAGGGTAAAGGATTAATTGGGTTTGTTTATCTATTTTTGAGAGAGAAAAAAAGGACTTGTGTTTGATTGTATGGTTTCATGGGTAGAAAATAATTTGATAATATTTCTTTTTTTTTTAATAAATAATATTTCTTTTTTTAATTATGATTTATTGCAGAATTGGTGTGAATTTTGATTTTACAAAAAATATAATAATAATAATAATAATAATAATAATTACCCAGCAATTATTCATTTATTTAGGAGGGCAAAGAAGAAAAAAGAAAAAGAAACTTTTTAATTGGACGAAAAAAGTATCTTGAAATAATTGGTGAATAAATATAATTTTTCAGGCAATTTTAATTGTCAAAAATGACTCTAAAAAAAAAAAAGCTGATAATTAAATAATAAACAAATATATATTTAAAAGAAGATCACAACCGTATATACTTTGCTTTAAGATTCGCAGCATACAGTACATGAATTCTTCGCGCCTAAGAAACGAAGACAAATTCTCTCATCTCACTCTCTCTCTTCGCGCCGTCACCGGCGGAGCCCACTCCGCCACCATCCCCCGCTCCAAATCCAGGTCCGGCGCCACCGTCTCGCCGCCGGGCTGAACCCTTGGATGTCCTCCCCTCGGAGCCTTCGAATCGATTCCTAACCCTTGCTTCCCGATTGGCTCCACAGCGGCGCGACAAAGAGGACAAGTAGCGTGCGACGCAAGCCACATATCGATGCACTCAACGTGGAATCCATGGCCGCATTTGGGAACAATCCGCGCGAGCTCTCCCTCCTCAATCTCGCCCAAACACACCGCGCACACGATCCCGATCTCGCCGTCGTTGTGGAAGACGACGACTGGGGAGATCGATTCGATGACGATCGGATCAAGGCCTCGCGGCGGCGCGGAGGAGGGGATCGTTGATGGCCGGGTCTCAACGAAGACGAGCGGGCGACGGCGGATCACCGGCGGTCGAGGCGGTAAATAGGGTTCGCGAGGGCGGAGGAAAAGGCGGGAATATAAGTGGAAGAAGAGAAGGATGAAGAGGGCGGTGACGATAATCATGGCGGTCATGGTCATCTTACCGCCCGGTGTCCAGATGCTGCTCAGGTTCCCGTCACCACCGGTGCCGACGCCCATTCCGTTCACCAAGGTCAGCCGTCGTGAACCCACTAGTCTAGAAGCACTAAATTCTCACTATATATATATATATATACATCCTAAATGCTTTTTTTAGGTGACGTGTTGGGATCCTATTGGTTGATTTATTGCGGGACCCATATAACGAGCGAATCGGAGATAGCCACGTAACACGCAAAGAATAACCAACTATTGCCGCGATGCGTGTGATACGCGGGGCTTTGGCTACAGCGCCGTCACGGTTTTGCTTTGAGTTTTTTAAATTTAAAATTTTAGAGTAAAAAACTAAACTGGATTTTTATATTTTAAAAAAAGGGATTTATATACAGAAAATTTAAAGAAATTTATATTTACAGTTACAACGTATGAAGATTGAAAATCCACGTGGCAACATCAGGAGCGTTGATCAAGCCTCGCCGACACCGCTCCGTCGCCTCTCTCGAGATCAAGCTCCGGCGCTGGCTCGCCGCCTCTGAAGCCCCTCAAATCCCTACTCCAAAGCCTTCTCAGCATGATGATCGCGCTTCTCGGAGACTTGGATCCCATCTCCGCCGCCGTTTCCGACGTTGAAGGCTCCTCTTCCACCCTACACGCCGGTGGCTCCGATACAAGCTCCACGGCGGCGCGGCAGAGAGGGCATGTCGCGTGAGACCCGAACCACATGTCGATGCACTCTATATGAAATCCATGGCCGCATTTCGGTAAGATCCGCACCTTCTCCCCTTCCATCACCTCACACAAGCATACCGCACACTCGACCTCTTCTTCTCTCTCTTCTTCTTCAGAGAAGATCACCACCGGGAGCGACTTCAGCACCACCGGATCCAGTCCTTTCACAGCAGCGACTGCCGGAGGTTGAGCTTGGGCTTGAGCGAAGACAAGACCCCGCCTGTCTCGTCGCCGACGCTGGCGCCGCACAGCGGTCCGGCGGAGGAGATACCACCGAGCATAGAGATGGATGAAGAGAACCGCAAGCACGGCGGAGAAAAGCACCACGATCGCCGTCAACATGATTTTCCCACTCATCGCGTACCCTCTCGGCGCCGGCGCGATTGTTCCGGCGAATGCCCCAGCGTTCCCATCACCTCCGGTACTACCATCCATTGCTCCTTCTCTCTCTTCTCCGCTCCAAGGTACGCTTAAGCTCACCCTCACCACATCCCCTCTACTCTATATATGCATAATTTTGCCTCGAGATCAGCTCTCATGGTTTTAACGGTGGATAATGAATCCATACACAAAAGACGCGTGGGGAGTGTGGGATCCATGCTCCGTCTTGACTTGCAGCTTCATAGGAAGCTTCGTTGTGTATGTTCACTTGCTCAGGGACACGCGTCACTATCACGCGTTTTGTCTCCATCTACAAATATCTACCGTTAATTATCTTTTTAAGTAGAATCCTAGCCGTTGATAGGTTTGGTATTGATGGAGTAGGTGGAGTGTCTAAATGCATGAGGAAACGGGGTCCTTGAATTAGGGATAGACTTTTGATGATTTGTACGGTGGTTAATGGACCGTAACTTTGAGTTGTTGTTTTGGAGTAGGATTTCAGTGGGTTTAGTACGGTGAAGGAACAGAGAAAGAGCGGAGTAGTTTCGAGGAAGGGACTTGGGAGGGTCTTGTTTCTTTTGCCACGGTTTCCACCACATAGACTGATCAAATCACCTGATGGTACGTACTGATTGGTGGTGCGTGTTCATCATGGACTCCAATTTGTGGGCATTGAATCTTTCCTCCTGCTTTCTGTTTTTTGTCTTTTGAGTTTTTGGTAATGCTTTTGTTTGGTCTTGGTTTATGGAGAAGTATTGGTTCTTGTCTTTTTTTTTTTTTTTTGGAGATTTTTTTTTTATTTGGATGATTTTTTTATTGAAATTGAAGGGTTGGGTTTTAGAGAATATTTTTGGATTAGATTTAGAGATTAAAGGGAATATTTAGGAGAATAAAGATTTGTTTTTTGTGGTATTAAATAGTATGTTTTTTTATGAATGAAAATGGGATAGAAGAATCAACCCTTATTCGGTTGAAACATAGATTTAAATGCAAAAAAAAAACATGCATTTTTGAAAAAAAAAATTAAGTGCATAATTATGAAAAATTATTGACTAAATTTGTATTTGGATGCCAATAATGTTTTTTACATTAACACCGATTTTTTTATTGCTCGTGTTTTTACTAAAAAAACAAATTTAAATCTCAATTTTTAGACAATGAGAGCACAACATCTTGACACATAATTTATTGATATTTATTAAAAAATTTTAATTTAATTTAATTTAATTTACTAAACTGATACAGTTATTAAAATTATATTTTTATGTTCATCTTGGTCTCCACAATGTTTTTTTTTTAATTTTTGAATCAGAGAAATTGGAAATTCATGTCAACTAGGAGAAGAGGAGCAGTTTTGATAATATTTTTAATTAAAAGGAGTGTTTAGGTTTCAATGGTTTGATCAGTCCTGATATCTTCTATAAATTTTGAAATTAATAAGAAAAGCTGTGTTAGTTATAAACTTATAAGCAGCTGATGAGTCTTGGTTGGATGCACAAATATTATTATATTAACTAAATCATTAAAAAGAACAAAAAGAAAGAAAGAAAATTGTTGCATTTTTAAACTTTTTAACCGTGTGAACTTAGAATTACTTTTGAGAATGTTGTTGTTCTCAACTTTTTATCTCTACTTTACATTGATTCATCATCAAATCTAACACGTTTCTCCTTTCGGTGACTTTCCATCGTTTCATGATTGAAACTAAGTTGAGTGTTTTTGTTGGAATACAAGACTAATTAGGATTCTTTTCATACGGGGAAATTTTAATAAAGAAGGCCATAGGCCAGTTCTTAAATAGAATATATTAATTATAGAGCTTTTTCTTTGTTTTGTATTTTTCTTTATAAAATATTTTTATTAAATAGTTTGTTTCAATAATTATTTTAATACATTTATCAATCCAGAATGTACTTGTGCCAAGGATTTGTTTAGTTGCAAAGGTTTGGAACTTTGAAATTCATAAGAATTTCATACACAAAGTCTAAAGTAGTAGAGCTAGTGATCTTTATCTTGCTAACAAAATGATTAAGTGGTCTATTAATACTCAGATTCTTATTAGTGATTGTGTATGGGTAATTCCAGTGTTCATATGTGCATGAGTTTTGACTTCACTTGACTTGTCAAAATTTGTGCACACCTCTGGCTTTCTTATCAACCTAACTGTTTATTTAATTTTTTTTTAAAAAAAAACACAAGCATTAGTTCAATGTTTTTTTAATGCTTGACTGTAATATATATTTTGAACCTCAGGTAAATGACTCTTTTATACCACTGAGTTACTGTTGACCTAATTGAGTAATGATATGTGCCAAGGTGTGCGTGTGTTTAGCTCTAAAATGAGAATTCAAGTTTTTGACTCCACTCACTCAAATATAATAGGGAATAGTAAGACAAGGAGTTTCAATGGGCAATGAAAGATATATTAAAAAGTTATTTATTTTTAACCTTATTTTTTAATATTTGTAAATGAAAAAAATTTAAAGGATTACATTATTAGATTTAAAATCTTAATGGTTGAATAAGTAATTTAATCAATAATATGTAATAAAAATAGACCATGCCCTGTTTATCACCTTTACCATTGATTGATCTAATCAAGTTAGTTTTTCAATCCTTTTTTTAATTATAAATTATTTATAATGTTGGTGAAAAATATGCATTTTTATTGCAATCCTTCATTTACATAAAATTATTTTAAGTGAAGAACATGGTCCATGACATTTTCTCTAGTCCATACTGAGATGGGCCGGATAGCAAGGAACTTGAAACATGTTAAATTGATTTATTTTTAATAAAATAAATAAATTATAATTTATTGAGCAAAATGACAGATGCCAAATAAACTTAACATATACAAAAACTATAAATTACATAAATTATAAAAAATTATAATATTAAATAATAAACATCCACTAGTAATGAAAAAAAAAATATTATAAATACAATAATTTCTCATATGGCTCAAAACTCATTAAAGAAGTTGCTAGATTTCGGATGAGCATTATAAAGAGTCTTTTCGAAATATCGATTAAGGGCCATGCAAATCTGAGCCTTCTCATTGTTGGATGGCTTCTCCAAATATGAACTTTAAATATTTACTTATTTTTTAAAAATTATAATTTTTTTTTTAAAAAAGTTGGATGGACTGGAACATCAGATTTATAGTTTGAAGGGACTAATAAGTAATTTAATCTCATAATAATCAACAAAATAAACCATGCCCTATCTACTATTTCTCTGCACAGAAGCCGCTACCTCCTCCTTCTCCCTTTCATCAGCACAACAACACCCAGTAAATTTCTTCTTCTTCTTCTTCTTCTTCTTGTCATGATTCAGTTTTCTTTCTTCATCTGGTGTTCTTTTCCTTGTTTTGTTTTGTTTTTCTTATGATTTTTTTCTTTATTTACATATATATATAAATATATATAAATATGTTCTACTTCCTTAGATTTTGTGATTTGTCTTCTTGTGTATTTTCTGGTTATATCCTGTTTTCTTTTGGTTGTGGTATGCAATTATGATCAACTCCAGAAGCTCACAATGCTTTTTTTTCTTTGCTACTTGTTCCCTGCATCTATGTTCCAATACATTGCTGTTTTCTCTTATCAATGTTGAAAAATAATGTATATATATATATATATATAGGGAAACTGGAAGCTTTGATCACTCAATAACTCACCAGTTATTGTAGGATGAAAATAAGTTGTGGTTTCATGAAAACTGTCATGTGAAATACTTTATAATTATTTCACATATCAATTTATTTTTTTTTTCCACTGTTTTTTAGAGTAAAAAGAGTAAGAAATTAACCTTAAAGTTGTGGTTTTTGGATGATTATATATTGAATTTCTCATATTGTAGCATTAGTTTGGGATCATCTGTTTATCTGATAACTATTCAGTTAATTTCGGAGCCAATTGCAAAATTGAAATGTGAAATATGAATATAGCAGAATTTGGTCTTAGTATGATGGCTCGCTTTATCGGTTGCAGTTTTTGGCAGATAGAAATCTATCTCGGTGTTTTGTTGAAGTCTGTAACTGTTAGTATGTTGTCTATTGATCCATCAAAGAAGAATTCTTTTCAGAGGTTTATTTCTGATGGAGATTTGGTAATTGTATATGAGAGACATGACAACATGAAGGCAGTCAAAGTAAAGAAAGGCTCAGAACTACAAAATAGATTTGGGGTTTTCAAACATTCTGACTGGATTGGAAAACCTTTTGGATCGAAGGTGCTGAGTAGTAAAGGGGGATTTGTTTATATCTTAGCACCAACCCCTGAGTTATGGACCTTGGTCCTTAGTCACAGAACTCAGATTTTATACATTGCTGATATTAGCTTTGTGATTTCCTACTTGGAAATTGTTCCTGGCTGTGTGGTTCTTGAATCCGGAACTGGAAGTGGTTCGCTTACTACATCTCTTGCTCGAGCGGTTGCACCTTCTGGCCATGTTCATACATTTGATTTTCATGAACAAAGGGCAGGATTGGCTAGGTAGGCTATCAAATCTTCATTTTGTTTATTGATGAATGTGAATTTAATGCCTTTGTTTCGTGTTTTAAATAGTTAAACTTGTTTTGATACAGTGAAATACATATGCTGACTGACATAACAAGATGAATTGTGTCACTGTAACTTCTACATTAGTCATGTTGTTTGTAATGTGATAGATGGTGGATTTGATTAGATATTAGATTTAGATATGTTAATTGCTCTCGTATGTATCAAAGAGTAATGCGCCTAAATCGGGTATCCTGTATAGGTGAAAACATTCTTGGGATATGAGGAATATGCTTTTCTTCCTTGGCGCACTGTATGATGGCATGTTCTAGGAGTAACATCAAAGAGGAAACTTGATACTTTTCTGGTTACAAGTTCAAAGCTAGTTAGCTCCTGTAACCTCAAAGCAGTGTTAGCAATATTTGGTGTTCCTGGAGTAGAAATTGGGTGCTTAATTTTATTAGTCTTTCCGTAATTCATTAATTGCAGATATTGATCTCAATGAGTTTCCCTAGCATTTTATAATCCGTGTTCTCTTGTTTAGTTAGATAGTTCATCATGAATGGTTGTGGAATATCATTTGCAATTTAGTTGTGAATAACTTTTCTGGTTCAAGTTGAACAATTCTTCATCCTTCTGTTTTCTTTCTGTTGATCTATGCTCTCAAATTCCAAGTGTTTTACTGGTGATGGTAGTATTCAGTTGTAGAGAAACATTGTTCAGAATGATATAGAGCAAGCGAGGGCTTCCCCATTTTTTTGTTATTTCTGATTCACTTACAACTCAATAGGGATGACTTTGAAAGAAATGGATTGAGCAATTTGGTTACCGTTGCTGTTCGAGACATTCAAGGGGAAGGATTTCCTGATGAATTTCAAGGGATTATTGATTCAGTATTCCTTGACCTTCCACAACCATGGCTCGCAATACCATCTGCTGCGAGAATGTTGAAGCAGGATGGTGTTATATGTTCTTTTTCTCCATGCATCGAGCAAGTGCAACGGTCTTGTGAAGCTTTAAGATCAAATTTTACAGGTTAGTTACCACTTACCACCCACCCCTTTCTCTCTTGAGCTTTATGTTGCCTTAGCATATATATAACATATTTAGAACTCATTTGTTTCTTTGCAAGATGAATGGACCCCAACCATACTTCAGCTTTGCCTCTATTACTTTAGAAATGAATCTAATTTGTCAACTAGACATCCACTGACTGATATTCAACATATTACATTCTTTACAACATGAAGAACATTTGCTTCCCTGAGGAATGTGTGTAATGTAAACCAACAAGGAGCCATAGGCATAGTGTGCAAGACCTTGTGGTACATTGTCACAAGACGGTTTTGTGTTGGACTTGATCTACTTCCGTTAACATTCTTCTTGTTACCACCACATCATACACTCTTGAAAACTAGAAATAATATTACTTTGAAGATTGCTCGTGTTTTGGTTGACGGCATAACAAAGGAACGCATTGTGCATTATGCTATTGCAGATGTAAGGACATTTGAGGTCCTCCTTCGCACGTATGAAATCCAAGAGGGAAGGATACAGAGCTCTGACGGTGATGAAAGCTATCGAAGAATTACTCATACGCGTAGGAAAAGACAATGTATATCAAGTGAAGATAACGGTGAAAATACGGACAAAGCTACATCGATTCCAACTGTCATGGCAAGGCCATGTCAAGAAGCCAGAGGACATACGGGATACTTAACATTTGCTAGACTTAATTGCCAGTGATTCACGTAACATGTTTTTATGTTAACAATAATCCTTTTTTCAGAAAAAAAGAACATGATTGTTATTATCTGTTTCTTCTTAGAAGAGAGGGTTCATTAATGGAATCATGTTATGAGGCTTGTTTTCACTTCTTGCCCTTCTTCTGAACGTCTTCTCAAAGATGTGTGGCTTTTGAATCATTGAGACTTTTGTGAAAGAGGCGAACACTTCATTGATAGGTTGAAATGTAAAACTTATTAACCTCCTACACAGTTAGGACATTGCACGGTTGCTCTTTTTCCCCCTTCAGTAATTATTTTTTTTTTTTTTTCAATTCAGAATATATTATTGTAAAAGAAAATTATTCTAATAGAAAAATGATCGCCCGGACACGGAAATGTGGCTCTGTGGCTCATCTTTATTTGATTAATTGTTTTAATTTAGTGACTTTTAAAACAAACAAAAAAACAACCAATTTTCAATGTAGTTATCAATCTATATAATAAATAAATAATAAAATTTATAAACTCATGACTAAAAACGAGTTTCATGATAGAAACCAAGTCCATGAATTATTTTTCTTGGTTATAAAGATTTTTAAAGATACCTTACTTGTAAAAGTGGGTAATTGCAGCCATAACACCTAAAGATGACATTTGTTTAAACGCCTTCACAAAACATTGACTGTTTTGTTTTTTAAAATTTAAGTTTTTCTCTTAATCGTAAACAAACCACATCTTAAAAAAAAATAATTGATTTCTAATGGATTATGTACACAATCAATTACTCATTTTTAGGAGAGTACATACAGAAAAGAAACCCTAATAATAATAATTCCACATTTATCCAAAACAAGAAAAACACACACACACACCCAAAAAAAAAAAAATTGGTCTATACCAACGAAGACATTTATAATGAGAATTACACCATATCCATAACATATAAACTATCATTATCAGTCTTCTATCACACTCCCTTGGTTACTTCTTTAAAATGACTACTTTCAGTAGGCACTTACTAAGGTAAATAAGCAAACAAAGAAAGAGATAAATGACCTAATATTAACACAACATAAGAAATAAAGATACATAGCACATGATTACATTAAGCCAAGACACAAAAGATATCATCGTTGGAGCTGGTCTGCAGCTGAGTTACTTGTGGTTGACGATGCGGTTGCCCGGACATTTTGTACTACAACCCCATTATCAGCAGGCATAGTAACCCCCCATTTACCTTCTGATTCTAATGGCTCAATGACTTTAACTGTTCCATCTGTTAATCCAACTGCAAATTGATTTGCTTCCTGTGGATGTGCCGCGATCACCAGGGGATACACTGTCGGGCTGCTGCAAAGGGAAATGAGCATTCCATTATGTGGCAAGAATATCAAAAGTTCAATTATAGCAGTCCAAATATGTTTTACTGGGGTTAAGAGCATTCTGATCTTTTAGAAGTTCTGAGAATGAGAACAGGGATCCTATGTATGTCCATCTTTTTTAAACATGAGGCCATGTGATGCTTGTATAGTTTCGCCTGTGTTTGTAAGATAAACTAAGTACCTGTTTGTAGATACTGGAAATAAGTAGGCTGATGGTGCTATTCGACATCTTAATTTCAAGTTGTCAGCATCGAACACACCAATGTTGCCGTCACAGAAGACAGCATAAACCAGCTGGCTATTGCATGAGAATGCTGCATGTGATATTGGAGCAGCTAGACTGCCTTGGGGAACCCACTGACAGGAAAGGCAAGTGCTGTGAGGAAATTGATCGGTCATGATGAGTATGTATGGGTCTTTGAATGATTTGTTACCTGACGAATACGTTCCGCCTTAGAGGCATCGTATATTGCTAGTTGTGATTCATGGACCACTAACAACCGAATTGAATCAGAGTGAAACTGAACTCTAGTATCACCAGCAGGAGCCTTCCCAGCAGGCAATTGAATTGCAATGGATTTCTTTTTCTCCCAGGAATCAGTGTTCCAAATACATAGCTGCAATCACAGCAATATGCGCATGACTATTGTAAAAAATTACAATATAAAATACTTGTTGGATATGGGCACAGATTTCTGACACAAAACATGCATGTTATTAATTAGAAACTGTTGGGCACAACAGCTGAATTTCTAAGGCAATGACAATAAAAAGAAACGGTGTAACAAGTAACTTGCTTCATACCTGAGCATCAGCACCAGAAGACACTAAAATGTTAAGATTATTTGAGAAAGCTAAGCCAGTTATACGCTTCTGATGACCAATCATTTTTGTTTTCACCTACAAGAGAATGGAAAGAAGCGGTTAACATGAATTAAGGTTTCAAAAAGAAAAAGGTCATCCACTCAGATGAATATTACCTCATCCACCCGAACATTATAAATGCGGATTGTAGAATCCTCCATTCCAATAGCGATGATGTTATTGTCCAGTGGATGGAAGGCTAAATAAGTTGAAGCAGGAGGTGGTGCCATGAAAGTTGTCATCACCTGCAAAGACCTTCCCTTTAATGTCATGGAAATTTCATTTAGTATTTTTATTAGCAACTTACCTTGAATGTCATCATGTTGAACAAAGAGACCTTCCCTCCACAAGCAGACATCACATACGAATCATTCTTTGAAAGTGCTATGCAAGGAACTGCTTCTTCAGGGTTTGTATCTGAAGCATCATTGGTCATAACAAGACCACTGTTTGGTTGCCACTGTTGGGGAGCAACACTAGCCGTGCCCTTTAGCATAATAAAGTCAGAAATTTTGTATTTCACACAAATATCAATCAAATGGACAGACACACAAATATGATTCCATTACCTTGCCACTAGGGTTCTGTTCATTGCGAGCCCATTTCCACAATCTCTGAATAGCATTAGATCCTAGAGCTAATAAACCAGTACCTGAATTTGTGTAAAGAAGCCTTGTGACCTGGTAAAGAATTGAGGTTTTACTAGAATCAGATGAACAGAGATGACAATCCATTTGGTATGCCCAAAACAAAAAAAATGATCACAATGGCAGTCACCTTGGTTGGAGCTTCTGCATTTTCTGGCAGAGTAACAACACGACATTGAGGTGGATCCACAATTTCAGACAATTCCCACGGCTTGGCTTTATCAGGCAAATCCTCTGAAATTCTTGGCTTCTCGATGTTCCTAGAAGTATCAGCTCCATTCTACAAAGAGTATTGAAGAGAGTAGGTTGGTCTGCTTAGCAGTAATACAAGTAGTTTAATGTGATATAGTATGAGAAGGGAGTCTAATTAAATTCTCAGACAGAATTTAACTGCAAAAAAAATATAAAATTCTCATGCAAATCAGTAAATAATGCAATTCCATAACATGCGCACAAAGCCAAAAATGCACCTGATGGAAGGAAAAAACCAGAGTAGAAAGGACCAGATTTTAGATGAAAGAACAAACACAATCTCATTTACTGACAACAAATTGAGCACAAGGAGCATTGCTGAGTTATTTGCATATGAATACAAATTTAAAGCAGTGATTGAAAACCAAATCCAAGTCTGAGGTGAAGGCTGGTTCATGTGTGTTTCTCCCACTCAATGAGAAAGTGACAGATTTAGATTTATCATTCATGAATAATGAAGAGAAAGCATTTGGGAAATGGCCTCTCATGGTCACCGACACTTGGAAAAGAAAGAATTTCACAAAAATGTATATGCCAGCACTGATGACATGTTTGATGAGCCAGTCATGAGAAAACATGTACGAGTTGTTGAATGTAGACTTTGAGCACTAGGGTGGAGGTGGTGGAACCTATTCACTGGTAATTTAACAAATATGCATCTGCCAAGAATAATCAAGCAGATTTCTCAAAATAAAAATATGCACAATATGTCTAAACAAACACGAGTAGACCAATTAATTTATAGCTTATCTTACAAGAATAGGAGATGGCTTTGCAGGAGAGCTTCTGTCCAAGTGATCCACCTTACTGATGTTTGCAGAGATGCTTGCAACAACTGGAGCAGTCGAAACCTGGTTGGGAATAAGTTGGTTAGGAAAGTTACCATGAATCTCTCTTGTTGAAAGCACGGTTACCACCTTAATAGGGGAAGCCTCAAATTGACCCCTCATTGCTTCAAAGGGTCGACTTCCAAAAGGTTGCAGTAATCTGAGGCCTTCTGCATTAGCGAGTATTTTGAAACCATTGTCCACTGTTGTGACAGCAAGAAGATTCCCTTCTTTGTTAAATCTCAATCGGGGAAGATTCTGTTGCCATGGATGCAAAAAAAAAGAAAAAGTCAAAAAAAAAAAAAATCTAGAAACTGACTCTAACATTCTAGGCGTAAATTATCAAATGCAGACCGGAAGTCCTCCCTCAGCATCTGTGCTTGCAAGCATAGCCACGTTATCCACATTCCAAAACTTTATCTGATTTTCTTCACCAGCAGCCAGGAAATGATTCTGTGTGGTGTCAAACTGAACAACACCAGTTGACTTCTTACGGAAGCCAGAATATTTTCTCTTTATTGCGCCTTCACTCTCATTCCATTCAACAAGGAAAGAGTCTCCATCTTTGCTAGTCCCGCATGAAAACAACCTAAATGACAACCACAAACATAAAAAAAGCAGTGTACTATTGAATGGAAGCTCCCAGAGAAAAGAATAATGTTTAAACTTTGTCTTACAATCTCTTACCTGCTCCCATCACTGCTATATAACATTGTTGTGCACCAATGCCCAGGGGCATCATAGTCAACTCTAGAACCATTGTTATCATACAGCCATGCCTTGATTTTCCCATCCAGTGCAGTTGAGAAGACAAACTGCATAAAGAGCAGCACTATGTACTTAAAGGAGTAGATAGCCAAGTAAACAACTGAGGCTTTTCACCCATATGTGCAGCACCAGAAAATCTTCTTGCCATATCAAATAGACTAAATTCATATGAATTCTTCCTTACCAGAGAGAACACTATTTGAAGAATCGACATGTTATCATCAAATTATCATGATCAATCACAAAATAAACAGTTCACGAAATATTAAGCTTAGTGTTCAACTGATTGAAAGGTTATAGAATTTTTCTTGACCAAAGAATTCCCATTATTCACCAAATAACTCCATTTTGCTTGCAGCTCACAACAATGACTTCAATTAATTTGAATGTAATCTATTGTTAGTTGATTAAGTTTAAATTGTTAATATTAAAAAAGAAACCACCAGTACCCTGATAAAATCAACATATGAGTGTCGACAGAACATCAGGTTTATGCTTTTCTTACAAGAAAATTGCATAAGTTATAAATAAAACAATAAAATATAAATTACCTGAATATTTTCCTTATAATGGGGACGAATAGAATAAACAGGTGCCTCATGTCCTTCAAAGTTAAAAAGTTTCTGGCCATTCAAATCCCACACCTGTAACAGATCAAAGGAATTTGATATGATAAGAGCGTGCCAATAAAGTGACAAAAAAAAGAAATAAAAACCAGTTCTGACCTTTATCAGCTTGTCCTCCCCACAAGTTACCACACACAATTGTTTGGTGGTTGGATAAGAGAACGCTATGTCATTTACTCCACCAATGTGAGCTTCAATCTGGCCAAAGAACAAATTTGTTAATATGACCAAACCACAGAAAATGCACATAAAAAATGCAGTAACCAACCTCCCTAAATTGGCGAAGATCATTCGGTGCTTGATAGGCATAAAGGTGAATCAAGTGCTTTGAAAATGCAACCCCTGTAGGAGTCAGATTACAAGTGAGCAAATAGAAAGCACCAAACTAGCTTCACACTGAGCTAGGATACTTGCCTATCAAACTTCCATCAGGACTCCATGTAACTCGAGTAATCGATACTGAAGAATCTTTAACAATAGCAGCCTATCCAAACGAACATAAATATGCAGAGACAAGGTAAGAATGACAATTTACACCAAAAAAGAATAAGTAAATACCTAGCTAATTTAAAACTCAACTACTTTGACAAAATAGTTTACTTTGTTCCTACCGATATAAATTGAGAACTCTGGTGAAATTCTTCAACCAAAAGTTCAGTAAGCAAATTGGCCTATAATGCTTCAACAATTCATTCTCCATTCTTCCAAACTAAGAAAATAAGAGAGTAATTGCTGTTTTGAAGTCGGGAAACAAACTATTATCCAACAATTTATCAACATAATCATATAGTATGCAATCCTCGCCCAGCTAAACAAGGTTCACCAAATAACTCAACCAAAGTCCACCAGATGTTATGAAGGCATTTTAGGCAAGAAAACCTATTTCAAGTCAAAGAACATATCTGAACCACCTGAAATTGTGAAGAACAAGATGTCATTTCCCATATCTTAAATGCCTTTGAAACCAATCTCTCTCTTAAACCGACCTCCCAGAGTGTGATTTCACCATTCGCTGTACCCACTGCAATACATGGAAGCATGAGACACAACCCTCACTGATCATGAAAAGGCTATACACTTATCTATGGAATAAATTAAACCTCTAAATTACAAATGAACACACCAAGAAGAAGTGTATGATGAGAAGGATGGAAGTCCATGCTAGTCACACTTGATCCCTGATTCATCGAGCATGCTACTGTTCTCGGAAGGTCATCCAGTGACCATGCACCTTGGGGCCCAGGAGCAGGATATGCAACCTGCATGTGAGAAATATGTAAACCAATGTAAACAAATAATCGAAGGAGCATAGAAACCAGTGAAATGCCAAAGAAATATTTCTCAAGTTTTACCTCATCAGGCTGATGTGTAATAGGCCGTATGCGTTTCACAAGTTGTTCAGATTCAGCATTCTGATAGTCTGTCATATTGAGAGCATTTGGAGGAGTTCTTGGGCGTTTCACAAGAGAAGCTATTGTACAAAGAATAATCAAATATATGCTCAGCTCTCTTAATATTTTTTGCTCATGAGGTATGCCTTCGCAGCTATAGTCCTAATTTTTTTAAATGCATCTAAAATCATGTGATAAAATCCCTGTATGGTAGCTAAATGATCTAATCCATTAGCCTTTTGTCTAAGCACCCTAATATTGTAAAAGACTTTCAAAAAAGAAAAGCAAGAGAAAACTAGAAGAAATCAAGCATCTTCCAGAAGCGATTTGTGAATAAAATTTGCTATGGCAGCAACATTCACAACGGAAGAGTGAGACGCCCTCAGCACTCAGAAAGTATTTTCCATTTGTATATACTACATGAATTGAGATTAAAGATTCAAACCTTGATTGGAAGGAAAAGGTATGGGTGATGCAGAAACAACAGCAGATTGAACAGATGATGAAGCAGCTGCATTAGCCATCCAGCCAGCTAAAGCATTTGCATTTGCTGCCGCTGCTGCAGGTGGGAATGACTGCATAAAGATACAACATTAAAGGTACACACAAAATGAGTATTTTGGGCTAAACAATCCCAATGGTTAAAAGTTCTTTTGATGAACAGAGATATACCCCATGAGCTCCAAGTGGAGTAAATGTTGCGGGCTTTGGAACCGCAGCAAGAGGAACAGAGACTGACGGTGCACGAGCTCCATTTGGAGGGGCGCAAGTATGGTCTGTAAATAAGGTCTTGATGTCAGGGTTCGGCCTTGGGTTCTTACAAAGTTGATGTTGCCAATTTAAGCTGTCATAAACAGAGCATCTCATTCAGAAGCATACACAAATACTGATAAATTGCCCAAAAAAAAAAAAAAAGAAATCGCACAGATCTTAGGATTGGCTAAACACATGAGAAGTATATCATATTCTTCAAACAGAACGTCAGGAATGAATCTAGATGTTAAATTTGCTATTTACCAAAACCCAAGCAGAAGGCTTCAGTATGCTGTACAACTTGGGTTGTTTAAGATAAGCATTACCAAAGTAGCTGCAAAAGATATCTTGTACCTCTGATTAATTAGAGTTCTCAACCGTGAAGCTCTAAGAGTGGGGAACACTAGCTTGTCTCGAAATAATGGATTTGCTTCTATGAGCTTCTTAAGCTCAATAAGCATGATGCTTCGAGCTGATTTAGTGTCACCATACTTAGACAACTGTTCATTTTCACTGCAGTAGAAGGAAAAAGGAAAAACCACTTTGATTAAGTATTCAATTCATTTCCATATACAGATAAATTCTTCAAAAAAGGAATCAATTCAACACTAGCAAACATATGTCATAAAAAGGAAGACAAAGGCTATCAGAAATAAAACATAGAAAGCATTTAGCGATCTTCATCTTTTGAAACAATTATTTAATCAAAGTCTGATTTCCAACTGAAAGAAGAACATCGCAGATTTAATGTTTTAGCTAGGATTGTCAGATAAGCATTCTTGTTCAGCCACTTGTTAATCCACATGATAATTAGTCATTTTATCTCTTCACCTTGCTAATGCAAAGCTGAACTTAAATGATTGAAACTCAGATATCAAAAAAAAAAAAAAATTTTAGTCAATACATCAAATGTAGAAGAAAATTTACATTATTTCAATAAATAAAATATCATCATAAACCAAAAAAACCTGTTTGTCAGTAAGATTGACAGGCCTGATTCTTCAACTTATCTTAGTCATTCAGGAGACCCTAGTTCTCACAGAAGGTGTACTAAAGACTTCTCTTTCTATCTTTTTTTTATTTTTTATCTGCTTTTTCCTTCAAAAATTGATCAGATAAAAGACAAGGTACCCCTTTGCCACATTATTCATTCATCATGTTATTACGCTTGTTGAACCGCAATTAACAAGACAGAGACCAATACTAGCACATGTTTTTATGGAAAAATGTAAAGGATTTTGTTTCATACAGCAGAACTAAAAGTCATTCCATTCAAATTCCAGCGACATGATTAGAAACATTGTACCATCATAAGAGGCTAATTATATGATAGCATCAATGGGAAAACCCAACTAACCGAAAATTATCAAGTGTGAGAAGCTGGGTGATCTCCTTATACAGCTCCTCGTTAAACGTTGAGAAAACCTTTAAATCCTTCACCAATATCTCAACCGCCTTCGCCCTATCATGCCTATAAACAGCACCACATAAAAATAAAAAAAAATAAAAAAATAAAAAAAAAACTCAATTTTTTAAATCACTTTTTACAGTAAAAAACATAAAAACACGAATTTAAGAAAATAAATTAAGAAACAAACCTATCAAGCGCTTCAAGATACTTCTGTTTTCTTATCTCAAAAAAGATCTTCATCGAATATCTATTATCATCGACCTTCGTGAACCCAGAGAGATATCTCTCCACTTCGTCCCATTCCCCTGCCAGCGCCTTCTCCTCGAAGTATTTCATATTGAAAAAAAACCCCGATTCCTGCTCCAATCTGCACCAAAAACCCCAAGTTCATCTCAAAATCAATAAACCAAACCCTTAAAAATGACAAGAAAAAAAAAAACACACGCACACACACAAGCAACCACTCACTTATGAACGGACTCCTTGAACTTCTCCTCCTCAAGGAACTGAAGGATCAGAAACACCAACTCCCTGCTCAACGACGACATCCTTCGAAAACCCACCAAACCAGCGAATCAGGGGTCAAATCGGAGCTTAAAACGACGACCAGGGCAATTCGTAGACGGATCTGACCGTGAGAACCAGGGATTTCACGGCGGGAACACGAGAATTGGGGGAACTAGGGTTTGGGAACGCATGGATTTGGAGCTTCGATCGAAAGCGAGAGGGCGAGCGTGGGCAGGAGGTGGAGGACTTCGTCTCGCTTTCTTCGATGCGGTTTGGCGGTCCTTTATCACTGCCTTTTTTATCGTGTGATAAGTCAAACTACTTATCATATAAGTTATCACAGGGTTTCTAATTATAAGTAGTTGTGCTTATAAGACGTCGGTTAGTGCGGATGCGAAGAAAGATGATTAAATCGAGTGGATATTCGTGGTAGCGTCCACTCGTAGTTGGTTGTCGGGTGATGACCTGTCCTTTTCGCGAGATGTGAGAATTTATCGTGTGGCTCTGTTTCTCGCGCGAGCGAGATTTTCGGTATTGTGTATTTATAATTTGTTTGGATTCTTTTTTTTTAAATTGAATATAAATAAATATGCAAAAAAAAAAAAATAGAGTTGGATGTGAAATATTAAGAAAATTCAAAATTATATGTTGGAATTGGGTTTTGAATATTATTTTTCATTTGGGATATTTTTTGCTTTTTAATTTTAAAAATCTGATTACTTTCTTGCATAACCTTATAATAACTCTAGTGTTTATCATTTTTAATTGATAAAAAAAATATGAATAATAATAAATATATGTTTGTTTATGAACATAAAAATGAGAAATTTATTATTCTGATAACACTAAGATGTTGTGAATTTTTTTTTTAATAAGTTGTGAAATTTATTTAGTTTTACATAAAAAAATAAATCAATAAAATTAGAAGAAGTAATTTTCGCGAGATGTGAGAATTTACCGTGTGGTTGTTTTTCGCACGAGCGAGATTTTCGGTGTTATATATTAATAATTTGTTTGGATTCTTTTTTTTAATTGAATATAAATAAATATGCAAAAAAAAATTATAGTTGAATATGAAATATTAAGAAATTCAAAATTATATGTTGGAATTGGGTTTTGAATATTGTTTTTCATTTGGGATATTTTTTGCTTTTTAATTTTAAAAATCTAGTTACTTTCTTTTCTTACATAACCTTATGATAACTCTGTATTATAGTGTTTATCATTTTTAACTGATAAAAAAATATGAATAATAAATATAAGTTTGTTTATAAACATAAAAATGAGAAATTTATTATTCCAATAACACTTAGATATTGTGGAATTTATTTAATTTTACATAAAATAAATCTATAAAAATTAGAAGAAAAATAAATAGTAAAGTGCTGAAGTGTGCATTATATTTTTGTTGTTTTGATTTAAATAATTGAGGTGATGATGAATATTAGTCCGAAAATTTTATATAAAAAATAAGAGTTATTTTCATATTTTATGGATAATTAAATTCATTTTTTAGTTTGCTTGTTATATATTTCTCTTTATTTTTAATGATTTTTTTTACAAATAGACAACAAACACGCTCATTAAAAAAGAAGTCATAAATATATACAAAGGTAGAGTTAATACCTTAAAACATTTGTATTTTTATCTTATTTGGGCAACAAAAAAAATATTTGTTCAAATATATTGGTTTAATAAAAATCATTTATCTATTTTTTAAAATAATAATATGCATTCTCAATAAACAATTTTTAAAAAAAAATTATTTAGATACGTATTAGCCCAGTATTTTCTGCAGGGTGGGAACTAATTTCATTAAAAAATATATATATTTGCCAATTCATATACACAGATAATAAATAAATAAATAAAAGTAAATAGAATAATCTGAATTAGATTTGATGGACCTTCCAGAACACTGACAAAATAAAAGACTCCTGAATTTCTACTCTCGTGATACGATAAATTGACGATATTTTCGTGGTGAGATGAGATTTTGATGAATTGTCGAGATGAGTTCTGGTGGACCGCGAGTAATCAGAACACTAATATTAATCGTGACCTTTTTTCTTTCCAAAAGGTCATTACGACGTGTTGAGGGTTGCTTAGCTTTGGTGGGCGGTGGGCCCCACCGAATACACGCAAGTACTTAACACGTGGCATTCATACATTGGACTTCATAAAATTAAAGTACATAAATAATATAAATTATCTTATATTATATTATATTATATTATATTATATATATATATATATATATATATATATATATATATATATCATAAATAGACAAGAGTGGGTGACATCAAAATAATTAAAGGCAATACCCTAATTATTAACAAGAGTGGGTGACATCAAAATAATTAAAGGCAATACCCTAATTATTAACACTTATTAATAACTATTTTTTATTTATAATTGTTATAAATATCATAAATTATTATTTTTAGATACAAAATAAGAGAAAATCAGGTTAAAACATTTCAATTACATGCACCAATGAGAACAAAAAAAAATATCTCTCTTGGAAAAAACATAAAAATAAAAACTACTAATGTACCCCTAAATCATTTTTCTTTGATAATGTATTTTTTTTAGAGTCATTGAGTTGAATTAAAAAACTATCATTTACTTTTTTTTCACACTCAGCTCAAAAAATAAAATAAAATAAAATAAAGAATCAACCGGTGTTTTTATAAATTTTATTAGTTAAATTTTAACACTGATGATATGTAATATGATTTTTATGAGGCTATTTATACAAATCCCTTGGTTGAAATTTCAATTTTTGCCAAAAAAAAAAATTAATATAGTATATGAGCATATTATTAATATTATTATTATTGACAATGACTCTCTCTGTCTCTCTCTAAATAAATATATATAACTTAATTAGTTAATTATGATGATAAAAAGTTAAGAGAGCACTATTAGTGTTGTGACTTTAAAAAGCGTGCTTTAGGTCTTTGTCAAGAGTTTTTGTTTGTTTGTTTGTGTGTTGATAATTCATCATAGGTGTTAACTTGGGAAGGCCTTATCCATGCTTTTGCTTGTGTTGTGACTTTTCAATGAAGTGAGTGATCCAAGTGAAGAATACTTAAATTGGTGTGGGTTTGATAAATCACCCAAAAAAAATGTCACCCAAAAAAATTCCTACCCTTCATTTTTTTGGGATAGCCCCGTAAAACATGGTTTTTGATGTTTCTCAGCCATTAGATCACCATGTAATAATTTTCCCCATCTTTTTTTTTTCTCATTAAACTCAACCCCATCTGTTTTCTCTTTTAGTATTTATGAATGTCTGCAAATGATGTCTTAATATATACTGTATATATATATACACGCACCTGCCTGCCAATTGATGTTGACCTAGTTTTGATCCGTTTGAATAAATGGTTTTAAGTATAAATATTTATATATGTGGAAAAAACACACATATTGTAGTAAGTCTATTATTTTATAGGGCTCTCAAAATTTTGTTCAAATTTGATTTTAGAATGAGTGGGTCATAAGAAACAAGTGAATCAAATATTTATATATACACTATATTGCTTAAATTAATGATTTTGAGTTCAAATATATATATATATATATATATATATATATATATATATATATATACATATATATATATATATATATATATATAACATGGATGTCTACTTTATTTATAAGGGTTATCAATATTTTTTATCATCGAGTAGTTTAGAGCTAATGGCTATACGCATTGCATTATTTAAACTTGATGTCTATTAAATGTTTGTGTTTTTTTTTATTTATCATTTGTTTCAATGTTTATTTTGGTTTTATACTTTTAAATAATTGAAGATCATCACAATATTTTAGTTTTTTATTTTAATATTACATCTGTTGAAAATATAATGATCCCAATAAATAAAAAGAAAATTAAAAGTTGGAAAAACAAAAATAAAATATTGATACAAAATACAAGGGCCATAATTACAGCTAAAGATAGAGAATTATTTTATTTTATTAATTTAAAAAAATATAAAGGAAAATTTTAAATTTTAATAAATAAATTTTTAAAAGGTCATAGGATAAGAACGACGGGATTATTTTATAAAACATAGGGAAAAAATTATCAGCTAAAAATATATTTTTCTATGAGATTTGACTTCACTAAAAAAACTTTCAATAAAGGTATAAAAAAATATTAAAAAAAAAGATTAAAAGCAAAATTCAAACTTCTTTTTGTTTGACATATTTCTTTATGTTACTTTGACAATAAGTTTTAAATATTTTAATAAGCAAAACTTGGCAACTATTTTAAATTTGTTTAAATTATCAACAGTAACAATTTATATATTTTTAAATTATTGTTATTTTCTTTAATTTTATTATATTTAAACATTTTCTTAATGTACCTTAAAGAGTGTTTGCACTGGTTTTAAAAGATAGATTTCTACACATGCAAATCATAGAATTGAGTAAAGATAAATTATAAAAAAAGAAAAGAAAAGAAAATTTGGAGTTTATGAATAAATATATATATTTTTTACAAATATGAACATATAATATAAAAAAATATTAAAATTTAAATAAAACAAGAACAAAGCCCAACCTTTTTGACTTCAAAGTAATCAAATCAAGTTGAAAAGAAGTTCATGAATCCACTTTCACTTGGTGACTTGAGCTATCACATTCCTAATTGTGTTTGCCTTTTCTTTGCTCTCCTCCACCAATAATTCCTTAAATAAATAAATAAATAAACTATCAATCATGTTATATCATTAACTTTTTAATTAGTGCATAATATAAAATAAAGTTTTTTATATTTAAAAATATAAGAAATTAGTTAAAGAAGAGTACTAGTGAGTCCATAAGTCTTGTAACTACTCTTTTGCTTGATTCTTGAAGTTCACCAGCAATTACCAGTTCGTCAAGAATGTAATATGCCTAATTTAATTCAAATATCAGCAAAAAAAAAAAAAAAAAAAAACTTATTAACTTGACAAAAATACGAAAAACTAGCTTATTATCACCTTATGAAAATTGTAGATGAGATCGAGTTCGCAAACCTGAAATGCATAAAACAAAAACTTGTGATCAAGAATTTTCGAATATGGAATTATATATATCTTTGATATGTTTTTTTTTTAAATAAATATGAATAAATCACAATTTTATTGAAAGAAAAACAAAAAAACAGGACAAACATTGAAAAAAAGAGAACGGAACAAAACAATGAAAAAAAGACTGTAATTTCGAGAATACATACCCCGCAAAAATATCGATCTAAAATCTCGACAAAATGTTGTATGATTTCAAGGATTTCAAGCTCATTGTCGTCGTGATCAATGCACATGCAGAAATACAGACTCACATATCTGCATTGATGGATATCAACAGAAAAAAAATATACTTTCTTTGTAAAGAAAAAGACTATAATTTTATGATTCAATAATTCAATTACCTTCTATAAACAACTTTGTTTCCTCTCCATTCGACGAAATTGCAAAGTTTCGGTCCTCGATTAAGAATTGCGCAGCTAAGTTCTGCTATTGCCTTTTTACCAAGATATAAAACAATACAATGCACTCTAAGAACAACTTATGAAATTTTTTTTTCCTGTTTATTGTATTTGATAATCCACTGATCTTTTCTAATATTGATTTACATGAACTTACAAACAGTAAAAATTAAGAGCGAAAAGAATACGAACCCGGGATCGTTCTTTCGCAGAATACTGTGAATACCATTTCGTCAATCTGAGTTTTCCTTGTTTGCTAATGAGAATCACAAAATGAATCTGCATGCATTGATGAATATAAAGTTTCAAACAAGTAAATTAACAGTTAATGCTAACAATGTCACATAGACTCAATCAAATAATTCCCATGTTAAAACTAACAGAAAAAAATTAAACAAATGAGAATTCCATTGATGATTATCCCAAATTCAGCTAAAAATTTAGAGTAAATCTTATAAACTCATTCATTATAACTTCAATATTGTTTTAATTAACATGATTTGGAAAAACAGGAAATGAAAACAAGAAAAGAGAAGAAGTGAGTAAACAAACCATTTTGATTTCGTTTCCTGTTTTCAGTTTTTGATGTAAGTGTTTACAGAACTTGAGAAAAAGAGAAAGATAGGAAGATGATTAGGAAACAGAGATGGACTTATTCAAAGCGGGAAACATGGAAACGTTTTCAACTGTTTTATGCCACATTGGTTCTCTCCCTTATCGGATCTTCAAGGCTCCGCATCGGCATCTTTGCATCAGATAAGATTGTTTGATTAATATATATATATAATATAGAAAAATAATCCAATGGACTCGGTTTCATGATAACTATCAATGAGCTAAGACGTGGCTCATTATTAGCAATGAATTTATAAAATTTATTATTTATTTATTATATAATATAGAAATAATTTGGTAATTATTTTAAAAGATTATATATTACATTTGTTTTAAAAGTTTTTAAATTAAGGTAATCCAACGAGTGAGAATAATTCACATTTTGGTTTCATTGTAACTATTCATATACATTTTGATTTCGTTATAACTACTCATATATATATATATATATATATATATATATATATATATATATATATATATAAATATATATAGAAAAATAATCCACTGGATTCGGTTTTATGATAACTATCAATGAGGTAAGACGTGGCTCATTATTAGCAATGAATTTATAAAAATTATTATTTATTTATTATATAATATAGAAATAAATTGGTAATTATTTTAAAAGGTTATATATTACCTTTGTTTTAAAAGTTTTTAAATTAAAATAATCCAATAAATGAGAATAATTTACATTTTGGTTTCATTGTAACTATTCATATACATTTTGATTTCGTCATAACCGCTCATATATATATTCATCGTAACTACTCATATACATATTGATTTCGTCATAATTACTATATATATATATATATTAAAGTAGAAGACAAGCCCGACACTTGTCAAGTTTTATGAAAAAAAATTCTCCAAAACTTAAATAAAATATTATAATAATATTAAACATTAAATATTTATAATATACTATATTACATTAAATTATCTTAATGTTTAACTTTTAAAAATACAAATAAATTGTCATTTTTTATAAATTAAACTATTTTATATATCTGAAATATTATTTATCAATTTATAAAATGACCAATAATATTTGCTTTGATTGATCTCATCGTAGCCGTTCAATGTTAGGGTTTGGTCCGGAGATATATATCCCGATTCCTTCTTCTTCGAGCGTGGTTCCTGGCCGGAGGTGGAACGCTGAACATCGGCGATCAGGGTTGCACTTCTCCGGTGGGAACCATTGTTGGGATTATTCACGGAGGATTTGGAGTTTTTAAAGTAGTGAAATTGGTTCACTTTGTGTTGATTCTGGGTTTTTTTTGTCTGTTTTAATCACTAAAGGGGGTAAATTTCTTGCTCAAAGCTTGTGTTTTTGTTTAAGATTTTGTTTATGTTATTTGATTTGATGCTATTTTTTTTTAAAAGTCCATAGATGACAATGGAGTCGAGTTCAATTGAATTGGATCAGTCTTTTTGCGAGAGCATTGATGCGAAGTGAGATTTCTTGTCGCTTCATTGCTATGTTTAGTTGTAGTCTTCACAAGCTCTTTGTAATTGCTTGGAATTTGGTTGTAAATTTATAGCTTGAATGGGGATGGAAGCAATGCTATTATTTTGCCTCAAAAGAAGAAGAAGAAGAACAAAGACAAAGGTGCCGGCAAGGTACAATGCGCAAGATGATATTGTGTTTCTGAATAAGTTATTTTGTTAATTCTTATAATAATAATTTTTTTTTTGGATGAATTTAGTTAGTTTTTGCATGACCTTTTCAATTGTTTTGCATTATTTGGTTTAGGCTTCAAGGAAAAGCAATGCAAAAGAACCTCAGAAAATGAGCAAAAGCAAGCAAAGGAAGCTGAAACAGATTCAGGTGCGTGTGGGGTGAATGGGTACATATATCAAATATCATGTTTTGATGTTTATACTTGCTCCTCCTAACTTTATTATGGTTTCTTTGTGCTTTTCTAAATTTTTCAGGAGGAGAAGGAAAAGAGATTGTTGCTATCCAAAAGTATTGAAGTTTTAGAGTATGCTGCTAATTTTATTTGAAACATTCATTGTTAGGTTAATGTCAGTGTCTTTTGTGTATGTGTATATGTTTTTAAGCAAGGCTCTTTATATTGCATTGCTGCAGGAAATACAAGATCTGGGATGGTGCATATTCTTTGTTGAAGTGTTCTGGGACTATTGGCCAAGTATGCATATACAAATTGATATTATTATATTGGATAATCATTTCGGCTTAGAATAACATTTTAATGTTTAAACTTAAAATGTGAAATAGATGGATACTATGCGGGAGAAACGCAGACGGGTGGTAGAATTTTCTAAAGCAGGTTTAGAGGTGCCTGAGGAAGTTTCTCTTTTCAAGAGAAAAAAGAAAGATAAGGCTTTTGAAGAAGCTGCTGTCGAGCTCAATGGCAACCACAGCCATTTTGAACACTTTCAAAATTATAGTCAGCTTATTCCAACAAGATCTGCCTTTGAGGAGGGTGGATCACATATTGTACAACCTTCCCTCCAAGTTACAAATTGCAATACTGATATATGCATGAGGGAGGGTGAAAAATGTCCTTCATCTCCATGTAATTCTGATGAGAGACCGGACCCCAATCCTCAGGTATTTTAATGTTTTCCAATATAAATATTCGATCTTTCACAAAACCTAATATATGTGCAGTGTCTTTTCCAAAACATATATTTTTTTATTTTATTGGTACTGCGTTGTGAAGATGGTGGTTCACCAGGGAATCAGTTTCAGTTTCTTAACTTTCTTGATCCAAGAAGAAGAAAGCTCATTCCTTTCTAAATGTGCCATTTTACAAATGAAAGCTTGTAATTTGTTTGAAGAGAATTTGGAGGCTGTAGGATTTCTAATAGCCCTACTTGACTCTTATTTTTATACGCATGTAAGCCATCTGGAGTTAAAAAATGTGATGTCTGCTCTGACGGCTTTTTCGAAGTTTTTGTGATCTGTTTTTTTATCCAATTAATACCCAAACAACTGTTGAAGTACTTGACTTCTACCTGCAATGTTATTGCTGTACATAAACTCACTGAGTCTTTTTAGCATAAAGTGGATTATTATCTTCAAGAATTAAATTATTTTGTAATTTCATCTGGTGAAACTTAGTTGTGAGAAGCAAAATTTTTTCCTGCATTAGTTTCCGATATATAAATTTGTAATTGCTAATAAGAATATTGTTATTTAAAATCAACTGCATACCACACATACGAAATGGATATTTCATTGAGCCTCCATTTTCTGTGTACATAGTTTGTATCCCCGTGGCTTACATAATCTCATTGATGATGTTATACTTCTAATAAACTATATATGATTGAGCTTGTTGCATTGTTGGTGTCAGTAAATTTATTTGTTGGGTACTCGGGGATATTGTTCTGTTCAACAGCTGAGTATATTGCCTCTAGAAATAAATATCTAATTGATATCATCTAGATAACATCTGGATTTATTTTACTTGTTCTCAGGGTTTGCAACCTGCTGTTTCAGATATTGTTCATCCGAACAATGGGTTGTCTGGAGATATAATGTTCAAGGAGCATCTGACTGCCCCAATAATAGTTCGTGTATCAAGGCCTAAGGAGGTTGAAGAAACGAGAAGAGATCTACCGATAGTCATGATGGAGCAAGAGATAATGGAAGCTATAAATGAGCATCTGGTTGTCATTATTTGCGGGGAAACTGGATGTGGTAAAACCACTCAAGTGCCCCAGGTGAGGTTTTACTAGCTACTTTCTCATCTATCAGTTTCAAGCATTAAACAAAGCTGGTAGCTCATAATCATTTTTGTTGTTGCTTATCTGCAGTTTCTATATGAAGCTGGATTTGGCTCAAAAGATCATAGAGATAGAAAGGGAATGATTGGGGTTACCCAACCTCGTCGTGTTGCTGTTCTTGCCACTGCGAAGCGTGTGGCTTTTGAATTAGGTCTCCACCTTGGTAAAGAGGTTGGATTTCAAGTAAGGCATGACAAGATGATTGGAAATAGCTGCTCCATCAAATTCATGACAGATGGTATTTTGCTTCGCGAAGTCCAGGTTCCTATCCGAAACTTTATTTTTTAGCTTTTCTATGATGAAATCAAATCATTGTAAGGATGGCTATATGTTATATAGTTTCGTATACTAGAGGATGATAACTCCACAACTTAAACATGGTCTTTTTTATCATTGTCAGTGATGGTCAATTGTTTTTCTCCAATGTCACAATGTGCATTATTTATTCTCTGATGAGCAAAATGACTGTTGATACTTCTATTTGTATCCCCATCATGTTATTTTCTATCAACAGTTATACTAGGAAACTATTCTGAGACCAAGGACTTCCCAACATCCTGGAATCAACAGCTCCGCTAGGACCATCAGGCTTGTGCTGTGAAAACCATGGGATATCCTATAACCTGAATGTATTAGAGGATCAGAAGAACATTCAGTATTTCCCAGTTAAATAACATGATTAAGCAGCATGTTCCCCCCATGATGGTTGTATCATATCATTTTAAAGTAAACTTCCTCAAATATTAGTTTCTTCTTGATTGGAGATTTAATTTTGACCATCGTTATGATGAAATAACTTTTAAAAAAACTGTTATGACATTCTGTGAGTATTAAAGGACATTCTTCAATTAGTAATTATTCTAAACTTGTCTTTTATGTCACCTAGTGAGTTTTTTTTTTCTTGGTGACTAATTGCGGTTCTAATATTCTAGATATTCAATTTGATGAAGTATGATATGGATGTTTAAGTTGCTCTTACTTATTTATGAATGGACTATCCACGTTGTGCAGAGTGATTTCTTGCTGAAGAAATATTCTGTCCTAATCCTGGATGAAGCTCACGAGAGGAGCCTGAATACTGATGTTCTCATTGGCATGCTTTCTCGGGTTGTTAGACTTCGGCAGGTGAGAACCACAGCCATTTAATTCTTCATTTGTTGACACATGACCATTTGTATGAGTAGTACTAAAATAACTTCTTTAACCATTGCCTGCAGAAGCTATATATGGAACAGCAGGAGAAGTTGCTGTCTGGAGTGAAAATCAGTCCAGAGAATATAATTACGCGGTTGAGGCTTGTACTTATGAGTGCAACACTACGTGTGGAAGATTTTGTTTCAGATAGGAAACTATTTAGCGAAACTCCACCTGTTCTGGAGGTGGCAGTTAGGCAGTATCCAGTAACCGTGCACTTCTCCAAGAACACAAAGGTGGATTACTTAGGATTGGCTTTTAAGAAGGTAATGTCCATTCATAAGACACTTCCGGCAGGTGGTATACTTGTTTTTGTTACTGGACAGAGGGAAGTGGAGTTCCTCTGCAAAAAGTTGCGTAAAGCTTCAGAGAAATTGATTAAAAATAGTTCCAAGTTAGAAAATGAGAGCCATCTAGCTTCAGATGTGGATATGAAGGAAATCTATGAAGCTTGTGAAGTTGAAGGCAGCTCTCCTTATCGGCAAACTGACAAGTTCAGTGATGATGAGAACCCTCATGATGCAGAGATGGATTGCTATTCATTAGACTCAGAGTTAGAGAGTGGGAGTGAAGCTGAAGATGAAGATGTCATGGAGATTGAAGGCTCAAAGAAGAGTGGCTCGGCCGTAGATTTTCTGGAGGATGCAGAGAGCCTTTCTTCTTTAAAGGCTGCTTTTGAGGCACTGGCTGGAAATGTCTCAGAACCAAATTGCAAAGAGAACACCAGTCTCCCTGTTGCTTCTGCTACTGAAGGGCACCCAGAAACTTCTGTGAGTTCTGTTGGTGCAATGCATGTTTTGCCACTCTATGCAATGCTACCCGCCAATGCACAGCTTCGTGTATTTGCTGATGTTCCTGAAGGAGAGCGCCTCGTAGTGGTTGCCACTAATGTGGCTGAGACCTCTTTAACCATACCCGGCATGAAATATGTGGTTGACACTGGAAAAGAAAAGGTCAAGAACTACAAATATACCAGTGGAATGGCAGCCTATGAAGTTCAGTGGATAAGCAAGGCATCAGCTGCACAACGTGCAGGAAGAGCTGGAAGAACTGGACCTGGCCATTGCTACCGGCTGTATTCCTCTGCTGCTTTTGGTAAAGATGATGTATTTCCTGATTTCTCCTGTCCGGAAATATCCAAGATCCCGGTTGATGGTGTTGTGCTTCTCTTGAAATCCATGGGTATAGATAAGGTCCTGTTGTTGTTTTCTTTAGCTTTTCTTTACTCCTTTTCTGTTTGCTCTTGCTTAATTTTTGATCTGTAGTGGTGTTAATTTTTGTTATGTTACAGGTTGCGAACTTTCCATTTCCAACTCCTCCCAAGATTGAAGCCTTGGTTGAAGCTGAGAAATGCTTAACTGCTCTCAATGCTCTTGATCCCCAAGGAAGGCTAACACGAATAGGGAGAGCGATGGGGCAGTACCCGATGAGTCCCCGTCATTCTCGCATGCTCCTTACCGTTATTGAAATTATGAGAAGTCAGCCAGGCTATTCAAGAGCTGATTTGCTTTTGGCATATGCTGTTGCAGTTGCAGCTGCTTTAAGTGTTTCAAATCCCTTCATTATGCAGTATGAGGCAGTTAGTGGCACATCAGACACTAAGGATCAAGAAGAGAAGAAAGATGAAAAGCCGGACACTGACAAAATCAAAGAAAAAATGGAAAAACTGCTCCGGAAAAAGGAAAAAGCTGCTGCTAGAGATGCCCGTTCAAGGTTCTGCAATCCAAGTAGTGATGCATTGACTGTTGCACATGCTTTGCAACTCTTTGAGCTTGCCAATGACCATATCTCATTTTGCAAGACCAACACACTGCACTTCAAAACTATGGAGGAGATGTCTAAATTAAGGAAACAATTGCTGCAACTGGTGTTCTACCAAAGTAAAGTATGCGAAGAGTTCTCTTGGAAACATGGGAAGATCGATGATGTTGAGCACTCATGGCGGAAGTATCCTGAAAAGCAACCTCTACTGATGAATGAAGAGAAGGTGTTGGGGCAGGCTATCTGTGCTGGCTGGGCCGATCGGGTTGCCAAGCGTATTCGAGCAGTTTCAAATTCATTAGATAAAGACCAGAAAGTACGTGCTCCTCGGTACGAATCATGTGCCTTGAAGGATACTGTCTTTCTCCACCGATGGTCCTTTACTTCTCAATCAGCACCGGAGTTTGTTGTCTATACCGAACTCCTCTGCAGTAAAAGGCCATACATGCATGGAGTGACTGCTGTGAATGCTGATTGGCTCGTCAAATATGCTAGCCCGCTTTGCAACTTTTCGGCACCTCTGACAGATCCAAAACCATATTATGATCCTCAGATTGATCAGGTATTATGTTGGGTGAGTCCTACATTCGGCCCGCATAACTGGCAGCTCCCTTTGCATAGTTTACCAATCAAGAATGACGCCCTGCGGGTATCTGTTTTTGCTTTGGCTTTACTCGAAGGCAATGTGTTGCCTTGCCTGAAACCTGCCCAGAAGTTCTTAGCCGCATCGCCGTCCAGCATTTTAAGACCAGAAGCTTTGAGTCAGAGAAGAGTTGGAGATTTGCTAAATCGATTGAGGATCAGATCGAGAACGATCGATAGCCGTGCAATGTTGCGGGAAATTTGGAGTGAAAACCCTCAATTTTTGTATGCAGAAATCCAGCAATGGTTCCAAGAGAAATTTCGTGACTGTTTTACTGAAATTTGGGAAAAGATGCTTGAAGAGATCAAGTTGGAATGCCATGAACTCTTTCTCAAAAACATAAAGAAGGATAAGAAGATAAAGAAGCACTGAATCTAATTTTTCCAATGGAAGCCAAGGCAGTGGAGGAGGTGGAGAATGCTGCTGGTGGCGCAGAGGGGGAGGCCGAGTCGAAAGTGTCATCGGCCATAGTACCGACTAATCCTCTGCCAGAGGATTATTTAACGGTTAGAGCTCCACTTCTCTTTTGCAGAAGTTCATTTTTTTTTAATTGGTTTAAAGGCTGGCTAACTTTTTTGGAATTTTATTGCATTGAGTTTGGGGTCTTGATTAGGTGGGTGTTTTTCCTCCCTTGATAGAAAAATTATATTAGTATTGAATTTCTATTGATGTTTATTTTTTGGGCTTTTGTGTTTTTTAGAAATGTTTACTCTTTAACATTGAAAATGAAGTCTCACCATATATAAAGAATGCTGCACCAGTGCATCCTAATTTTCACAGTCAAAAGTTCTTCTTATGCTGTTGTACTTTTATTTTTATTTTTTATTTTTTCTCTGTAAAAATATTCTACTTTATATGTCTTTGGTTATCGGCATTATATTATATTAAGCAGATGTATTTATTTAGCTGGTAACTATTTGATTTAATACTTATGTGGATTTCTCATTTTAGAATTTGGGGTTGATTGGCAATCTTGAGATGGAATAATGCTGCGTGGCAATAGTGTCATTAATTCATGCGGCATTTCAAAGAGGCCAAAAATTGAACTAAATTGTGATAATCTATTGCATTTGTCTCTGTTGACTCTTTTCTCCACGAATTCATTTTTATCGGTGCCTGGCTTCTTCTTTAATTGATTGATTATGAAAACAAATTTTATTTGAGATGGACATTGCACACATTTGGCATTGCCTTAGGTTTGGAAGGAGGAAATTCTACTAGGCTGTTTCTGAATGGAATGCGTGTCACCATGTTAAGAACTGGTCTGAGCCAACTGTTTGTACCCCCTTTGTGACAGCCCTCTAAACATGTTCTTTACTGGTTTGCATCCTTTTTTTTTCTTGTTGGTGAGCCTTCTAGCAAACTAACATGTTTTCTGCCATCATATTTAACCACCTTTTTCTTGAAGCAGGTCATAGCATTGCCATTGCTGCACAGACCATTGTTTCCTGGATTTTACATGCCAATGTATGTGAAGGTATGCTATCAGTTCTTCTTAACTCCTTGAATCAAACTGAATATGCAGTGTTGGTATTATTTCTTGTTAGGTCAGAACCTTTTTTAACCATCTGAATGTTATGGTTCCTGTCATACTTTTGCGAAGTATTTACTGCTGTGTTATTGTTGAAAAGTGTTGACTTTATTATTTTAGCTACAACGATAATTTTTATTGTGCCTTTGCTCTTCATTGCCCATGATCACTAGTTTACTTACTAGTATATGCAGATTTGTTTGCTTAACTAGAAGTGTGTTTCATTTTTTGCTTTTAGTTCATATTAAACCATGAACCCTTTTCCATGTAAAAGTTTGATGCTTTGCTAGATTTAAGGTCAAATAATAGTCTTGCACATGGTTTTGTCTCACTAATAGCTTCTTGTTGTAGGATAAGCCATATAATAAAGACAATGATGTCATAAAAGCAACCTCCTTTGAAGTGATAGCAATCGTTAAGGGATGTTCTGAAGACTAGTTCGCTGTGGAGAGATCAGGTTCAAACTTATACTCAGGTACTGCTATATTTGGTAAATGTTATTTTCTTCTATTCCCATTGCTTCTTTCACACAAAATTTTTAGTCTACCATTACCATGCCCAAGGCGTGCAAGTTGGCTAGATTTATGAATTTTATTGTTCTATGGGCATCACATGTATTAGTCTTGTGCTTGAATTGGAGTTATGCAGATGCATACTCTGCAGTTTATAGTTCCCATATGTGTTAGCTCATTGATAATTTTACCTTTTTATTCTTTTTTTGTGGTAGAGGTAGGTGGTTCCTATGTTGGGACTTCTTACACTTCACATGTTCTTGAATGCAATAACATCGAATTTAGCCTCTATGACGCACTGATTTTATTCTAGCGCCATTGGCATTTAAATTGGGTCTTGTGGGTTCAACAATATGTTCTAATTACTCTTTCTGACAATTACAGCATATTGGTGATTTCAACTTTCCAAGTCTAGCTGACTTTGGGGCTGCTATTTCTGGGGCTAACAAGTTACTTTGCCAGCAAGTGCTTGAAGAATTAGATGTAAGTTATTCAAGCTGTAAGTCATTATTATTGTTGTTGTTGTTGTTGCTGCTGCTACGTTTGGTATGTGTTTGGTTGCTTGGGAGATCACAGGAGTAGACTGCTCAGTACTTTTAGAGTAAGTTAAGTGTTTATGCATATTTTTTTGTTTGGATGTATTAGATTCAGAAGTATTTTTGCAGTTGTGAAAATGTTTGGGATATTTATTTGAAAAGTGCTTTTGTAGTGAGAAATTACTAAAATGTCCATTTACTGAATTATGATAATAACTTCATAATTACACATTACTCACATGTCTTACTTAAGAAATAAATAATATTTGCCACTATTATTATTGTTATAATTAAATGTGTTATTATTATTAACTCTTCTTCTGTGATGTTGTTTGAACTTTATATATGAATTAGATATATGGTTCTTTACCTTGGAAATGAATTATGAATTCTGATGTCCCATACTAATCTGAAATGTTGTACATATTTGGTTATTATTCATGTGTTTCTTGGAAATTAGGCCTTTAATTTTCCTTGTCTACATCTCTCTTACCCTTTGGCAAACAATCTTTCATGATTTATATCTAAAGTGATCATAGTTATTTTTTTCTATCATATGCATTAAATTAAAAATGGAAGTTCAAGATACTATTTGCATGATCTGAATCATTTGGTGACATTTCTATGTTACTTTTTATAATTTTTTCACTTGACAAATCCATAAGTTGATCAAGTTGTCTCATGGGAAGGTTATACTCATTCACCAGCTGAGGCATTCACTTAATGTTTCAAATTTTTTGCAGGTAAAGAAAGAAAGAGCTGAACGTGAGGCTTTGGGAGCTCTGCCTCTTTATCAGCACACCATTCCATGAGGAGTCTTTCTAAGACTTGCATTTGCTTGCCATTTTAAGTTGTAATAAATAAGACACAGTTGGGATTCAGTTTGTTCTGCTTTGCTTAAAAAGATTTTGGCCTCTAATCTTTCATTGCCTTTGAAACACATTTATTTAAACACACTGCTTATGTTGAAATTCAACTAAACCACAAACAAACTGTGCTTATGTTGAAGAGGGGAAAACCTTTCTAGTCAATCAGAAGCAGTGTGAAAGTTGTTTTTCATGTTGAAATTGTGATTTGTTCCTGGTAAATTTGATCATCGCTTGCATATTCATTTTCATATGGTCTCTATTCTCTTGGCCCCAATATGCAGGTTGTTTGTCTTCTTCCGCTTGAGTTATAAAATTTTATACGGTCTTGCTCTATGATAACATAAACACAAACTAAACTGTTGCGTTGCTATGGATTGAAGAAACGGTAACCATTATAGTATGCAACTAAAATCGGAACTGTGAGCCAGATATATAAGGGGCATACAAACTAACAAATACAACTACAATGGAACAACAAGAGGGAAAGAGAGATGAAAAAACTGGAAGAACAAACAAAAGTGATGCCTTACCAGCAAATTGGAAGACCAGCAAGAGAGAGAGAGATGAATAAAAAAAAGAGAGAAGAGCAAAGGTGATGCCTTACCAGCAATCAAAGTGTGAAGAAGAGAAATGGGGCGGTGGTAGCAGCAACCAGGATTTTGGGAAATATATAAAAGCATGTAATTTTTTAGATTGAATGGGGGTATTTTGGTAATTGTACTTACACAATTAATTTATAAAAAACAGCTTATTTTCATAAGTTGATCTTTTGCAGCTTATAAAATAAGTTGTTTTTGGGCTTATTTTACAACTTCAGCTTATCCGAAAAAGGCAATCCAAACACCAATAAACACATCATAAGCACTTAACTTATGAAATAAGTGCCTTTGGATTAACTTATAAATAAGCCCAGTCTGAAACCCAACTGTAACAATTTAGTTTTGATATCTGATTCTTTCGGGTTTTAAAGGACCTAGCTATTTGTATGGCGGGGAACATCCTTACACTCCTTAAATACATAGCAACTTGAAATAGTCTAATATGCTTTATGGAGGACTACTCTTAACTTCTGCATTCTTTACTTATCCTGGAGTAATATTTTTAAAAAGCTTGTGCTTAATTTGATGCTATATATTCATCAGGTTTACAAGCGCTTGAATTTGACTCTAGAATTGGTAAATAAGGAAATGCAGATTAGTAAAATACAAGTAGGTTTTGAGACTATTTTTTTCCACTAGTGTTTTCTCTTCTTTACAGGTTTGTGCATAATTTTGCCTATCTACTGTTATATCATAGGAATCTATTGTGAAAGCTATTGAAGAAAAAAAAAAAAAGTGGTGAGCGAAGGCGCTATCTGTTAAATGAGGAACTAAAAGCAATAAAAAAGGTATGCTCTTTTGCTATCTTCCATATGAATAAAGCAGACTTTTACTGGTCCTTAATTAGGAAAAGTGCTCGATTTTGAATCACATGATTTATTGTGCCTCGTATATTATAAACATTCATAATGGCATATTTTTCATGTAACTGGTTTGATACATTTCAACAGTGTTCAGTTCAAATGCTTGATAAGTTAATTTTATTTTCCTTAATCCAGGAGCTGGGTTTAGAAACAGATGACAAGAAAGTTCTTTCTGATTAGTTAGTTCTGGGGACACTTTGGCAACATTATTGATGAGCAGTTATTGTTTTTCATGTGGTAATGAATTCTTGACATGTTATGACTTTTCTGATGTTGTCTTAGCATAGTTCTTAGCTGCGTGGTCTTCCATCATTTAAAGACCAGAAGCTTTGAGGCAGAGAAGAGTTGGAGATTTGCTAAACTGATTAAAGGTTGGATCGAGAATGATCGGTAGATAGCCGTGCAATGTTGCGGGAAATATGGAGTGAAAAACCATAGTTTTTGTATGCAAAAATCCAGCAATGGTTTCAAGAGAAATTTCATGACTGTTTTGCTGAAATTTGGGAGAAGATGCTTGAAGAGGTCAAAATAAAGAAAGATAAGAAGAAGATTGAGGAACAATGAAATCTTATGTTTCTTTGTTGATTCTGTAACATGATCCTTGTGTTATGTTTTCTTGTACCCTAAATTACATATGATATGATTAGAGGTACACATATGATTTCTGTTGTAAATATAGTCCTACATCAGTTGTGTGATAGAAGTATAATGAGTTTATATATAGGTATATGGGTTGAGCCACTAAGTCTTGAGATTTTTTTTGTGTAAAACCCCTAAGCTCATGTAGTACCCATATAGGGCTTACTTGTATAAAATATAAAATCTAACATGGTATCAGAGCAATATAGTGAAGCCCAATATATATATTAAAAAAAAAGACCTTTGAGACATAAGTAGTGTACAAGTTCATGTGTGTAGGACCTTTGAGACACAAAATAGTGTACAAGTAATGGTGAAAAAACAGACCTCTGGTGTACAAGTCTGAGCAAGTTCAAACTTGGAAAAAAATAACCCAGTTGAACTTGACGGAGGGTGTTGGAAATATAGTCCCACATTAGTTATGTGATAGAAGTATAATGGGTTTATATATAGGTATATAGGTTGAGCCACTAAGTCTTGAGATTTTTTGATGTAAGACCTCTAAGCTTATGTGGTACCCATATAGAAGCCACTAATACAAAATATAAAATCTAACAATTTCTTTTATCCTTTAAATAAAAGTAGTATTTATACATGCATAAATTATTTCAGTCTACTAAAAACATATTCATTAGGTAAAAATAAAAAGTGATTTTAATATTTTATTGTAACTCAAGCTAAGCCCCTTGTGTACAAATTGTACAATGAGTATTTTCGTGGTTTTCTCTTTTAGAGTTGCATGACAGGGGTCATTTGAGTCATTGATACACATCTACATCTATTTGTATTTTAATATCTCTTGCTAGCTAAGTGGAGAGTGTGTGTGGATCTCTTCTTCACTTGCTCCGTTGAGATTTGTGCACGCCTCTGTCTTTCTTAGTGGTTTGATCGCTCATCTTGGCAAAAAAACAAAAATAAATAAATGGGGAGTACTTGTTGGAATATATACACACGAAGATCGGTATTCTAAAGATGTTAACATATAACTTATTTACAAATGTCCCTTTTACATCTAAATGAAATTATTTATTCATGGGTTGTAAAAATTGTATGGAGTCAGATGACTAATATTTTTATAAACATTAGTTTACATTATTTTCATCAGAAAAAAAAAAATTCATACATCCACTTTATTTAGGCTCCTTTCTATTCAAATTGGTCATCTGTGGACACTACTGTAGATGACAAATGGCCTATATATATATATATATTATTCAAATGGAAAAAGAGGACATCCGTGAATTCTATTTCTTGATATAGAAATAATGAGTCGTTTCCAGAACAATTTGAAACGTGCCCAATCCTATTGTTCACTCTTCTACTTTCATGATTTGCCCCTGTTCATGATGTTTTTTACAAACGCATCCATCTTATCGGGTTTCGGATCCGGGTCTGGTCACTTTTGTATATCATGATTCCGGATCCAATAAATGCTCAAAATGAAATCCTATCCTAAATTTAGAATTACTTTTATATTTAAACTCATTTTAATAAAAAAAGAAAATTTTGTCAATAATCACATCTATATATCTATCTCTGTATCTATTAAAGTAGGAAAAATCATATAATATTATAACAATATTAAAATATTTATAATTATCTTTAATTTCGTACCAAATCTTTTAAAACAAATTATAATTTCAAAAATATTTACAATTAAAAAAATATTAATGATTTAAAAAATTAATGAAACTTTGATATAAAAATAAACATCAATTTATTGTAGTTTATTAGAGAGATTGTATTGCAATAACATGAAAATATTTATAATTTAATTCTAAATTAATTACAAATTATTAGAATGGTTTACAAAAGATAAATATTTTTTTATTACTTTAATTCTATTTGACTAAAAATGAAATTAGAGAATCGTTCATAATAATAATGAGAGAATTTATAAATAATTTTTAAAATTTAGATTAAGTGTAATGTTTTCAAAAATTTGAGTAACGATATATTTAGTTAAGTTTCAAACATTATTATCAAAATCATGATAATTATGTCGGGTGCGAATATTACTATTAATATATATTTATCTTTCTCGTGTATAGCTCATGCATAACACTAGTTGATTTAATAAATATCAAGTAAATTTTTATGACCAATATTTTAATCCTTGTCTATAATACTATTATCGGATCCGGATCTTGACACAAAAATCCGACCCGACTTGGACAACAGGGACATGCTTGTCTTTATTGAAAAGAAACATGCTTTAGTGTCAATTCGTTTCTCTTCCAAACTGAGGGTTTTAGGAGGGTTTCTCTTCCAAAGGTCTCGCCTTTGCTTCAAACCCTAAAATTCTCCACCAATCGTGGTCAAAATCCAGTTTTTGATCGATTTTACGGGAAATCTCCAACACAAATGCTGAAGATCCTGTCTCTTTCCTGTTTGCAAGGTCGATTTCGGACCCAGCCGACGAGGTTACCTCACAGTTATTGGAATGGAGGCGATTCTAGGTCTCCTTTGAGCCGAGTTTTGAGGTCTTTGAGAAGTGGTGATGGTGCGAACGCTGTATATTATAGAAGGGTTTTCTTCTGCTCGGAGTCCGGCGGCGGGGGTGATCAGCCAATTGAGGCCAAGGCGGTGGAGGAGGTGGAGGCCGAGTCGAAAGCGTCATCGGCCATAGTACCGACTAATCCTCGGCCAGAGGATTATCTAACGGTTAGAGCTCCACTTCTCTTTTGCAAAATTTCATTTTTTTAATTGGTTTAATGGCTGGCTAACTTTTCTGGAATTTTATTGCATGGAGTTTGGGGTCTTGATTAGGTGGGTGGTTTTCCTCCATTGATGGAAAGATTAGATTATTATTGAATTTCTATTGATGTTTATGTTTTGGCCTTTTGTGTTTTGTAGAAAAGTTTACTCTTAAAATTGAAAATGAGGCGTCACCATTTATAAAGAATGCTGCATTAGTGTGTCCTAATTTTCACAGGCAAAAGTTCTTCTTATGCTGGTGTACTTTTATTTTTTTTATTTTTTCTCTGTAAAAATATTCTACTTTATATGTCTTTGGTTATCGGCATTGTATTATATCAAGCAGATGTATTTATTTAGCTGGTAACTATTTGATTTAATACTTATGTGAATTTCTCATTTTTTAATTTGGGGTTGGTTGGCAATCTTGAGATGGAATAATGCTGCGTGGCAATAGTGTCATTAATTCATGCGGCATTTCAAAAAGGCCAAAAATTGAACTAAATTGTGATAATCCATTGTATTTGTCTTTGTTGAATCTTTTCTCCACAAATTCATTTTTATCAGTGCCTGGCTTCTTCTTTAACTGCTTGATTATGAAAACAAATTTTATTTGAGATGGACATTGCACGCATTTGGTATTGCCTTAGGTTTGGAAGAAGAAATTCTACTAGGCTGTTTCTGAATGGAATGTGTATCAATATGTTAAGAACTGGTCTGAGCCCTCTAAACATGTTCTTTGCTGGTTTGCATCTTTTTTTTTCCTTGTTAATGAGCGTTCTAGCAAACTAACATGTTTTCTGCCATCATATTTAATCACCTTTTTCTTGAAGCAGGTCATAGCTTTGCCATTGGCACATAGACCATTGTTTCCTGGATTTTACATGCCAATCTATGTGAAGGTATGCTATCAGTTCTTCTTAACTCCTTGAATCAAAATGAATATGCGGTGTTGGTATGGTTTCTTGTCAGGTCATGGTTCCTGTCATACTTTTGCAAAGTATTTACTGTTCTCTTGCGTCATTGTTGAAAAGTTTTGACTTTATTATTTTAGCTACATCAATAATTTTTATTGTGCCTTTGCTCTTCATTGCCTATGATCACCAGTTTGCTTATGAGTCAGTACTTGTACAAGTTCCATTTAACAATCTATGTCACAGATATCGAATTTAGTTGTTTTCCAGTCTCAATTCCTTATCACTTCCGGTGGATTAATTGAATTTAGTGCCATCATTGTAATACTAATACCATTTCTTTTAAACAATTTGTTTTATGCCTTCATGATCTTTTCTTGAATCAGTTGAACGATAGTGTGCAAGTTCTTGTCTGCAAATTTATGCTATGACTTTAATGCGCTTGTTCTAGAACCATTAGAATGTGCTTTCATACAATTTAACAATCACATCTCTTATCTTTTGTAAATTTTGACCTCTTCCTCCAGGATGCTAAACTACTAGAAGCTTTAGTTGAAAATCGCAAAAGGTCAATCCCGTATGCTGGTGCATTTCTTCTTAAGGATGATCCAGCAACTGATTCTAGCCTTGGATCAGGTCCTGATTCAGAGAAAAGTGTTTACGAGCTTAAAGGAAAGGAATTGTACAAACGACTTCATGAAGTTGGTACCCTGGCTCAGGTAGGTATATTGCCTTTCCTGCCTGGATGTTAGTTGTATTGGTACTTTACTAGATGCTGTACTAGCTAACTGTCATTTACTAATGCCATTTTTTTTTTTTTTTTTTGGCATTTGTTTTCTCTAGATAACCAGTATTCAAGGAGATCAGGTGGTTCTCATTGGACATCGGCGTCTGCGGATAACAGAGATGGTAATTTGCTTCTCTAAAAATGGCACTCCAGCTGTTTTAATTATTTCTTTCTGGTGAGGAGTGGTAATATGCTCATTTCCTTAAAAATTATGCTCCATTGCAGGTTGATGAGGATCCCCTTACTGTAAAAGTTGATCATCTAAAGGTTTGCTATTTCACCATTATTAACCACAGCTTCTAAGTGTAACTGTTCAAACATTACATTTGTAGAAGCACATGTTTCTGTGTAATTTTAGCCGTTCTTTGTTTTATACATTTTTTTTTATCTACATTGGCTAGTGAACTTTCCTCCATTTACTTACTAGTTTATGCAGATTTGTTTGCTTAACTAGAAGTGTGTTTCATTTTTTTGCTTTAGTTCATATGTAAACCATGAACCCTTTTCCATGTAAAAGTTTGATGCTTTGCTAGATATAAGGTCAAATAGTAGTCTTGCCAATGGTTTTGTCTCAGTAATAGCTTCTTGTTGTAGGATAAGCCATACGATAAAGATGATGATGTCATCAAAGCGACCTCCTTTGAAGTGATATCAACGTTAAGGGATGTTCTGAAGACTAGTTCGCTGTGGAGAGATCATGTTCAAACTTATACTCAGGTACTGCTATATTTGGCAAATGTTATTTTCTTGTATTCCCATTGCTTCTTTCGCAAACAAAATTTTTAGTCTACCATTGCCATGTTCCGAGGTGTGCAAATTGGCTAGATTTATGAATTTTATTGTTCTATAGTCATCACATGCATTAGTCTTGTGCTTGTATGGGAGTTATGCAGATGCATGTTCTGCAGTTTATAGTTCTCATATGTGTTAGCTCATTGACAATTCTACCTTTTTATTTTCTTTTCTGTGGTAGGGGTAGGTGGTTTCTTTGTTGGGACTTCTTACACTTCACATGTTCTTGAATGTGATAACACCAAATTTAACTTCTATGACGTACTGATTTTACTGTGGCACCATCAGCATGCAAATTGGGGTTTGTGGGTTCAACTATATGTTCTAATTGCTCTTTCTTACAATTACAGCATATTGGTGATTTCAACTTTCCAAGGCTAGCTGACTTTGGGGCTGCTATTTCAGGGGCTAACAAGTTGCTTTGCCAGCAAGTGCTTGAAGAATTAGATGTAAGTTATTCAAGCTGTAAGCTATTATTATTATTGTTGTTGTTGCTACTATTGATATGTATTTGGTTGCTTAGGAGATCACAGGAGTAGGCTGCTCAGTAGCCTGTAGGATAAAATGGAGACCAAGAAGGGGCTTCTATTTTGAAGATTGTGATGTCCCTTTCTCAACAATTTTTCATTTTTTAGATAATTAAAAGAAAACTGGTATAGTTTTGCTTGGAAATGGGACTGTAATGCTCAAATTCCATAACCAACCCTTGTTTGGCTTTTGCTAAGTCTGAAGCCCAACTGTAACAATTTAGTTTTGATATCTAATTCTTTCGGGTTTAAAATGAACTAGCTGTTTGTATGATGGGGAACATCCTTACGCTCCTTAAATACATAGTAACTGGAAATAGTCTAATGTGCATTAACCACTTGCCATGGGTCTCATGTTATTATGTTTTGCTGGTGTGGATGGAGGACTACTCTTAACTTCTGCATTCTTTACTTATCCTGAAGTGACCTTTTCAAAATGCTTGTGCTTAATTTAATGCTATATAATTGCCAGGTTTACAAGCGGCTGAAGTTGACTCTAGAATTGGTAAAGAAGGAAATGGAGATTAGTAAAATACAGGTAGGTTTGGAGACTATTCTTTTCCACTAATGTTTTCTCTTCTTTACAGATTTGTGCATAATTTTGCCTATCTATTGTTCTATCATAGGAATCTATTGCGAAAGCTATTGAAGAAAAAATAAGTGGTGAGCAAAGGCGCTATCTGTTAAATGAGCAACTTAAAGCAATAAAAAAGGTATGCTCTTTTGCTATCTTCCCGATGAATAAAGCAGACTTTTTATGGTCCTTAATCAGGAAAAGTGCCCAATTTTTAATCACATGATGATTTACTGTGCCTCATATATTGTAAACATGCATGATGGCATATTTTTCATGTAACTGGTTTGCTACTTTTCATCAGTGTTCAGTTCAAATGCTTGATAAGTTAATTTTATTTTCCTTAATCCAGGAGCTGGGTTTAGAAACAGATGACAAGACAGCTCTTTCTGGTTAGTTCTGGGGACACTTTGGCAACATTATTGATGAGCAGTTATTGTTTTCATGCGGTAATGAATTCTTGACATGGTATGACTTTTCTGATGTTTGTCTCAGCAAAGTTTAGGGAAAGGCTTGAACCAAATAGGGAGAAATGCCCTCCTCATGTCTTACAAGTCATAGAAGAAGAGCTCACGAAGTTGCAGCTGTTGGAAGCCAGTTCTAGCGAGTTCAATGTGACTCGTAACTATCTTGATTGGCTTACTGCTTTACCATGGGGAAATTACAGGTTTGTTTCTGAATGCGTATCTTTAATCTTGATGTAATCATTATTCATATGACAATTAGTTTGGTCTTACTATAAGTGACCACTGGCATTGCGCTAACCTTTTTAGCATTTGCATCTGTGTTCTTTTCTGTACAGTTTTTAGTAAGAAAGAACTTTACGGCAAAGCCTAAGCACTAGTCACTGTTTGGCCCAGGTTCATCTAAGGCCTCTTAACATCTTCCAGGCCTTGAAAGCGTAATTATGATCGTGATGGTTAGCACCCAAGACCTATTCTTTGTAAAGGCTAAAATGTTTCTGTTTAGAACCAGCCTTACCGGACCTTTTTTCTGTTGCTGAACTTCAGCTTGACAGTTTTTGGTAGAGGAATAGTTAATGTCTTCCTGGAATTTTTTGTTTCTCTGTTATGTACGTTGTTTGGATTCATTTTGAAACATAAACCTTTGCTGTTGTTCTGCTTTTGATTTCATCTCTTTCTTTTGTACTCCTTTTTTTTAGTCATATCACTACGAAAGTGAAAAAAAATTTGCTCTGCGAGGACTTGCATGCATGCAGTGACTAACTCTAGAAATTTTGCCATTCCCAATGATTTCAGTGATGAAAATTTTGATGTTCATCGTGCCCAAACGATTTTGGATGAGGACCATTATGGTTTGACGGATGTCAAGGAGAGAATACTGGAGTTTATAGCGGTTGGAAAATTAAGAGGAACCTCACAAGGTTTGTGAGGTTTGCTTATCAATGTTATTTTTTTTTTTTTTTGCGGTTTGTTAATCTAACAGTTTTTTTTTCTTAATTTTGTCTGTATTTCATAAAATTAGGGCATTTGCCTTTATTAAAGTTACTTCATGTTGTTTGTGAGTCTAGATTTGTATGCCAAGTTGTCAACTGAATATACAACAACAATGACAAACTGTTAGTCTCAACTATTTAGGAACGGCTAGACGAATGTCACGAACCTTTCTCTTTCATGCTGCTCTATCAAGGGCCAACGGACTTGATAAACCAAGATTAGACATATCATTTTATAAAGTTTTTGCCAAACACTTTTAAAGTTTAGCTCTTCCTCTTCTACAACTCTCCACTTTTCTTATGGGGCACTTATCGGTCGTCTGAGGACATGTCTGTACCATCTTAACCAATTTTCTCTTAACTTGTTAGTAATGCATGCCACTCCAAATCTATTTGGGATAAATTCATTTTTTTTAATTGGTCCTTCCAAGTAATGTTTGGCGTACATTTCAGTATTCTCACTTAGCTACACCCATCCTTTGATTATGTTGTTTTTTAACCATCGAACATTTTGATCTGTACATCATAGTTGAGCTAACAACTGTTCTGTAAACTTACCTTTAAGTATAAGACGTACGCTTACATAAAATTTCAGAAGTTTGTCAACTGAAAATTAAGTTGTTTAAATTTTAATTTGGTTTTGATATGAAAATATGGCTAGAGTACTGCTTGAAGCATAAAACATTTGTGTAAGCTGTATTTTAAGCTCTTCATCACCTGTTCATTAAAATTTTTTGCTCTCAGTAATTCATAAGGTTCTAGTTTATAGGATGCAATGTTGGTACAAGGTGCATCTCCATGGACTTCTACTGGTTTACATTGTTAGGCTTACTGGCTGAATATTTGTAGGATAACATATAAGCCTAACTCAATGTGCTGTATCTGTTAATTAGAATTTATCCTAAAGTAGTTCATCTTCTCTATTATATTGTTTATCCTCAGTAATTAATTGTAATCTAACAAGAATTAGTTGAAATGTTGCAATTGCAGGTAAAATTATATGTCTTTCTGGTCCTCCCGGTGTTGGTAAGACTAGCATTGGTCGTTCTATTGCTCGTGCCTTAAATAGGAAGTTCTATAGATTTTCTGTCGGTGGCTTGGCTGATGTGGCTGAGATAAAGGTACGAGAAAATACTTTCCGAGAAAAAGTACTGTTAGTGAAGTGTTTTAGTATCATAACATGCTGCCAGTATTATTCATGTCTCTTGTTAATTGACTACCCAGGGACATCGTCGCACATATATTGGTGCAATGCCAGGGAAGATGGTGCAATGCCTAAAGAATGTGGGAACAGCCAACCCACTAGTTCTAATTGATGAGATTGATAAAGTATGACACTGGATTTAAATTCTCTGGCATCTGAAATCTAATCCTATGTAGTAGCTTGATTCCAATGGAATACTCTGTATTCTTTGCAAGATTTTATTAAGCTTTGGCTCTAATAAGAGACTTTCTGACAGTTGGGAAGAGGACATGCTGGTGATCCAGCTAGTGCATTGTTAGAGCTGCTTGATCCCGAGCAAAATGCAAATTTTCTGGACCACTACCTCGATGTCCCTATTGACCTATCCAAGGTGGGTATTAGTGCATTGTTATGGCTGTTATGCATTAGAATCTTTACATAGCTATTGTCATGTTTGGAAAAATGAATTAGCACTTCCATTGAAATATTCTAACACAGTTTTTTGCCTTTCAATTGTATAGGTTTTATTTGTTTGCACAGCAAATGTGGTTGAAATGATACCAAATCCTTTGTTGGATAGAATGGAGGTGATTGCTATTGCTGGTTATATTACTGATGAAAAAGTCCATATTGCAAGGGACTATTTGGAGAAGGCTACTCGTGAAGCATGTGGCATCAATCCAGATCAAGTACAGAGATTTCCCTATTGCTTAACAATTTGAATTTTAAAGCTGAAGTATTGCTTTATTTTTAACAAATGCTCTTGCATATGATGAACTAAGAATGACTAAAAAGAAGCCAAAAAAAGAGAAAAATGTAATTGAGACTAATCAAAAGAGATGCAAAGAGAAGGCCAAAAAAATTGTCCACTATTTCTATTCTGATCGAGTTGAATAAGTTGTCTGATCTTTTATCACACAGTGACACATGGAAAAGGTTGAGACTAGGATGATTCATTTCATGCAGTGGACAAGAAGTTAGCTAGCAAAATTCAATTTGAGTTTAGTTTAGTTATACTATATAACAGAGGGCAATTTGGTGTTTCAAGATATCTGCACAGACCCTTTATTATGCCATCTATTTTCACAGTTGAAGTCCACTAAAGCGTCTGTCATAGATCTTCTTGCTTTTCTTTGAGCATGATCATCAATGTAATATTGAGTTGTTTCTATGGAATTGCTGATTTTACTTTCTCTTAATTTGTGAACTCTATGCAACCCACATGGTGAAAAGCATGATATTTTTTTAGCACCAACCTAACTCATGTTTGGAATCTTACCATAAAATCATTGATTATACTTCAGGCAGATGAGATGACTTGTAAGTTTTCTAGCAAAGGACTGTAAGCTGAAGGTCAAGCAGAAAGAATATATTCTGTTTAAAATTTTGTTAGTTCAAGTGATAGTTATTGAATGCATTTTGTCCGGGCAATTCAGGTTCTTGCTCCATCTCTGTTTTTAGGCCTAATTTTCAGTCATTAGCATGAACAAAATGCCGAAAACAGGTATTGGGAACTAGATCATCATCTGCATTACATGGAATATAATACATTTTACTGATTGCGGATGCTATTTTGTTCATTTCAATAACTGCCGCCTGGGAGCTGGTCCTTTGACAGAACTTTTTATGTACTTAACTGTGATGCACTAAACTAAAAGAAAGTTTGTGTGTTTGGGAGTCGCAATTTTTTCAAGAAACATTTTTCATGTTGCATTATACTATTATTATTATTTTGATCCAAGTCATTTGATATTTGAAATTTAAATTTATGTAGGTGGAAGTGACGGATGCTGCTCTACTTGCACTAATCGAAAATTATTGCAGAGAAGCAGGTGTCAGGAATCTTCAAAAACAAATAGAGAAGATATACCGCAAGGTCTGCAATTTGAAATGATAGAATTTGAAAGTGTTGTTTTATCATGCCATCCAGATGACACTATTATTTTTTTTCCTGCTGGCCTATAATTTAATATAAGTAAACTGTGAATTATTCTGATTATGGAATTCGCATATACTTAGAACACGAGTAATACAAATTCTTGTTTTATTGTACCATTTAATATCATATCACCAATTTTCTAATACTGTTCTTCAAGTTGGCTTTGCCCTGACTGCTTGTTATTATTCCTTGTAATCATTCTAGGCTGCCATCTTCCGCATTTTGATATGTTCATTAAACTTTTGAGACTAGTGATTACCTTTAGACTCAAACTGTTGTTATGTATCAATTGAAGTTATTTTGTGTCTTGTCTCCGATGTCTTCTATTCAACTCGGTAATTAAATTTGCAAAATATTAAATTTCTATTGATTACAGATAGCTCTGAAAATTGTTCGTCAAACCATGCCGAGTGAGTCATCTACAGATAAGATTGAGGGCAATGACTCCCAGACAGAGGTTGCTGAAATCGTATCCAAAAAGGATGATGAAGTAATAGAAACTAACAAGTTGCAAGAAGATGTTCCGACTACTGAAGATGTAATCGAAATTAACAAGGCGCAAGAAGATGTTCCTTCTGATAATGCTGAACAACCAGCGGATTCAAAGGTATTATTTGACATAATTTTCTATGAATTCATACAGTATTGACTTCCAGTATGTTGCTTGTCAATGTCCATATTTTACTTTTTCGAAAGTAATTGTGTACAATATTTTCACGATGAGTTGGTCGTGGACAGGAAAATGAAAGAGCAACTGTCGATATGGAGAAAGTTGTGATCGATGTTCCTAACCTTCATGATTATGTCGGCAAGCCAGTATTTCATGCAGAGCGGATATATGATCAGACACCGTTGGGAGTTGTCATGGGTCTAGCTTGGACCGCGATGGGTGGCTCAACACTGTATATTGAAACTACCCTAGTTGAGCAAGGCGATGGGAAAGGCGCGCTTCATTTGACAGGCCAGCTGGGAGATGTCATGAAGGAGAGTGCTCAAATAGCTCATACTGTTTCCAGAGCCATATTGCAAGGGAAAGAACCAGAGAATCCATTCTTCGCAAACTCCAAGCTCCATCTACATGTTCCGGCCGGTGCAACCCCGAAGGATGGACCAAGTGCCGGGTGCACCATGATTACCTCATTGTTATCTCTTGCCTTGAAGAAGCCTGTGAAGAGGGACCTGGCGATGACCGGTGAAGTAACATTGACCGGCCGTATTCTCCCAATCGGCGGGGTATGTTACCAAAGCTTAGATTTAGTGCTTCTTTAATCTTCTGTTAGAAAAACTATAAACCTCTGAAAACATGATGAGCATGTTAGGTATTTACTTGCTGGTGTTTGATCAGGTCAAGGAGAAAACAATTGCTGCCCGAAGAAGTGGCGTGAAGACCATTATTTTCCCGGAAGCCAACCGGAGGGACTTCGATGAGCTCGCCGAGAATGTAAAAGAAGGGCTTGATGTCCATTTTGTTGACGACTACAGCCAGATATTTGAGCTGGCATTCGGAAATGATCAGGATAACTCAGAACAAAGTTCTTGATTCCGCGTCGTCTTCATCGTTCACACTACACACATTACTTATTGATAGGAACTGGTAGTCAATCAGAAAAAAAAAAAAACATAAGTTTTGCAACATTAAAAACAGAATTCATTGTTTCAAGCTTCTCTTAGTTCCTGATCTCAATAGCTAATAAACATCGAGTTCCTTGCCCCGGGCATGATTGTTCTTTATCATTGTTTTCTTTCTCTACTGTCATTTGTAAAATTCAGACCAACATTTTGTATTGGTTGCAAGCTTAATTTCAAGTGGTTAAGTTAAATGTTACATTGAATTTACATGTTTTTCATTATTTCAGGCATTGAGTTTGTTCTTTAAACTTTGTTTTTCTTTGGAATTGTTTATCATTTATCACAGGACTGTTGTGAATCAGTGTTGTATGTGAAAGTGTTAGTTATCTCATTTTCAGTAGTTAATATTTGGGTTTTATTGTGCTGATCCATATAGCAATTATAAAATCACAAAAAAAAAAAAATTAAAATTTTTTTTTTCACTCCACTGTCATTGCAGTATTAATCTAAAGGTTAAAACACTTGACTCTTACGTCAAATATTTTAAAGTTTGATTTTCTCCTATCATATTTTAAGGTGTAATAATAAAAATGTTTTGGGTAGTTTTTTCATAAGGTAAAAAAAAAAAAAATCACTTCATTGTAAGTGTTTGTTTTTTTAGAAGTTTTATTTTTCCAAATAATATTAAAGTTTTAAATTTTTTTTTTAGAGACTAACCCCTGATAAAACATGTTTTCGGGCCTGATAGCAATACGATAACTTTCTTAAAAGGACTTTCTCTCCTCTTAGAATCTTATTGACTCATTTTCTTCTCCACATTTAGTGGGTATTTTTTTTTCTTGGTTTTTTTAGCAGTTATGTCCTTCTATTTTATTATTTTATTATTTATTTTTGTATTTTTTTTAATGTAGGTGATTTATTCATTTTTTTTAAATTCTCCATAAATAAATTAAACATCACCTTAAATATGAATGTAGGAAGCGGGACCCATAATTGGGTGGGTCCCAGGCCATGGGCAAGCAAGGAAACCATTGGTGGGTTCCACCTCCTTTTCCCGCCAAACAAAAACCTCCCTTCTTTCCCGCCAAAACACAGAATTTTCCCGCCCAAAACACCCACCTTTCAATCCCTTCCCAATTTCATTCTCATTTCCCATCTCTCTCTCTCTCTCGCGTTTCTCTGTTTCGATCGATCTCGGGTTGAAATGAAGACTGTGAACTTCGCCGTGGACAAAGGTAAGAGATCGTTGCTTTATCCGCGATGTTCTCCGATTTCGATCTTACAATGCGCTGATCTTGTTCTCGTTCGCATCTCTCTCCAGATCTCGCCCGGGAGTTCCTCCAAAACTTCGCGGATGCTCATGGCGAGCCTAAGTACCTCAACATCCTTGTAATTTCTTCTTCTTCTGTTTATGAGCACGCAGTCCCTTTCTAAAACCCTAATTTTCGCCCTTATCTTGTGCCGATTTTGATTTTTTTTTTTTTTTTCTGATATATAGCAAGATGTGGCCAATCGCAAGTACCGGGCTATTCAGATCGAGCTTGATGATCTGTTTAATGTACTGATCTGAAACCTTAGCATAAACCCTATTATTTTATTTTATTTTATTTTTTTTTTTGTGACGGATGAGTAAAGTTGGGATTTTTTGTTCGTTCTTGCAGTACAAGGATTTGGATGAGGAGTTCTTGCAGCGGATTACTGAGAACACGCGGAGGTACATTAATATCTTCGCTGAGGCGGTTGATGAGTTGATGCCAGAGCCCACTGAAGTGTTTAGTGTGGATGATGATCATGATATCCTGATGACACAGCGAGCGGAGGAGAGGACAGAGGGAACGGATAACAATGATCCTCACCAGGGGATGCCTTCTGAGATCAAGAGATTCTTGTAAGTATGGAGCATAAGGTTCATTTCACATGTTTAAAGTGAGTTTTACATGTGATGTTTACATTGAATCTCTGGCATTTTGGTGTTTTGTTTGCTTTGCCTGACAAATAAAAAAAAAGGTCAAACCTTGGTGTCAAAATCTAATCTTCTAAGTAGATTTTCCTTGTTTTATGCTATCATAGGCAGAAAATAAGAGCCTTGCAAATGCTAACGTAATCTTGCTCATGATTGGGTTACCTGTTTTTATTTTGTTATCTTATGATTGATGTAGCTACTGGGGGAAACAGTTCTTCGCCACTTTACTGGATCCTGAAATTTATGTGTTTCTTGCTTGGAATGTGCTATCTAGAGTACCTGATTGGAATTCTGTTGTTTGCCAGTGAGGTCTACATTAAGGCTTTCTCAAAAGGAACACCACTCACCTTGAGACAGGTTAAAGCATCCAATATTGGCCAGCTTGTCAAGGTTTCGGGCATAGTAACACGATGCTCAGATGTCAAACCCTTGATGCAGGTTGCTGTTTATACATGTGAAGAATGTGGCTTTGAAATTTACCAGGTAACTGATTATCTGCACATCATCATTGTATTTCTCCTTCAAACTGTGTTTAAGAGGATTTAATGCTCATGTGATCATCCCTTATTAACACAGCACATGTCAATTTTGAATTAAGATAGTATTATGCTAATTATTGTGAATTTTAAATATGTTTTCTGAGAAGCTGCAATCTTTGACTTGTGCCAGCTATATTAGCTTTGATTCTGATTTCTGATAAAATAATTAACTATATCATGATTTACTGCTAGGCCTTGTCATGATCATGATGTTCTTCTTGTTAATAGTAATAGAGAAGTTCCGATGGCCACTTTATCCAATGTTGGCCATTTTATTTCATTATAATATAATGATAAAAGTTAACTTGCTGTGCAACAATCCCATCAAATTAAGTGTTTTAATAGACTGCATAAGTTTATTGGCATAACAGTTTTTGTGTGGCATGGAGGAATTCCATATCAATCCCTAATTGGTATTGTGACATAAGCCTTTCTTTGTGCGGCACTTAAAATGATATATCCTCAAAGATTTAGCACTGGGTGATAAAATTTCCTCCCAAAGCACTTTTTGGTATTTGACACAATTATAAAAAGTTTGCTTGGCTGCATGTTCTCGTCTTTCCTATCAATGTTTTCTACCAGAAAATTTGAAATTTTTTATAATAAGCTCTTTTGCTTATTTGATGTTCATTAAATGAGATTGACAGGAAGTGACTGCTCGGGTTTTTATGCCTCTATTGGCATGCCCTTCAGTGCGTTGCCAGACAAATAAAGCAAAAGGCAACATTATCCTCCAACTAAGAGCTTCAAAGTTTTTGAAATTTCAAGAGGTAATTGCTTTTTACCTGCTCTCAATTTTATACATTGCTTCTTTAACTCTGTCTCATTTTCTCTATAACATGGATTTTTATTTTTTATTTTATTTTAATTTATTTTAATTTTGACAAAATAGATTTCATTTTGTTGATAAACTTTTGAGAAGGTATAGACCCCTCCTTTTTTCAAGATCTTGTCAATGCATGTACATCAGCATGTATGCAGCAGTCTCACTTGTAGAGCATGTCTCACCAACTTATTTACCAACATACATGCCATTCATCAAACAAGCAAATTAAACCTTGATGTCTCAAGTTTTGTTGTATAGTTTTGACATAATAAATACCATGGCTTTTGACTTTTACCCCAAAAATGAAATATTTCCCATAGTGTCTGGAGCCATTTAGAATAATGGTTAGTTATTGATAGGATAGCAAGTAGTGTTTAAATTGAAGTAGGGTGGATATGCATCTGTTAAATTAGACTGAACAAGGCATGATATATCAACATGCTAACTAGCAGTACATTTAGGCATGGGGATGACTGGATTTATGCTCATGGGCATAAGTTGGATTGCTCCTGGTAGTTGTTTAAGTGACTTTCACCACCACCTCATGTGCATGTGCAATCAGGGGTTGCTATTTTTCCCCCAAGTTAAAACATGATCATGAAATTATGTGCATGCTATAATTAGCTAATTCTTGATGGCAACATCAGGGCCACTTTGGCATTTTTCCCTGCATGTAACTTAGAATTTAATCATTCTGACAGAATTTCCATAATTGAATCTAGAAACTAGCCAGGCGCAATATCATCAAACCTTTGATAAATGAGAAAGGCAAAAATCACTGAACTCCTCATGAATCCTTGTTTCATGATGTTTATTAATGGAATACAAGGGAAAATTATTTTCCATGACATATGTCCTGATGTTTTTAAATGCCAAAGAATACCATGCATTAGGAAAATCAATTTTACTGTATAGGGTGTCCTTTTTTTGTTGTTGTTTTTGGTTGGAAATCAAGGAGATCACTTCTGAGAATGAATTTTCTCTGCGCTGGTTTTTAAATTTATAATGTCTTGAGCCCATTTTCATTTTCTGTAACAACAATCTGCAATGTGGTTTTAACATGTAGGCCAAGATACAAGAGTTAGCAGAGCATGTTCCTAAAGGTCACATTCCTCGTTCAATGGCTATCCATCTTCGGGGAGAGCTCACCAGGAAGGTTAGTATTTTTTCCTTGATATAATTACTAACCAGGCTATTAGCATTTTTCTTGATGAGATGTCTAAGAGGAATATTGGTTCCTTTGATTCCAAGTATTTTGAATATTTGAGTCATTGTAAAAGTGCTTTAGGCACGAAAGCAGAACTTTTCTATTATCTTATTCACAGATATCAATGCAGGAAAAAGAATTTGGCTGAAACACTCATCCTCTTTACTTTTTTTTTTTTTTTTTGTTTGGCTGCTTATTTAACTTGACTGCACAAACTAATGTGCTACCCTTACGTAGAGTAATGATCCAAAAACTTTCTTGTTTGATCTTTCATGCTCAATCAGATTCTAATTACTGTTTACACTATGTCGGTTTGGATCAGGTTGCTCCAGGTGATATTGTTGAAATCTCTGGGATTTTTCTTCCTATTCCTTACACGGGATTTAGAGCACTGCGTGCAGGGTTGGTTGCAGACACCTTTTTGGAGGCCATGTCCATTACCCATTTCAAGAAAAAATATGAAGAGTGAGTCATCTTTATCAGAATATCTATGGATCTGGGTTCTATAACGCGTTTAAGATGACCACCATATTTTTTTTTTTTTAACTCATCTCATGGAGCAAGCATCTTATGTTAATGATCTATCTATGAAGGAAATGTATTTGTTTCATTTACCAATTACCAACAAAAAGGCTTTTCTTTTAATATTTTTTATTTGTCACCCAAATGTCAAGAGTTTTGATTGTCAATCACCTTTTATAATCATACTGACTACACTGACACATGATATCCATTGCACCATGTTAGTTATGATAACAATTCATATATGACTATTAATAATCTTTTTAGTCTCTTTTGTAAATAAAATACCTAGCATATAATTACTTGTTTTTATCTATTAAACTTTTGTGCTATTGTCTTGCTTATGCTTTCTAGTCACTAAAGAGGGCACACAAATCTGAGGCTGCCTAAGATTCAGTTCAATTCAACTTTCAATTATTAAACTCTTACAATGATAAGTGGGTAAAAATTAAACTCTCATTGTACTAGAGGCTATTATTAATGAGGGCAGTGTTCATGAATTGTGTGGGATCTGTTTATTTTTATCACAGTTTTTCTTCTGTTTTTGGGATCCCATTTGCTGGAGCCAGTCAGTTTAAACTTAAAAATATTCCAAATAATGACGGGCTTGATCTACTATGCAGATATGAGCTTAAAACTGATGAGCAAGAAGAAATTACAAGATTAGCTGAAGATGGTGACATTTACAATAAGTTGGCAAGGTCATTAGCACCTGAAATTTTTGGCCATGAAGATGTTAAGAAAGCTCTTCTACTACTACTGGTTGGTGCTCCTCATCGGAAACTCTCAGATGGAATGAAGGTAAGGAAAGTTGAATGATTCTACAGCCTTGCAAATTTAAAGGATGATGTACAAAAATTATAGAACTATAATAACTCACTCTGAAGAAACTATTGTGCTGCTCACTAACATTTTCCTTCTCTGCTTGTGTGTTGTTGAATGTGACTTTTGCTATGCAAATTCATCTCCTTGAAACCTTAACCAGGAAATTTATGCAAAATTTTCTTAAATAAATTCATTGATTTTGAAATTGTCACTGAGTAGGTTTAATATGGAATATTTATCACTCTTGCATAAAACACATTTTACAAGTGCAGATCAGGGGGGACTTGCATATTTGTTTGATGGGAGATCCTGGGGTTGCAAAAAGTCAGCTTCTTAAACACATAATCAATGTTGCACCAAGGGGAGTATATACCACTGGGAAGGGTAGCAGTGGGGTTGGTCTAACTGCAGCTGTTCAGAGAGATCCTGTAACAAATGAAATGGTTCTTGAAGGTGGAGCGCTGGTAAGACTCATCATATGAATATCTATAAATCTTCTTTATACTAGGAATGCACTCCTATTTCTTTACTATAAGTATAAAGGTATTTTTCATGGGCAATTTTCTTGTCCTTACCAATATTATGTTTAGAAAATTTAATACAAATCAAATGTACCATTAATGGGAAAACCAAAGTTTCACCCTGATGCTTTGTTTTCCATCTAGTATCTAGGTGTTGCTGAATGGACCTGCTTTATTGTTATTAACACAAATAAATTCTTTGCCTGTGGAAGTTTTGGTTATGAAGATAATAATATGCTTGGAACATTGAACTCGGGCCCAGATATGTCTGCATTATAGTATGTCAGACTTGAAACAACTTTTGTACTTGAGATACCTATCAAAGGAAAATATTCCCGTCTCTTGGCTCGAAGGCTGCTGGTTCGGGGCAAATGATGTATTTCTTTATAGAGATGACATGGTTAGACTAGGTACTTCAAAAAGAACATCTTGCTGGTTTAAATATAGGCTTAGTGATGTTGGCTGTAATTTGAAGACATGAAAAGAAGATCAAGTTAAGTTTGTGATTCAAAATTTGTAATAACATTCTAACTGACTTCTACTTGGCAATCCAACTATTTTGCAGGTGTTGGCAGATATGGGTATATGTGCAATTGATGAGTTTGACAAGATGGATGAATCAGATAGAACTTCAATTCATGAAGTGATGGAGCAGCAAACTGTCAGCATCGCAAAGGCTGGAATAACAACTTCTCTCAATGCAAGAACTGCTATACTTGCTGCTGCGAATCCTGCTTGGTAAAACTTGAAATAGAGAGAATGCTGTAGTTTTTTTTTTTTATAGAAGTAGCCCTTCATTTCTAAAGTCAAATTTGTTTTGTTATGAAGGGGAAGATATGATCTTCGAAGGACACCAGCTGAGAACATTAATCTTCCACCAGCTCTTCTATCTCGATTTGATCTTTTATGGCTTATTCTGGATCGTGCAGACATGGATAGTGACCTTGAAATGGCAAGACATGTTGTACATGTGCACCAACATCTTGAGTCTCCTTCCCTTGGTTTCCAAACACTTGAGGCATCTGTTCTTCGGTAATTGATAAAGGGTCTTTTTATTTTTATTTGTAGAGCTTTAACAACACTGATTTTTCTCCTTTAGGTTGTGTTGAATAGCATTAACTATAGTTTTTAATGGTTGTCATTTGTGTGAAATTGGATTCCTGCTTGTCCACTCTTCATGAATAAGCGAATTTGTAAAAGCAGTAAAATATATATGTATATATATTATCTGATATGCAAAAACTCTTGTACCAATGAAGTAGGACATATATCGGTTTCATCACCTGATTTTACCAAGTCAATCTGTCTGTTATTTGTCTCACTAAATGCATACATGATTTTTTATTGTTTATATTTGTGAGCAATTTAGTGTCTGATTCATTTGACATGGTTTTATGCTTGGTCTGCAGTGCATATATTTCTACTGCACGAAGAATAAGTCCCTCTGTACCAAGGGAACTTGAAGAGTATATTTCCACCGCATACTCAAGCATTCGCCAAGATGAAGCCAAATCAAGTGCACCACACTCTTATACAACTGTCAGAACTCTTCTTAGCATTCTTCGGATCTCTATAGTAAGCTCACTGCTTTTTGCCTATGAACTTGCCATCTCTCTGTAAATATTAAGTAGAATTTGTTGGCTTGCCTTGGTTCTCATTATAGATGAGAAGACCTTTTTACAGCTTTCATTAAGTATGAAACCTATGTAAAACTAGTTGACGCCTTCTATTTGTCCAGGCATTAGCAAGGCTCCGGTTTTCAGAAACAGTTCACCAGAGTGATGTTGATGAGGCCCTACGCCTAATGCAGATGTCAAAGTTCTCATTGTACTCGGATGATCGCCAGAGATCTGGTTTAGATGCCATCTCTGATATATATTCAATTTTGCGAGATGAAGCAGCAAGAACAAACAGATTGGATATCAGCTATGCACATGCTCTGAACTGGATCTCCAGAAAGGTCAGTTCATGTCCTGTATTATTCATGATTTTTACTAGTCTCATATAAGACACAAACTTCAAAGCAAGATAAAATTGATGTCTTAACTAGAATGAACATGGATAACTCAACTACCCAATTATTGATCAAAATAAGGCCAAAGTTAATTTTGCCACACGTTTGCCAGTGCACCTTGTTTGCATTTCATTTAATTTTCATTTGACAACTCTGATCTGGATATCACTCGATATTTGAACTGATGTCTGCATATGTTGCCCTATTAGCTCTTGTTAAAGGTATCATTTCCACCAAATCTGGCATGATGAGACTTCATTCCTCAGATTGAACTCAACATGAAAAAAAATTTGCTGCAATTCCTGACGGAAATGTTTTTGCTTGTCATGGACAGGGCTATAGTGAAGCTCAGCTGAAAGAATGCTTAGAAGAATATGCCGCGCTGAATGTGTGGCAGATTCATCCCAACACTTTCGACATCCGTTTTATTGATGCATAAACTCCAACCTGAATTGGTTACTGAATTTTTCTGTTCATCTAAACCTCCTCATGCAAGCAATTCTCTTCTCTGATCCATTAAAAATGTAATTAGGTGAATGAAGTCATTCCATATTCCCAGCCTAATGTACTGACCTTTTCCTTAGTTTCTAGATTGAGCACCCACCAAAACCTCGAGCTAATCGGCATTCTCATCACACAATTTATCATATTAACAGTATGCGTGAAATATTACTCTCCATGTTCTTGAACAATTCCAATGTAACTTTTTAGACTGTAATGTTCTAAGATTGGTTAAATTATTTCATCTATTTGGACAATGTTGAGATTTTTTTCTTCGCCTTAATTTTGAAGTAATAATAGAATTTCAAGTAAATAGCAAGTCTTTGTGCAGATCTCACATCTACTTTGATACTTTTCTTCACTCATTTTTTGTGATTGGAAATGTATGGTTTTTCAATGACCTCTCTTTAATGTTCTCCAGCTTTTGTTATTTCATTTTCCATGCACCCACTTGCTGTACTTTCTTTGCCTTGTGAAGGGAATCAATCCCTTTTCAGTATTTTCCATGAACTTGCCCAATTTATTCCAATCTAAATTCTTTGCTCTTCTTTTCTTTCCCAAAATGCCCTTTGTACATGTATGTGTGTTTTCTAGTGTGGAAAAACTTCAAACTGGTCAAGCATTAGAATTACATGATTATTATTCAATTGATAAAATATATCTGGTAAGTTTAATATATATATAGAAATAAAATAAATTTTTGGTAATCTGGATATTCATGATGTAAATTTAGTAAGTAAATGGATTTTGGTACTCGTGTCTCTCAGTGGTGACACTGACCAAGCTATCATAACTGCAATTAAAGAGGGTGGTTAATTTGGTAATATCCATGTCTTAATTTGATCAATTATTTAGAAAGAAAATCTATTAAATCCTTCCCATGCAATTTGTTTGATTTTTTTTTTTTTTTATAAATCTTGGGTCATCAATTTTACTTACTTTTCAAATAAAGAGGGTGGTTAATTTGGTAATATCCATGTCTTCATCAAGTTTACAGACATTTCAAATAAACAAATTAAATTTGTGAATTTCTCTTAAAAATAAATAAAAAACAATTTCTATATAAATCTAAAATCTCCAATTTCTCAATTTTCTTAAAAATCCCTAATTTTATCAAAATCCACCCAATTATTATTCCACAATGCTCTCAATATTTCCTAATAATAATAATTTCTCACATAATATATTTATTTATAAATATTAAAATAATATACTCCACAGTGTACAGTGCCAAAAGGAGGGAAAAAAGGGCAAAATGGTGGGAAAAGAGTTCATAGCCGTTATAATTCAAACTTGGGATGACTCAAACCTTTTCCCTCATCCTTCTTAACTTTCTCTCTCTACAAATCTACATAATAATTAATCCTATTATTTTCATAACCAAACCCAATAATTAAAAAAGAATTAAAAAAATAAAAAATATTTTAAAATTCCAGATTTATGGTTTTAAATAATTATATAATTCCTCCAAATTTAAACTGAAATTTATTCCTAATTATCTCTCTTATTTTTTTTTAAAAAAATTTTCCCTCCCTTACCTTTCTTAAATTCCATATTTGAAATCATATCTCAAGTTTTAATTAATTAATTATTTATTTATTTCCACCAAAAATTAAAAAATAATATCCATGCACTAATTTCCTAATTAATTTTTATTTTATCACTTATTTTGTTTTAATATTTAATTTCCCATATTTATTTCTCTTATCCTTTTTATCACTTAAAGTAAATCGGTAATTATAACAAGAGAGCCGGATCTGGTAACTTCACCGCCAGTGGATACGAGTGCTCATCTATAGCGCTGGGAAGTATCTTCTACGGCGGTGACCATAAGGCTTACGTTATTCTCACCGCTTCTCTTCGACGCCCGCAGAAAGAGGCGAGAGTATAAATTTATTAGAAAAAAAAAAAAAAAAAAAGAAAAAGAGAGAGAGAGAGAGAGAGGAACACAGCGCGAGAACGGCGAGAGCGTCTTCTCGCGATGTTGTTTGAATCCTTGGAATCGAATCGATCGTGTTTGCTTCTTTGATTGATCGGGAACCCTTGATTGGGAGCTGGAAGTTGCTTTTTGGATCGAATTTTCGGTAAGAGTTGCTGTATTTTGTTGTTTTTAATCGCTGGATTCGATGTGGATTGATCTGTTTTTGAGGGGGATTGGGTTGGGGTTTTGGGTTGGATTTCCGGCGTGATTTTGTTTGGTTTTTGGAAATTTAGGGTTTGTTATGAGGGGAATTTGGGGAGGGATTGGGGTTTGTTTGTTTTGAGTGTTGGATTTTTGGTTTATAGGAATGTGGCATGGGTAGAGGGTATTTGCTGGATTGGAGCTAGTGGAAGGGTTCTTGAGATTTCTGGGGACTTTCTGACGGGGTTAATTTGGAGTGGAGCAACGGGCGTGGTTCTAAATCCCATGTGAGTTCTTTGTGTCTCTGTTCCTCTCTAGTTTTCCCTTTTTTTTCTTCAATTATTTTGTTGTTGTTTTTGTTTGATATCTATTTGATATTTAGAATCAAAGTTTAATTTGGCATTCCATTCAGTATATAGCCTTTAGGGTTAGCATCCATTTTTTTTTCTTTTCGTTTGATGATGACTTGACTGTATGTTCTTCGTGAATGAATGCATGGCATGGATCCTTGCGCGACTAATGATTTTATCAGGGAAGGAATAGATCCATGTGATTTCAATATAGTGAAATGATTGATCTATCTTGATAAGAAGTCGAAATTGCAAAGACTATTTTCCTTTATTGTGTTGATTTTTTGTGGCTCATAGTGGGTAGATGTCCAGAATATAAAAGCGATGGGTGTGTTATTGGAAATTTATACGATATTCTTTTAAACCATTGTTGAAGAAAATTTAATATGCGTCCTGTTTAACACATGTTTAACACATAGGATGCGTGATCTAGTGTGTCTGCATCACTCAGATTTATGGTCAAAACAAATTTCAACTTGTGGGTTGAAACGTAGATAAGTGTCATGTATCAAACTAGTACTTTATAAATGTGTAAATTAAATTAATGGACTAATTAGATGCCAGTTAAGGCGAAACTTTGTTGGGGAACAGATATTGAATTTTATTTTCTTTGCTTATGGGCTTTATTGAGCAGTGTGGAAGTAACACATGGTTTGACGGTATTCGTTCCTGTTTTCAATTAACAAGTCCCAGATAGGGATATCTAGTTTGGTGTATCAGTATGACCAGGCTTTTGGAAAGATTTGGATATTTTGCTTGAGGCCATGAACATGGTACTGCTCTTTGGCTTCTGCATGAATTCATTCGATCCTCAGTCTTAACATTGACAAAAAATGACTATTTATGTAGCTTTTGTTCTTGCTTATTGGGTGTAAGTAAATGAGTATTGGACAGAGGCTCCATTATAGTCACGATGGTACAAATTTTTGGTCTCAATGTTTAGACTAGATGTCGTTGATATGGGCATGCATTGTCATTAAAAAAGAAAAAAAAAGAAAAAGAAGACAATTGTAGTGTTCAAGGTGAATCTTCTTAAATCATTACTTGCTGTTGAGAGATGTTGTCAAAGTCCAGCTGAATTTTGTAATTTGCATATTGGTATGTCACTCATTTTATTTTCATTGTGTAAATTAGATATAACCGATCAGATTACCATGTATCAGCTGGTTTTAAATAATGAGTTCAAGGTGAATCTTGTTTAACCATTGCTTGCTGTTGGGATATTTTTTCAACTCGTGTTAGTCCAGCTCAATTTTGTAATATGCATATTGGTATGTCACACATTTTATTTTCATCATGTAAATTAGATATAACCGATCAGATTAGCATGCATCAACTGGTTTTGAATAAGGGGGGCGGGCTTGTATGGAGTGATCATAATCTTCAATTTTTTATGAATTGTTTTGCAGTTTTTTATGATCTTTGGGTGAATGTGTATTTCTATAGTAAAGGTTGTTTTGTTGTAGTAAAATTCTAGAACTGAATATTTCATCCTATCAAACAAGTTCCTGGTTTGCACTCTTTCTAACTATATAATTCAGAATATTATTGAGAATACTGATGAAGTGTAGGTATTCTCTTCCGAATAATCTACTTCATTAGCCTTTGCCAAATTCTTCATGTTTGTTTCTCCTAATATGATCTTGTAGATGCATTTGGCAGGCTGGTTACAATGATACTTACATATGACTTTCATATATTGAATTCCAGGTCTTACTTGTGCCATGGCTCTCAGGAAATACAAACCGTCGGGAAATACATCTTCAGCTAGTATGGTGCCTTTGGATTTTCCAAAGAAGGCCCTTGAAAAGGGCAATGGCTTGGATCCAGAGATGGCCCCTGGAAGCCTTCCTTTTGAGGCTGATGTAGATATTGACCTTAGTGAGGTCTACTTTTTGATTATGCATTTTCTGTCATCTGGCCCATGTAAGAGGACGTGTGGTCAATTGTGGAATGAGCTTTTGGAGCATCAACTTCTACCTAGAAGATACCATGCTTGGTACTCGAGGAGTGGGACAACGACTGGTGATGAGAATGATGATGGGATCTCACTCCCGTTGTGTTATCTTAAGCTGGTCGAAAGGTATTAACTATTATTTCTTCTCACAACATCCAGTGTTTTAGTGTGGGTTATTTGCAAATAATTCTATTAGCCCATACTTGGATTTTGAACAGTTTTGGTTATTGTAGCTTATGGTGCCCATGGCAAATGCTAACTTTTTCCATTGGCTAACAGTGCTTCTTGCAGGTTATTAGGATAAGAAATAAATCGGATATGCATTGTAATTGTATTTGCTTCTGTTTAATATCTTAGGTGCTCATGCTTGCTGATGTGTTTTAACTGACTGTCATTGTCTGAATTTTATGTGCTACTAAAGTTTATAATTATGTGGCCATACTGAAGCTCCTCTTCTGACTTACAATTGAGATTTCCAAGAACTAAGCTGGAAAGAAGGTGAAGATTTATGAAATGCACAAAGAGTAACAGCTAACAACTCATTATGGCTGCAATTTCATATACAGCTTCATTTGTGGTTTGTTTGTGCGTGAACTTGTTCATCTTTCTTTTGTGGTTATTGAGGGAACTCAGAGAAGATAAGTTTGGGATATCAACTGTTTTCCAGTGAGCTACGTGTTTTTGACTTTTAGATCCTTTTGTTCAGTTTGCTTCACTTTTTACTTTGTCTTAGTATCTAAAGGTTATCCAGAAATTTGCTTCTAGCAATTATTGCTTGTTCTGTTGAAACTTAGGATTAGGTGTATTCGTTTCTCCTTGTAATTTGTATTTCAACTGGTTGCTGTATATCCAGTCCTCTCTTTCTAGTGCAAACTGTATCTGAAGGATTTTTAAAGACCTTTTGTTTTTCAATATTGATTTATATCTGTGTAGATATCCTCACATTGAAAAAGACCACTTAGTAAAGCTTCTGAAGCAGTTGATGGTTAATTGCTCTCCCCAAAATGGTATTGTTGGTGGAAACCCTCCAAATGCAGCTGACGTACCTACACTCCTGGGAACTGGTTCCTTTTCACTGCTTGGATGTAAGTGGCATACTTAATATCTTTATGATCTGCGAGCTTGTCACACCATTATTATTTGTGGCCAGGTGTAGTTAGTAGTGGCTTCTTCTCCATTTTATGATTTCCATGTTTTGCTATGCCTATTCAGCTTCCAAGGATGTTGAAGACAAGAGAACAAATCAGTTGCCTCGTTACTTGCGCTGGCCACATATGCAATCTGATCAGGTCCGTGGGCTAAGTTTGAGGGAGATAGGTGGTGGTTTCGCAAAACACCATCGTGCTCCATCTGTTCGTGCAGCTTGTTATGCCATTGCCAAGCCATCAACATTAGTGCAAAAGATGGAGATTATAAAGAAGATGCGGGGTCACCAAAATGCTGTCTATTGCGGTATACATGTCATACTCAAATTTAGGCATTTTGTTTAAAAAGCCCTTGAGAATCAAGATGTCTGACATCTGATCATGTCATCACAAAATGACATTCTGATATATGTATTTCTGTGTTTCTTTTTCATAGCCATATTTGACCGGTCAGGCCAGTATGTTGTCACTGGTTCAGATGATCGACTTGTGAAGATCTGGTCAATGGAAACTGCATTTTGCCTTGCCAGTTGCAGGGGACATGAAGTATAGTTTGATGATCTATCATCTTGATTACAGATACATTACTTTTTCCTGTCCAGTCCAATTCACAAGCTTCTTAATTTGTTTGTTTTGAAGGGTGACATTACAGACTTGGCTGTGAGTTCAAATAATGCTTTAGTGGCATCTTCTTCAAATGATTTCATAATTAGAGTTGTAAGTTCCATGGTCTGATGCACATTTTTTGCAAATATTTATATCATGTTTTTCATTTTTCATTTTCTCACTTTACTACTGAATTTCATTCTTGCAGTGGCGACTTCCTGATGGACTGCCAATTTCAGTTTTGAGGGGCCATACTGGAGCTGTAACTGCTATTGCCTTCAGTCCCAGGCCAAGTTCTGTTTACCAGCTATTATCGTGAGTCTTATTTCTTGTACTATACCCTCAACCACTCTACCACCTATTAATTTTTACATGTCATTCCTAGTTATTAGAAGACGCCTGGACATGTCTTAATCCCTGTGTAGTATTTATTTATTTTCCTTATTTGTTAATTGGTGATTAAACCTTGATGAATGTCATGTTCATCATTTGTGAAGCTTATTGAATTTAGAACCTTTACATAAGCTTATCATTTCCATAGATTTTTCATTGAAGTCTTGACAATTTAAATGCACAAGGGTACGAAATCATATATAATGCTGGAAAACGTTCTATTTTCTTCTTCTTTTTGGCAATGATTTATAATCCTAGGGTTTGCATGTGTTTTTGATCTATTTGATTCTGGTACGTCTAATGATTTATTAGTCACGTACTCATGTGTTATGATTTTTCTTGGCCTCTCCTTATTGAGGGCCTCTGTTACCAGATAGCAATCTCTCAATTATCATATAGCCTGCTGGAAAATATTTTCAATTGTTGTTGGCTGAGTTCGCTTTTTAGTGAATTGTTGTATTTCTTGTGAATTCTTTTTATTATTTAGATGTTTAATGATTTAAGAAGATTTTGTTCTATGAATGTTTGACTTTCTATTTTAACAAATTGCCTGCTTAATAATCTTTTTGATAATCCTTGATCGAACAGATCATCTGATGATGGAACATGTCGAATTTGGGATGCTAGGTACTCCCAAATGAGTCCTCGAATTTACATGCCAAAGCCTCCAGATGTTTTACCTGGTTTGTGTACTTGCTGCTTTATAATTATTTCCTATATTGTGGTGGTGCTTCATTATCAAAATGTATATTGGAATGCTGGAACTTCTGGCAGGAAAGAGCAATGATACTGCTCCCAGTGCTAGCCAACAGAAGCATCAGATTTTGTGTTGTGCATACAATGCTAATGGAACTGTATTTGTTACTGGTAGCTCTGACACATATGCAAGGGTAATATTTAATTATCAATAGCAACCTCATCCATCTTAGGTAGCAGTTAAATGCACCATATAGAACCAACGTTTATTTTAGGCGAAAATTATTTACAATTTAGTTGGTTGCAGGTATGGAATGCATGTAAGAGCAATACTGAGGACTCTGATCAGCCAATTCATGAGATGGACTTGTTATCTGGCCATGAAAATGATGTCAATTATGTGCAATTCAGGTCCGTCGCTGTGGTTAGTGGGCTTTGTTTATAATTTCATATTACTTGCTTACTAACTATAGTTTCTTGATTTATATCAGTGGATGTGCAGTGGCGGCTAGATCCTCTACAGCTGATGCATTAAAGGAAGATAATCTCCCAAAGTTTAAGAACTCCTGGTTGGTGACTGTGTCTTTGTTTTTATCCATGCTAAACAATAGGAGTAAAAGATCTGCTGCAAGAGTGCACAATTTCCTTGCATTTGAACATAAATTTTTGTTTTTGGATTTGATGGATTGTCTTTATTTCAATATCTGTCTACATTTTTTAGGTTCACCCATGGCAACATAGTAACCTGCTCTCGAGATGGCAGTGCAATCATATGGATTCCAAAATCCCATCGGTCTCATGTAAGTTGATATTTTTTCCAAATTCTTTTTACATGTTTTCCTCTTTTTGATCTCTATTATCAGCTTGTGAAGTTTCCTTATCAATTCATGCTAGATGCCTAAAAACTTTCTAATTCCTGTAAATACTATGATGTTGTTTTTGGAATCAGTAATTTGATTACTTTTTCAAGAAAGATAGAACTAGATATTTTATTGTGCTTAATTCCCCCACCTTTTCTTCTAGAGGAATTTCTTATTTCTGTTTGTTTTTAAAGAAGATAACTTGAGGAAAGTTTTAACCACACAAATTACTGCTGTGCTTATCAAGGTTGTCATTTATATGTGTGTGTATATATATATATATATATATATATATATTAATTTAATCATAAAGTATACTTTGAAATTTGAACAAAATTTAACTCAAGGATAGAAAAATGATATGTGCCTTTCCATTTATCTTTGTACCATGCTATTTCATTTGTTTTAATTTCATTGTTATGTTCAGGGAAAAGTTGGCCGCTGGACACGAGCTTATCATTTAAAAGTTCCTCCACCACCTATGCCTCCCCAACCTCCCCGCGGTGGTCCACGGCAAAGATTTCAGCCTACTCCTCGTGGTGTCAACATGATTGTCTGGAGCCTAGATAACCGATTTGTGCTTGCTGCTATCATGGGTGTGCCTGATATGCCTCACTTCCTAAGAATTTGATCTGTTTTGGCTGGGCTAATTTTTTTAAATTAGTATTTACTGGATAGAAATTATGTTTCTTGATTATTTTTGTTGATAGGGAATTTATGGGAAAGAATGATCAAGCTTTGACTCAGTGAATCTTGGACATTCAATATTATCCACATTATAGCTTAATAATATGGATAAAAATAATAATCAAGTTATTAATGTTATTATTATAATTCTAGTTTTAATAATTTTGGTAAATGAGCCAATTTGTTAAAGCAGTTACATATCTTGTTCTGGAGTCCTAGGAAGTAGGGTTGAAGTTCATGTATGGTTAAGCCGAAGAAAGCCCCTTTATGGCAGACTAGCATATCATGCCCATCAAAGCTTTTGGATTTATGATATATGTCTCAACCATATTGTGATGCTTAATGTACTTGTGTTTTGCAGATTGCAGGATATGTGTTTGGAATGCTTCAGATGGCAGCTTAGTCCACTCCTTGATTGGTCACACTCAATCAGTAAGTTTTCTGCCCATCTCTTTTCAAGCTAGTTGATCTTAATCAGCTCTTTATCAAATATTGCACCCATAATAATTAAATGTATTATCCATAATGATCAAAAGCGTCCCATCACTGACCCGTCATAGGTTCCCGTGGCTTTTGAAAAGTGTATGAATAAGCCAGCCATTTTCTAGATCTATGATAATTTTTCCATTGTTTACTTTGACATTTTATATTGACAACTGATTGTAGAATCTTTTCACCGTCAAATTTGTTAGAGAAGCCAACCCCTCATAGGTGGACCATTTGTTAGTTATCAACTTGTGGCTGGCTGATCTATAACAGGAATATTGTTCATTTGTTGCTATCGGATAAGTTGCTATTGGATAAGTCATCTACTTGTCTCCTCCCAGGCATGTTTCAGTTCAAACCATACTTCTCCTTTTGCTACTTAATGTTTTTCTTGTTTGCGTTCACATTATAGCATGATTGCAAAGACCTCAACTTGTCTTTGGTTACTGGTTCACTTTATGGCTGATTAGTATTTAGGTTGCCGTAAGCTATTCCACCTCCTTGTGAAACTGTTTATGCAATTTATTAGTTGTAATCTCAATGTCTAGATCTTTCTCAGTGACATTTGGATGGTCTTTGTTTTTTTGGATTCTGGGGTTGCTGAGTGAACCTTGAGCTGTTAAAGACACCATTGATACATAATGCAGTGAAGTATTTTTGGTAGCCATCTTCATTATCTCAAGATATTAATGAATAGATCTGGTTTCTCCTTTAACCTAGAGTGTAGGTTATTTATTGTCTCCGTTTGTCTCCAGACCTTAGTTTTGATATGGCTGCTTGTGCTGCTATATAGTGTTCACTAAAGTTTGATGGCATCATTGCTACGTCACGAGTGAGGAGGAATTCTTTTTTCTTGTTGAGGGCAACAGTTGAAATTGATAGATTTTTTTTTTTTTTTTGTCTCTATTTGGCTTGATTTCTTCATGGACCACAATAATATCAATTTTGCTCTCAAAGTATAAATGGCTCAATTTATTCTGAACAGCTTTTTGGAAAGGGTTGGGGATGTAATTTTCTCAACGTTGTGTCATAAGTTTCACATTTGTACTTGGATTGCAATTGTTGCTTATTCAGATTTTTGTACATCATTTCCTTGATAAATTTGGCTGCTGATGGGCATGTTAAAGTTATTTGCTGATTCTTGTATGAATGCTGGATTCCTATCTGTTGAATTTGTATTTTAATTCAACCTTTATTTCTTGCATCAGTCCTAGAAGTTGGTCAAGACAACTGACATGCTTGAGGGCATGTGGTTCATATACTTTACCTCATCTTAAATTTCTGTTGACCAAGTCCTTGTGTTGATGCTAGTTTTTTTTAAGTTTTCTTACACTTTTGTGTCCTATTTTGTAAACCTTTGCATTTCAGGGACACAAGATTTGTTCCATCCCTCTCATTCAAATGCCCATGCCTTCTGACCTCCTTAGCTATGCCCGTCCTAAAACTTAACTTGCTACAGACATATCTCCGCCTCATGGTTCCTCAATTCTTGCTCTTTGAATAATCAACTTGGAAATCTTTTTGTGGAAGTTTGACTACTGAACAACTCTCATGTTCTCTCATCCTCTTACACTTGTTCCTTTGTTGTTTCTTTTTCTTTATGATGTGCATTACTGCTGACTTGTGGTGATTTTAGTGTTGTGTTAAAAAAACTGTTAACTGTCTTGCTTCTATTAGTTCATCTGTAATAATTTCTTTGTGATGCATTTCCCTACTTTAAATTGCAGACATTTGTCTTGGATGTTCATCCATTCAACCCACGGATAGCTATGAGTGCTGGATATGATGGAATAACCATCATATGGGATGTGAGTCTCTGATACTTGCTCCGCTTGTCATTCTCTTTGCTCAGATTAGTCTGTCTTGATCAACCTGTTTCTTGGTTTTCTACTATCCTAGATCTGGGAAGGTACTCCAGTGCGGATATATGACATTGGGCGCTTCAAGCTGGTGGATGGGAAATTCTCCCCGTAAGTAAGCTGTGTATGTTGCAATCATGGCTCTTCATGTGTTTCTCCTAATTCTCTTCAACATGGCATGATTCACATTTTAGCCATGTCCATTGAAGATAACAATAGCAGCACCTTAATAGTTATGGAGCGTAGAGGAACATTCTGTTGCCCCCACTCTTATCTGTTGTTCCTTCATGTGAAACTGAAGTTACTGTACATGTAAAATGCTGTGTTCTTTTTCTAGAGATGCTTAATTTGCTATAGAATCCAGGAGATATATGCATAGTGCTGCATCACATTGGTATACTGCATGCTTAGATATGGGACTGCACCGGAATATATCCCGTGCATAGGCCAACTGGGTCCAGCTGTGAGTGTGTCAGCCTGATCCCAACACATCAGACACCCTAACTATAGTTATGAAAAGGTAATCGGGAATACAAGGACTGGAATTTCCCTCCAAACTAAAAGTGTACTGAGTTGTATGTATTGTTTAATTTCAGATTTCTATTTTTAACTTCTCCATTATCTTTGGTGAAATCTGTTGAGTTCTAGCTTTCCCTTCTGTGTCTTTTCTGAAAATTTCAGAAGTAAATCCCATGTGTGTTGTTGCTCTTATCCGTTAGTCTATGGTAACCATTGATTCAATACACCTTGTCCCTCATAACTGGCCAATTAGTAAAGTACTACGTATTTGCCTTTTAGTAGTGTTTTTGACGTACATCTGTGTTTCTTCAATTTTCACTCCAATCATTGGCTTTGGTGACTAGGGCTAATTGTGTTGGAAAAACTGATTTATGTGGGTTGTTTGATTGCAAAAGTCATTCATATAGCTCAAGCATTAGATTTGTGTTTTGGTCTTTTATGATACAGGGACGGTATGTCAATTGTTCTTTCGGATGAAGTGGGACAAATATTTATTATAGCTACTGGACAAGGAGAGTCTCAAAAGGATGCACAATATGATCAGGTACATTCTAATCTCATAATATTTGTTTTGGCTAGTATGCTAGTATGTTATGTTGTATAACTCTGATCTGATTTTCTTTTATGATTTCTTGACAGTTTTTTCTTGGTGATTATCGGCCACTTATTCAAGATACTCATGGAAATTTTTTAGATCAGGTATTGTTTTATCTTCTTCTGAGTATTGTAAAATGTTAAGTATCACACAGTTTTATGACTATCAGAATGCTTTTCTTTGTGAACCTAGTCCATGCTGTTAATAGTTTTTTTTTCCTTTTATATTTTGCATTAGAAAAAGTACATTTGTTTTATTCGGTTCACTTCATTGAGCACTCTTTTTGTTTTATTGAATATTCATGTTGTAAATTTAATTCAAAGCTGTTCAATGTATGTTAGAAGCCAAATATTGAATTACTTGTTTTACTTTGCCCAGGTGAAAGTCCTGGAATTTGCAAGCATTTTGGATTTAAAATGATTTTAAATTATTTGAGTGTGGAGTTTATACATTTATGCGCAACTTTTCTTCATTATTTTCCTCCAATGAATGTCTTTATTGATGCCTAGTCTAGTATGCTCATCTGAATGATCTGTTCTCTTTGTTTGATAATGTATAATATTAAACAAAGACCTGTTTACCATCTCCTACCTTATCTAACAATATCATAATACCAGCCTGTTAACCATTGGCAGACGTAATCTTTATCATCTAATACACCCTTGTAGTTTAATTATCTTTCAGTATAATGGTGTGCTTACCAACTAAAGAAGTGTAGATTCCAGGCCAACTGGGTTTGAAGTTTTTTTACTTCAAGAAGCTGTTCCACATTGATTTCTCTGATTTTTGCTGACAAAAAGGCTGTAATTCCTGTATCACATTGACTACCTAGATCAAAGCTTGCATAAGGCTGTAAAACAAGATTTGACAAGAAAGATCTAGCTAACTGCTTTTTAGTTTGATTGCATGGAAATGTGCATCCAGCTTTGTTGTGTATACTCTGATTACTCAAAATCAGAATGTAAAATCAATATGAGATTCACATGGAAATAATTTGTCACAATTTATCTTGTTTCCTGGCTAGTGAATGTGTACTTGATAATGTTTTGAATCTTTTGATGATTCACATTGAAAATAATTTTCCTTCAACTCCCTTGATTTATTCTATTATTACTTACCTTTATTACAAGGGCAGAAAACCATTTTAGTGTTCCTAGAATTGAGCTAGACTGGCTTAATTTGCTTTTTGTACAACAATAAATTCATACCATTTGATTCTAGGTCCTTTTTGTTTCTACTTTGATTTTTTTTTTTAATTAGATCAAGTCCTTGCTGTTATTTGTGCTGCAGGAAACTCAACTTGCACCATATCGTAGGAATATTCAAGATCTTCTTTGTGATTCATGTAAGTCGTCGTGTTTATTTTTTTAGGCTAATAATGAGCTTTATTTTTCCATTGTGTTATCACTCATTTATATGCACTGCAGATGCAAGAAAAGCTTAATTTGATTCCAATTTTTAGCTTGCAAACTATTAAATTTCATTTTGATATTTGCTTGAAATGTGAATCACTTGAAATTTAAACCGAAGTGATGAGGGCATTATACTTGCTACTCTTAGGTTTCTTGTCAAAATCCTGGTAGCAACAAATATGTTGGTTAATATATTTGTTTTTTGCTATATTTAAACTGAATTGTTGAGTGGCTGAGTTCGAACTGAACAGTTAAAATTTGAGTTCCACCACAATCTGAACTCAAGATAGCTCTTACCAATTATCTTGCTGAACTTAAGTCTGGCTAAGCTAGCTTGAGTTTGGCTTATCACAGCCATATTTATTGTTATCTCAATGTTTGCTTTTTTTGTGGAATGACAGCTATGATCCCTTATCCTGAACCATACCAGAACATGTACCAGCAGCGCCGGTTAGGTATATTGGGAATCGAGTGGCGTCCACCTTCTATGAAATTTGCAGTTGGTCCTACATACAATGTAAATTCAGGGGATTTTCAACCGCTTCCAATTATAGATCTGGATCGTTTGGTTGAACCCTTGCCAGAGTTTGCACTCTTAGATGCTATGGATTGGGAACCAGAAAATGAAATGCAAAGTGATGATACGGACTCCGAGTACAATGTTACAGATGAGTGTTCCAGTGAAGGGGAGCGTGCAAGTTTAAGCAACAGTTCTTCTGGAGATCCTGAGTGCAGTGCAGAAGACGTCCGAGCTGACCATGCTAGCAAGGAAGGCCTGCGCAGGTCCCGAAGAAAGAAACACAAGTCAGAAGTAAGTAATGGTTGTCAAGCTCAGTCATTTTTCTTGTACTTACTAATGTTTGTCATTCTTTGGCCAGGTTGAGTTCACGACTTCTTCAGGGAGACGAGTTAAAAGAAGAAATCTAGATGAGCGTGATGGTACAATCTCAAGGTCTCGCAAAACTCGGAAGTCAAAAAACAGAGGCTTAAATTCAAAAAGCAAGTCATCCACCTCAAAGACATTAAGACCTCAGAGACGTGCTGCACGCAATGCCCTCAATTTATTTTCTAAGATCCATGTGGGTTCTTCTGATGGTGAAGAAGAAGAAGAAGATGATGATGATGAAGAGACCACATCCTCAGAAAGTGATTCAGCTCTCCCAGAATCCAACACTCAAAGCAACGAATCAAATCTGACAAGTCCGGTAAAACTTGGTGGGGATAAAGACGCCTCTGGGGATGAATTTGAAGATGTTAGGAGACCTCCTCTGCTCACTGATACTCAAACAAGTGTGGGAAATAAGAGGAGGCTGGTTTTTAAACTCCCTCGTCGTGATCCTAAGCTAGTTGTCTCTTCAGAAACAATGAGAGCTGAATGCAGTGCTCAAGCTGGCTTGGAATTGTCTAATATAGCTAATGCTGATTCAAATAACCTTGATGGAAGCTATTCTGGTTTCAGTAGACCAAAACAACCTCTGGAGGATGGAGCTGATGGAGTATCATCTCAAAAGGGTGTTATTGGTCAGTTAAAAGAAAGCGAGCCTACTGAAAAATCAGATCAGATGAATTTCTCTGGAGGCTGCCAGGGTAACACAATTAAATGGGGAGAAGTAAAGACACGTTCTTCAAAGCGCTTGAGATTAGGTGACACATTGATTGCAGAAACTTGGCCTGCAGCTAATACAGGCACTGATAACCAGAACATCATTTCAAGTGATTTTAATGGGCGTACAAAATCTGATGATGATTGTGGATTGTCATCCAGTTCCATGAATCAAGTTCATGGAGATAAAGATCAAAAAGGCTACAAAGTAGAAGTAAATTTTCAAGGAAGTGGCTTGCAAGGACTTGATGGTGCCAGAGTTAAGGGGCTTTCTCCTGAGTATGCCAGGCCAGATTCTTTAGCACTTCAGAATTTCTCTAGAATCGCTGACCAACAGGGGGAAGTTACATTGCCTGCCATATCTAATGGCGACAGAATCGAAATGACTGGGCCCTTGCACGAAAAATACCAAGATTGCCATGTGGCTAGTGATTGCAGAGCTGATGATGAGCTGCCTAAGGCAAGTGCTGGAAACAATGGAGATGATAATAAAGAAGTCGAGAGAATTGTTCAACCCGTATTTCGAAGGTTAAGGATTAAAACAAAAGGATTATTGAATGAAGCGAGCAGTTCATCATCCAAGTTACAATCTGTTGCGCTAGATGATCGAAGAACCTCTGAGTGTGATTTAATGTCTGCTGGTGTGGAACTGAATGGAGAAAACTTAAGTTCAGCTGTTCATGAGGAGCATGAAAGCACTAGTTGGCCAACTCCAGACCATCAAGAACTTATGTATAATGGGTCTAGAAGCTATGGGATGAAGGAAAATAAGAATGGCAGGTTATCCAATTCCCATGACTTAGAGAAATTAAATGTAGATTCGGATGGTAAGACATTTAATGCCGTTTATAGGAGGTCAAAATCACATAAGATTAGGAAGAATTCTGAAGGTGATGTCCATAATATGGAGGAAAGAATTGATTCTGATAACCATTTTGGAAATGTAAAAGTGGATTTTGGTGATAATTTTGTTGATGGTGTGCGTAGAACAAGGTCCATGGGCCTTAGGGTAACTGGGGAAGAGTCAAATCCGACTGTAAACAACTTCAAGCCAAGAGAAAGCTATGGTTTTGCTGAAACATCGAGAAATGGCGGAAAAACTGCTTTAAATGGGCGTGATCAATTATTTTCAGATGAATGGAAGTCTACCTCTAGACCTACATTAGGTTTAAGATCTGCTAGAAACAGAAGAGAAAACTATAGTAGTTGTGAACTGAGACCCTTGGATAAAAGAAAGTACCATCAACCTATAAGGAAACTTTCATGGTTGACGTTGTTGGAACATGAGGAGAGCTATCGATATATTCCACAGCAAGGTGATGAAGTTGCGTATTTGAGACAGGTAATAATGGTCTTCTGTGGTATGGTGGTGCCGTAAGAGCGGTGCAACTATTGTGAACATCTTGAAATTCAATTAACTGCTTTTAACTAACCTTTCAGGGCCATGAAGAATATGTCAAATCATATCGTTCTCAAGAACCAGTGCCTTGGAAATTTGTCAAAGGAAGCTTAAAGGCTGTGGAATTTTGCAAAGTTCGAGACCTTCATTACTCTACTCTCCCGGGCTCCGGGGAAAGCTGCTGCAAGCTTACTCTTGAATTTACAGATCCTTCATCCTGTGGGGTTGGGAAAGCCTTTAAGTTGACTTTGCCCGAGCTTGTTGCTTTCCCGGACTTCCTTGTGGAAAGAGCCCGTTTTGAAGCTGCTATTGAGAGGAATTGGACGCACAGAGACAAGTGTCAGGTTTGGTGGAGGAATGAAGATGGAGATGGCGGAAGCTGGTGGGAGGGTCGGATTTTGGCAGTAAAGCCTAAGTCTCCCGATTATCCTGATAGCCCATGGGAGAGGTATGTCATTCAATATAGAAACGATTCTTCTGGGCAGCACTCACATAGCCCATGGGAACTACATGATGCTGATAGCCCATGGGTGCACCCCCACATTGATGACCGAAGCAAAACTAAGCTGTTGAGCTCTCTTGCCAAGTTGGAGCAAAGCTCACTCAGAAATCAGGTGCGTCTTCATGGAAATCAATTCTTGTGATCAAATTGACATAATAGTCTGTTTGACTTATTATTTGACATGTCTCTATTTACTCGCTCAAATGAATTAGGACTATCATGGTGTTCAAAAGTTGAATCAGGCAGCACAAAAGTCTGATTTTCTGAACAGGTACATTTGTTTTTACAAATGCAGTGTAGTGCACAATTATTCACATAGTTATACTTATTTTTCCTGCGCTTTGATTTATGGATAATTTATTCAACACCAAAAAGAAGTAAATTATTTTGAGACCAGCTTTTCTTTTTAGCCACTGCTTCAAATGAAATTTTCTTGTCAGGCAATGGGTTAGGTGTTATTAGTGGTGCTTAAGAAAGATGGGTTTATCTCTATGCAATTTGCCAAAACAAAACTGGCCTAGGGCCTTGTTTCATTACTATCAAAACTAGTTTTATTGGTGCTGTAGAAAAGTCTTGGCGGTTTATCACATATAAATTTCTCTTTTTGGCATTTCAATTTTGTTTGATGGTGAAAATATGTACTATGTGGAACACTATGTTAGTATCACAATAGCAATTATAACAGTGTTTCTAGTAATCTAATCTTTTCTGAAATTTTCATTTGTTGTTTCCCTCAGGTTCCCCGTTCCGCTATCACTTGAGATAATCAAGATGAGATTGGAGAACAACTACTACCGCAACGTGGAGGCGGTGAAGCACGATGCTTCGGTGATGCTGTCGAACGCTGAGTCCTACTTCGGCAAGAGTGCAGAGATGACGATGAAGATGAGGCGGCTTTCGGATTGGATAACAAGAACATTTTAGTCATAGAACACAGAAAAACAATTTTGTAGGTGGAACTTTAGCCTCAAGAGAAGTTGAAGCATTCTTCTGCATTATACCCATCCTTTTCCCCTACATTTTTAACTTATTAGGTATCTCATTGGTCCAATATTTTTTTTGGTGGAATTGGTTTTACTTTGGGATATATATTTGTTTTGAGGGCCCACTTCAAATAGGGAGGAAAATCAAGTGGGAAATGGCCCGCCATGAATTCTTTAAATGTATAGACACCCGTTTCCTTCAATAATAAAAATAGAAAAAAAAGTAACAAAGAGATGCAACTCCAAGCCCTTTTTACACTTGGTTTGTCTTTCATTATTTGCCTTTTTTTTTTTTTTTTGATAAAAAGTTTGTGTTTGTCAGATACCAATTTTAATAATTTCATATTTTTTTAAGTCAAGGTCTTTCATTGTTCATTGTTCAACAATGGTAAAAGTTTTTATTAATAATAATTACTATGGTTTGGCTGAAGCTGGCATCGATGGTGCTTATTGAGTGGTTATAATGACTTGTTTTAAAGCGGTTTTATTTCTAATGAGTTTGTTGATGTAGCATTAATATGACGCTGATTCGTGGGATCAAATATTTGTGGCTATGAGTGAAATAAACCCCAAGTTTTGAAGTACATAAAACACTGAAAATGATTAGCTGAAGCTAATCATAGACAGATCAGAAGTTGATATTCTTTATTAAATTAGCAAGAAAAAATAAAATAAAAACAATACATTATCACCAAAGAATTGCAAAATTTTTTTGCAATAATAATAATAATAATAATGGAACTTGGTTTATAGACCTGTGTGTAAATAAATATTAGGGCAGCTACCCAAACAGTGTTACCTCTCTGACAGGGAACACAAAAACTTTGGGTTAATTCCTTAAATTGCCTACTTTAACATTGATGGCTTCATAAATTGTCATCATCTTTATCCAGTGATGAAGATAGGAAATTTAAAATGAAGCCATCAAGCTCACCCTCCAGCACAGAATCCGGGTCTGAGACTTCATAGTTCGTCCGAAGATCTTTAACCATTCGGTAAGGCTGAAAAGCGAAAATACAAAAGACATCACACAAGGAACAAAGACGAGAAAAGTACGATGAAAGATATAATACTGACATGGAGTACATAGCTCCGTATGTGGTTGCCCCAACTGATTTCGGTGAGGGATTGAGTGTGCTCTGCATTCAGCTGCGCTTGCCTTGCCATCTCGAGCTGGTCCAACCTCGATTGAAGTACAGACATAGCTGATGCTTTATTTGAATGTTGTGATCTGTGTTCATTATTGACTCAAGACCATCAGTTCTATCTCTTGAGGTGATATAAACTTAAATGGGAAACATAGAAAGGTGGATTTCATCAGGCATTTGAGAAACTAATTTCATAAATAATATATTGAAAGAAATCATTACCTTTCATTTTGACAAGTTGCAGAAATTCCGGTCGGTATGTGGGTGATTCTGACTGCACTCTCCGTTGTGTTTACATGCTGGCCGCCAGCACCCCCAGCACGAAAACGTTCAATACGAAGGTCCGATTCTTTAATCTGATATCGGGTAGAGACATCACCCAGGATTGGTATTACCGCTACGGCTGCAAAAGATGTATGCCGCTTCTTTGCACTATCAAATGGGGAAATTCGAACCAATCTATGCACCCCAACCTCTGCTTTGGCATATCCGAATGCATACTCTCCATCTACTTTGATTGTAGCACGCTGCAAAGGAGATTTCTATGTGAATAAACTGTAGGTATACAACACAGAGCTTCCCTGTCATTAGTTCCCATAATTCAACTTGGAAGCAAAATATAATTTGACAAGCATTAGCTACTGTCTTTCCCATAAAACATAAGTTACTCCCCCAATGGAAGATAAATTGCTAATTTCAAGTATTTCAAAACAAACATCATTAAAAATTAATTAGTTTTGCAATTATTGCATGATTTAGGGATCAAACCATCAATTCAAATCAAGTGTAATTTTTTTGGCATACTCAGAGAAAAGCTGAAGTTATGCATTAAATAAAGAGATCATTCACTTCCACATGACGTAAAAAGCATTCAGATGCTATAAGAAGCATACATTAATAAGTTAGAAAATGAACCTTTATTCCTGCAACCTCACCAGGCATTTCATCAACAATTGTGACCCCGTAACCATGGCGTTGAGCCCACATTGTGTACATGTTCACAAGCATTGCAGCCCAGTCCATGCTCTCAGTTCCTCCAGCTCCTGCTTGAACCTATACCATGGTAATCTAAATCCTGAGATCCCACCCAACACCAGAAATGTGAAAACATAGAAGCATACTAACATGCTTGGAAAAATATATTGGTTCACTCAACCTGCTCTTAAGTGTAAACTCTTTTTAGCTTAGCTACGAAATGTACCTGTCCTATTCATCAATATCAAGCTTACTCAAGAAACTGGAACCAGGTTACAAAGTTTAAGCATAAACTGAACATTTGCGAGGTGGCTTTACAAGTTCAAGAAAAATACTAAAGCAGGAAACATAGAGTGCAATTATCAGTGAGATAATTGCATGATAAGCTAAAAAAAAACACGTAAGTTATTCCCCGCCTTATGCTGTAAGAAAAAACTAACAAATGAACTCTTGGGGTTACAATCTTATTTTTCAAATACATTAGGTAGATAGCATAAGAGACAAAAAAAAATATACCTCTATAAAACAAGAGCAGGAATCATTTTCACCAGCTAACAATGCTTCAAGCTCTTTCTCTTTAGCTGTTCTCCTCATATAAATTAGTGCTTGCATAGATTCCTGGTTAAGTGACAACAAAGAGATTAAATTGCAGTTATCATACATAACAAATCCCTTGAATGAATTATAAACACAATAATGGCATACTATGTAGCATTTTGTTAACTAGGAAGCATGGGGATAAGAAACCAATTTAATGAATTAAGTATATAATCAAAATATACAAACTTTCAACAGAAACACATAAATATCAAATAACAAGTCTTCTTCCTTGTAACTATGATAATAATATCACAAGAATGTGAAGAATTAGAAAATACATGCCTAAAATAGGAAGCCCACCAATTCCAAATGCTGGTCGTTCTCTTCTCGAGCAAGCTTCAGCATATCAATGTGCTCAAGCAAGTCTTGTTCAAAACCCTTTACCTCTTTCATCTTGCTCATTAATCCTCCATGCTCACGACTAACTGTCCCCGCATAAACTGGATCATCCCAAAGGTCCGCCTTGTTAATTGTTGCAGATAACTGCTCCAGCCTCACAACCATCTTTTTCCACTGTCATAATATACTCCTTTTACTTTATAAACAAGCCAAGTTCACAAGATAACCTTTTCAAACATCTAGAAGTTCTCATCATCAGAGAATCTATTCTCCAAAATCCATAATTCAGTGTCAATATAAGTACGAATTCAATACTAATACAAGTTTTCAACTTTAATGCAGCGCGAAAACAGAGAAAAATAGGAAGTAAACCAGAGAAACTATTTTCCACTTCCAAAATATAATCTTTCTATTTTTTAGAAACAAATTAAGTTCACAAGATTAAAAAAAAAAAAAAAAATCCAACCTTTTCAATTGTCAAAACTCCACAATTCACCATGTAAGCACAAAATCAAAGCCAATCTGATATTTGAGAAATCTAAAAGAGGTTAGCTAGCAAAGCACCTGCAATCGCTTCTTGATGAGCTGAATAGACTGGGCAATGGCAGCGGCGTGGCTCTTCCAATCCCCATCATCCTCGTCAAGTATCGTCCATCCCTTAGCCACAATTCCATCCACCGTTAGACCATCAGACGTCGCCGCCACTGAAGAAGAAAACCATCTGAACCTTGTCGGAAAACAAGAAAAATCCAACCTTCCCGAGCTCCCAACAAATCCAATACTCCCATTAAGACCCCTAATCCGAGGCCTTGTTGAGTGGAAAGGTGATTGAAGAAGGGAGAAGAAGATGGGGATCCTGAGATTAGAGCTTTTAGTGAGAGATCGCTTGAGAATGGAGAAGAAGAGCATGGTTTTGGTGCTCTAATGGCGCGCTAGGGTTTCTCGAGGGTTTTGGAAACGAAGGGCTTCGTTGCAACACACTCATGAGAGTCTCACGTTCTTCGCACGTGACACGCTGGCGCGAACCATCATGGTGTGTCACGTGAGTCTGGCTCATTGGGAGTATTTGCACATTGCTCCCTGACGTGTTCTTTAATAACATTTAGATCCTCCATTCTGGTGATAATTCTGAAAAATATTATTTTAAATGTGTTTTTACAAATAAATAAATAAATTCCTGAAATATTTTATATTTTAAACCCAAATAATATATTAACGCTTTATGTTAAAAAAATTGTTGTGTTTTATGATCTCATAAGTTTTTATGTGTTCATGAATTATTTTGATTTAATTAATTTTTTGTTTAAAGGAGCTATTTCATTGGTTTTGTGTGTGTGTGTGTGTGTGTGTGTGTGTGTGTGTGTGTGTGTGTTTTTTTTTTTTTGTAAATGTGATCAAGTCCCATGTTAGGATCCGACACACAGGAGAAATTGAGCTATACAACACCTGTGCTCTTCACTTGTTCGAGTTGGGATTTGAGTCTGTTTCATCAACATGACAAACACCATATGTAGAGAACCCAATACTAATAAGATCAAATGATGACTGCGTATTGGTTTTATTTTTAATAATTATACTTGAAAAACAAATGCTACATGTATTAATATAGAGTTAATATCTCAACATACATGCGGTTACACCATACATGAGCGAGGTTCAAACTTGCCTCCTCAACAAGGACATGAAAATCCTATGCAGGAGATCCGGTGTCAAATATATATATATATATGACACTAGGCGATAAAACACCACCATTTAAGGTTTATAGTCATGGAACATGCATCGATATAGAATGTATCGTCAAACTCAACAATATTGTGCCCTCATCTTACGTAAATTTCGATCTTGGGTTTTTTTAAAATGAAAATCTTACACAAAAAACCCAGTACTGATAGATCAAATCCGGAACTAATAGACCAAGCTAGTGTTGGTTCAATAAATCAAAACATCATTAGCTACCCTTAAAATTTTATATTTTTCAAAAATCATGCAGGAAAATTTAAAAAGAATCCAAGGGTTATAAGTGAAAAAAGAAATGCCATGTGCATTTAGTCATGGTCGTTGTGGTAGAAATTATCACAGTGCCACGTCAGCAGTGTCTTTTTCGGGTTTATAATCTCGGATCCAAGGGTGTCGTAATCCGACCCGTTAAGGAATAGTCCAAAGATTCCACCGCTCCGGCCATCGTCCCCCCCTCTCTCTCTCTTCCTCTCCACCCCTGCCTCTCTTCTCCAAAGCTTCGATCCAAGAATCCCAAAGATCTCTGGTATTTTGAATCCATGCAGATCTAGATCTTTTGTTTTTCGATGTTTTCTCGTTGTTTGATCGTTTCTTGATCTGAAATTCGATGAATTTTGATGTAGATCTCAAGTCTGATGATGATTCAGTTGTTGTTGATGTTTTGTAGTTGTGGAGAGGATGCATCGCGTTCCGGCGACGATTGAGGAGCAGCTGATCTTGAAGGCGATCGGGGAGGAATGCCCTTGGGAGAACCTCCCCAAGCGTCTGCAGGCCACTCTTGCATCGAAGGAAGAGTGGCACCGGAGGTTTAGTTTCTTTTTCATCGTGTTCTTGTTTCTTTTCTATGTTTCTTGATGTCATTGTCTTCATATCCAATGGATTCTTTGAATTATCAAGTGTTTAGGTAGTAAAGAATGTTATGATATTTTGATGCATGAGGTTGGCTTGTGCAAGCTTGGGCTTTGCTCGATCTAGATGTGATGTTTGTGTTGGAATGGTTAAAGTAATTTTTGTTGTAACATGGATAATGATGAGAACTTATTGGATGATCAGTGCTCAATAATGTATTTGGGGCATTTGTATTACTGTGAAATATCTTGTATAGCTCTAACTATTAAGTATATTCGAATGTCTTCCATGAGACAGTTCCATTGTAATATTGTGCTATTGGATGTTCTGTATCTAGTGTAGCACTAATTTTAACCTGATTAATAAATGTAAGAGTTTCTTAATTGATCATATTATGTATCAACTCTTGTCTGGGTACAAGTCTTGTGATCTTTATGCTCAATTTTTGGTCATGGGAGATATCTATAACTTGCTACTTTTAAGCTTTCAGCATGCCGAAATAAATAATCCAATAGTATGCATTTCGTTTTTGTTAAGCTAGAATCTTTAGATTTTTTTGTAGTATCTTGGGTCTTACACTAAGGTGCACAGATTTGTTGGGCTACCATTCAAACATAGTCCTTCAAAGTTGCATATTTTTTATGTAGTTGTCACTCTTGATACTGTTTAATTTGTCACCCCTTTATATCAGATAAATAGCATTTAAAGTTTCTTATTATTAGTATTTTTTTAAATCCCCTTAAGTAGATGTTCCTGCCATGTATGCATTTGTGGAATTTTTGTGTAATCAAATTCAAGGTCTGTGAGATTGAAAATCAAATTTCTGGTTTACTTCTCCATGAGTGCAGGATAATAGACTATTGCATTAAAAAACGATTGCAGTGGAATACTTGTTTTGCACGTAAAGTATGCAAAGAAGGAGAATATTATGAGGAGATGATGCGTTATTTGCGTAAGAACCTTGCAGTATGTATCGAACCTTTCTTTTTGTCTACTTGGTCACATATTAATTTTTTTTAATGAACAGTGTCTTGTGGTTCCCATATTTGTTTCTCTCATTTGGAAAATGGATAACTTTCATATGCTTCTATTTCTTTATTGACTTTTTCTTTTTGTTCACTTACTGAAATTGAAGCCGTCTTTAAACATAAATTTGTCATGCATATGTCAAGCAGTAGTACTAGTTTTATTTCTACCTTCTTGCATGACTATTTTTTCTTTCTGTAAGTTTCATTTTAACATTTTCAATTCAATTTGTTGGCAGCTATTTCCTTATCATCTGGCAGAATATGTTTGCCGAGTTATGAGGGTTTCGCCATTCAAGTATTACTGCGATATGATCTTTGAAGTTATGAAAAGTGGTAATTCCTATGCTTAGATGTACATAATCATTTACTGATCACTGGTGACGAGCTGCTTGCATCATATGGCGAATACGTTTGAACTTCTTTAAAAACTACACTCTAACATATTGATGATATATTGAAGTTTGGCTGTTAGAATCTCATTTGCCATTTTCATGACTGGGTTGGGAACTAAATCTCTCATGTCAAACATATCAAAGAAATATAATTGTTGAGCCAAATTTGGAGTTGCATAACTCATTTTTGTTAGTATTTTGCATCTTAATGACCAATTTAAAACGTAAATAAAAGACAAAACAGCGTAAATTCTTATTTACTGCTTTTTCAAATTGTGACTACAATGTAATCATTGTTTCAATATGATCAGATTGAATAAAATAGTATTTGCAGGACGTTACTCACTTTTATCTGATAATTAAATTTAGCAGAACCTTGCATCAAATTGTGCCATGACTTTGCTGTCTCTCTTGCAGAACAACCATATGACAGCATCCCTAATTTCAGTGCTGCTGATTCATTACGACTAACAGGAATAGGAAGAAATGAGTTTATTGACATAATGAACAAGTGCAGATCGAAGGTATTGGTTTGTTCATTCTTTTTAGCATATATACACTTGCTTATATCAAAGTTGCAAGCTATTTCCTTATAGTTTTCAGCACTAATGTTGCCAGTACCTTTCAAATATCTATTTTGATGCATATTACCCTCATCTTTGTCCTTGTTAGTACAGCATAATGTGTTCAATTGGTTTTAAGAAGTCAATAAATTTTCCTGTTTTAATAGGTTTTGTGCACCGTGCATGGCCTATCTGTCATGTAGAATGGTTTATGTATGTAGTTTACTTTCAGCTATCACGTATGCAGTGGTTCCGCCTTCTTAAGGCTACCATTTCTTTCTGCAACCTTCACTACACTTCTTCATCAGTTTCTAGTTGTCGTGTCGCATCCATGTTGATTTCATGTGATCTCATGTTTTGCTTACTACTTAATTCTTAAGTTAGTTACCTGCAGGTTCCCATATATAAATAATATTAATTATTTTGGAGTATTAGGATATATTTAAGTAAATATATTTAATTATTTAATAAAATTTTGAAAGATAAGTTGGTGAGATAACGCCTAGCCCCAAGTCGTGTGATTGGTTGAAGGATTGGGTGATAAAATGAGATAAAATAGTTTACCACCCTAGATGTATTACCAGGAGTGCCCAATGTTTTCATGCTAGGCTATGTATATTTTCTCTAGATAGAGTATGATAAGTTGAAAGCATTGGTTCACATGTTTGCACATGATCTTATTTTAATTTATTTATTTGAAAATTAAAGTTTTGAATTATCTTATTTTTTTATCTTTTTAAAATGAATGGTTTTTATATTTTTCCTATCTTTATAATTTGATTATTATCTTTTAAATCTTTTAATAATGACTTGTCGTGATTTTAAAATTCCTATTTGTTGTAATTTAGATTTTGGTATGATTTAAATTTAAATCCTTTGTTTTAAACTCTATTTTTCGTAATGAAAACTTGTGTTATTACTATGGTCTCTACGTTTCTAAAAACAATAGAATTCACAGTGCTTATATGTATACATATATATACCTAAAAAAACACTTGTTTTACAAAAATGTTCACCATCCTTCTAAGTATCAATATGATTCGCACGTCCACATATTTACACATACACACATGTGCATATATATATATATATATATATAAACATATATATTAACTGCCATGTGTATGTTTCCAGTTTTCATTGAATTCAAGTGTCATGTACTCTCCAATACTTGGATACTTGACATGTGTACCTGTGTCCAGTAACACTGACTGCCACCTAACTTATTGAAGTATAGTTCAGATAGATGGGGAACCCTTGATTCGCTGAATTTTCGGAATAATCTAAAGTTTTCAATGATGCACAAATATATTTATATCATGTATGGTACTCATGAAGTGTGCTGTGATTCATTATATTCCCTTGTATTCTTTTAATATTTTATGCAGGAAGGCAAAGTACCATGGGAAATTCTTTAAGTTCTTTGCATGCATTTTTTTAAATATTTCGAGCCCTTTCTAGGTAGAGTTTTTATTGCATTGACTCCTGCTTTTGGTTTTGGAGATTTCCAGAAAATTATGTGGAAACTGAATAAGTCAATTGCAAAAGAGTTACTGCCCACACAGCCCGTGGACTTTTCAATCGAACCATGGTGGGGCGTTTGCCTTGTTAACTTTACTTTGGAGGAGTTTAAGGTAAACTTCTCATTGGTTATCAAATGGCATCTGCTTGTTTGTAGAAATGAATGCTTGATCAGTGATTGCATTTGAGATGGCATTCCATATAAAGATGTGCAATCTTAGAAATCATTCTTGATGTAATGAACTTGAAAGAAAGTAATGCCATGCAGAAACTCACTGAAGAAGAAATGGCAACAATTGACAAAGTTTGCAAGGAAGAAGCAAACTCGTTTGTTCTCTTCGATCCTAATATTATACGAGGGCTCTTCCGGAGAGGACTGATCTACTTCGATGTCCCTGTATTTCCTGATGATCGTTTTAAGGGTAGGTTGCAGATCTGCAGTCTTTTTTAATAATATTTTTCTATGCAATTTGTAAATGCAGTCTCTATGTTATAAAGTTTTGTTATTATTGAGAATAGCTTTTTCTTCATGTTTTTGTATAACTCCAGCTGTTGAACGTAGTAATTATTAGGTCCATATATCTCAAGGTTGTTGAATCCATATGTATATTTTAGGAGCATCTCAGTTTCTCTTGAGAATGCGTGCAAGTTTTGCTGTATGCAGGAACAGCAGTCACAATGTTGTCTAATTTATTAATTTGTGGTTTAGAAATCATTTTGTTTATCCATATATTTCTTGAAATTACAGCCTAGGGACAATGAGCGAAACCACTAATTTTAAAAATATGAGCGATTCCTGTCATTAAAAATTAGTTTATTTTGTGTTTTATCTGATGCTTAAAAAAGTTACCTAGGCTTTGGGGGCACTATCTTCTTTATTAGCTTTTGAACTTAAAAGTATGAAATGATGATTTGAACCTCCATTTGTACATATCTGCATCTTTGGAGTTTGATCTTTTGTCCTTGAGCTTATGATTCATGTCCCAATGATCTGTTTAGGTAAAGGCTTTCTTAAAAAAATAAAAATTAAAATAATTACCATCACCGATCACCTAGACACTTTCCTAATCTAATCTATAGTTGTCCACTGAAAGTGTATCAGGCTTAGATTTTCAATTACCCTATTTGTGGATTTCTGTTGGTGTTCTTTAAATATCATCTTGTGGTTGTTTATTCATTTCATATGAGAAAGCTATGTATTGATTCTTTTTCCCATCTATAATAAGATCAGTTTTTAATGAAGACTATTGATTTGACAATTGACAGCATAGAGATAGATATGAAATTCTCTTTTCCTGCATTTGATGTTTTTCAATTTTGTTACTTTTCATTGTGTGTATTGAATGATTACACTGATTCAGTTTCCAGGCTGGAAGGTTTCGTATCTAACAGGGAACAGTCTTATGAAGATCCCATCGAGGAGTAAGTTCCTTGGATTCTAAAGACTACCTTTGGAATGTACGCTCTAACAATTGTTTCTGTTCCTGACATGAATAAATAGTATACCCTTGGATCATGTTTAGACTTTGCATATTAGTAATGTCTTATATGACATAACTATGATCCAGGCTACTCTATGCTGTTTTTGTGGTCTCAAGTGAGAATGCAACTGTTGCTGAATTGGCTGCAACATTGCAAGCTGACCTCTTCCAGCTACAGGCTGCTGCATCTTTTGCCTGCCGCTTGGGTTGGGCCATAAAGCTTATAGATCCAGAATCTGTACTTCAGGACTTGAATATACCAGGCTCTCCCAGTGGTTTACTTAGTGATGATGAAGATGGTTCGAATGTAAGCTTGAACTCAGAGAGTGTTGGTCAACAAGTTCGTGGTCCTTTGGCGGAACGGCGCAGACCAGTTTCTGGAACTGCCCATGCTGCATTTGTTGTGGATGCTAACATAACATCTTATCTGATGATGGGTTCTCTTTCTCCAGGTTCACTCTTTTCTTTTCTTTTCATACTGAGGATTTTACACACTAGTTTCTTGTCCACATTAATACGTGCTCTAAATTGGCCACTTAAACCCTCAGACACATTAACTCTCCAACTACACATTTTGACACTACAATGTTCAAATCTTGTTGGCATCCCCCATCTTTATTGCCTGATGTTTCACAAGACAAAATGTAAGAAACAAGATCTTGCAAACTTTTAGTTTAATGTCCAATAAGGCACTATAGGCGTTTGTTAAGCTTCTGCTCATCCGTCTCTCTAATTTTTCTTTTCTAATGCAGGATTAAAATCTCATGCTGTTACATTATATGAAGCTGGAAAGTTGGGTGATTCTAGTATTGCAGAACTTTGCAAAGATCTTACCACTTTGGAAGGAAAAAGATTTGAGGGTGAATTGCAGGAATTTGCAAACCATGCATTTAGTCTTAGGTGTGTTCTAGAGTGTCTTCAAAGTGGAGGATTGGCCACAAATGAAGTAGGTGATATAATTAGTAATCAAATTGATAAGCAGCAGCCAGTGGCTGATGAGGCAAGTTCCCTTATATCTGATATCAAAATAGTTCCGGAATCTTACGATTCTGGAGCAAATGAAACGGGCTCTGATGCTCCACAGCCATTTCTTGATTCTTTTAGAACAACAGGCTCTGATGCTATTAGCATCGATGATGGTTCATCTATAAGTTTTTCTTCTAAAGATGGTAGCAGTGGACCAATTAATGATTTTCTGGTAAAGGATCAAGATAATATTATACCGTCAGAAGGTCCAAATAATGATAAAGGCCCATTGAAGAAGAAAAGGAAATACGGGGTTGATGTTCTCAGGTGTGAAAGTCTGGCTGCTTTAGCACCAGCAACATTAGAACGACTATTTCTCAGGGATTATGACATTATTGTTTCTATGGTCCCACTTCCTTCTTCATCAGTGCTACCTGGTCCTTCAGGTCCCGTCCATTTTGGTCCTCCTTCTTATTCTTCGATGACACCTTGGATGAAGCTAGTTTTATATACAACCATGGAGAGTGGACCATTGTCAATTGTTTTGATGAAAGGCCAGTGTTTGCGAATGCTCCCTATCCCATTAGCTGGTTGTGAGAAGGCCCTAATTTGGTCTTGGGATGGATCTACCATTGGCGGACTAGGAGGCAAGTTTGAAGGAAATTTGGTTGATGGTAATGTCTTATTACATTGTTTAAATTCCATGCTCAAATACTCAGCTGTCTTAGTACAGCCTCTGAGCAAATGTGATCTTGATGGGTCTGAAAAGATTGTTACAGCAGATATTGCACTACCTATTCAGAACTTTGGCGGTTCTACAGCTCAAACTGGAATAGAGATGGGACAGTACCCTGAAGAAAATGCATCTTTCAGTTCATTGTTGAGTGCTTTCTCTAGCAAATTTGAACTGTTAACGGTGGGTTATATACGCCTATTAAGACTTGGAAAGGAAAGAGAATCTGGCATGTTTCTTCCTGATGATAAAAAATATGAATGGGTTCCTTTAAGCTTGGAATTTGGAATCCCTTTATTCAATCCAAATCTGTGTCGGAGGATTTGTGAAAGGGTGGTTTCATCGCATTTGCTTCAAACAGACTTGTTTGCTAAGCACCATGATTCCATGCAGAGATTGAGGAAGATGTTGCGAGAAATTTGTTCAGAGTATCAAGCAACAGGCCCTAGTGCAAAGCATTTTTACCACAGAGAACCTATAAAGGAGCCATCTCGTCAATTGATGAATTATGCCAGTGGAAGGTGGAGTCCACGTGATCCTTCTACACCAATATCTGAAGCCTCTAGTGAACACCAGAGACTCAAACTTGCTAACAGACACCGTTCCAGGACTGAAGTTCTAAGTTTTGATGGAAGTATTCTAAGGTATGCTTTTAGCCTTTTACCAAAATTGTGGCATTTTGTGTGTTTAGGTGTAGACATGCGCTCATGAAATTGGAGATGTTGCAAAAGAACTCAACTAAAGAGACCAACAAATACTTTTTCCCCCTTTCAGCTAGTTACATGAATCTTTTTGAATAAGGAAACTATCCTGCATCCTGTAATATTCTCATCTATTCGGGTTTCATTTGGTTTGGTAGTTAAAGTTGAGTGGGTTAATTGTATAGTTGTTTGACTTGCTGCAGGATAAGGGTATGATGAAGGGTAGATGTAGTAGAAAAGAATAAGCAATCTACTGTTGTATATATCCAGCCATGTTCAGTTAAATCTGAAATTAAAGTGAATATTCCATAAAAAAATTTCCAAATAAATGTAGATGTCTTATATGTTGCCACTTATGTCAGGCCATAAAATTATGAATATGATATTCTGAGTGTTTCTCTTTCTCATCCACAAAAGCACACAACGTTCTATCCATACAGTGATGCTACCGGTTTTGTACTTGCTATGCTGTTGAGTGACTGAAAATGTTTGCATGCAGATCATATGCACTTGCTCCAGTATATGAGGCTGCAACAAGGCCTATTGAAGAATCTTCTTCTGCAAATGCATCAAAATCTGAATCAGATGATACAGAAACTAAAGAAGTTGTGCTCCCGGGCGTTAATCTGTTGTTTGACGGCTCTCAATTGCATCCATTTGATATAGCTGCTTGTTTGCAAGCCCGTCAACCTATTGCTTTGATAGCAGAGGCTTCTGCGGCTTCTGCCTATGTGCAGACAAACATGGCATTGTGATTACACTGTTCTTTCAAATGATAATATAAAGTCGGCAGATGAACCAGTATTCACCACCCTGATAATGTCTTTACCTCCTGGTTTCTATTGTTCACTGGTGTGGATCTCTTCATCAAGGATTGGTGGTACATGTTTTTGAGTGTGTTGCAGCTGAGGCATGACAAAACTCTCCCTTCTTCAGGTTACTCCAGGTATTTACTCTATGTGAAGGTTTCTGGCTTATAATTTTAGAGTTTACACTTCACACACTCAAATATATGCGCCAAATATCTAGGTTTTGAGAACTCAGGCTTGAGTTAGGCTTAGTAAAAGCTGGAAAAAAGCTTAAGTGTTAGCCCGAAATTTCCAGCTTTTACTGAGCCAAGCTTGAGTCTTACACGAATAGCTTGATCAATTGACAATGTTTAATCATGATCAAATTAGATGAAATTAACTTTTCTTTTATTTGCTTATATTTGTTGCAGGACCTCGAACTATGAATATGCTATTTTCCTGCAATGATTTGGCTACTGAATGCAGAAAACAACAGTTCATCATAGCCAGCTCTCTGTTGTGAGTTTTGAATTACTAGTGTATACTATATAATATATAAAGTTATTACCAAGTGTGGTCTAATATATGTCTTCCACTGGATGAACAATTCTCTGTTGATCTCCAATCCCAACAATGATGTGTGTGTGTGTGTTTTGTACTTTCATCATGGTATTGTTTCTTTTTTTTTTTCAATTAATTTACACTATTTTTTTGTTATCTTCAAATTCTTAATCGATCTTATTTTGCCAAGTCAATAGACAGCTTGCTTCTATTCATCGAATGTTTGAATCAGTATTGTACTGCATCTGTATACTTGTTTACACCGCACGAGCAATTGCATATTGTTTCTTCCATTCCAGATAATATATTTGGCTTATATCCACACTCACTGGTTAAAGAGAAAGAAAACTTGGTTTTCTCACAGAAGCTGTGATACTGAATCCAAAATCTAACTTCCATTTATACATATATTGCAATGGTTTTCAAAAAATACATTTTACAAAATACAAGTAAATTGCAAGTTGCAAACAACATCAAGAAGATTACACTCATGATTGCCTTAAAACAGGAAAAAAAAAGAAAAAAGAGAATGTGTAAAAGCTATACAATGAATTACATTGTCCACTGAATTATTTGTAATAGAAAAATTCTTCAACCTTCACACTGCACTCACCTATATTGAAAAAGCTCTAGCTACACCCCAAAAAAATTTAGCAAACAGGGGTAAAAATTGACAAGCATGCGAGAAGATAAATGAGTGTTAAATCTGATGAATATTGTACACATAAAGTGATATGCAGACGTATCAAAGGTCTGTTGGTTTACCACCTTCACCTAATTTAAAAACCATCCCATGAGGATGAGAAACAGTATAACCTGGTCAGCTCTAGCATCACTTTGAAAATTGTACAGAGGTCTAGCAATGTCGGCTTGCGTCCTATATATTTCTCTGCTGCTTGATTTAAGTATTGAAGTGCTTGTCTCAAATTGAAGTGCTTGGTTTGGAATAATTTTGGAAATTATCATTTGGTTGATATACAAACGAGATAGGCTGGTAATCCTCAATGGACTTGGGGGGCTTTATCATGCTATATAACCAATGTGATAAAAGTGTGACTTCATACTTGAGGAAATCAATTAGTAGTTCTAAGGAAATGGTCAACAACATCAAAATTCAAAATTTAACAGTGTGGCAAAACATATGACAGAAATCAACATGAAGGCCATCAGGTCAATGATTTGTATCTGTTAAACAGAGGTTAATAAAACGAATAAATAATTTTTTTTAATTAGTGAGAACACTCAAAAAAGACACGAATTAATGCAACCATAGTTCCGGCGAGACAAAGGAGAACAAAATAAATCATACAACTCACGGTTGAAGATGGGCTACAAGTAAACAAGATAGAAGAAAAAGTATGTGCACATAAACATTTAATGCAATATATAAATCTCATACATTATTCATTGATTTGTAGTACATTAGATAGGCTAGTTACATAGCAAAATATATGCATACTTGCAAGACAATAGCCAACTGCTGCTTAGACTAGGAAAACATGAAGAAAGAGGTAATGCATCCTAACAGACCAGGAACTACTAATATACCAAGTTTGCTTAACTTATTCTTTAACACTTTGTTCATGTTTTGAACAGCCCACTCCAGTTTAGTGAAATCAAAGCTTATTTCAATGTGATCAACACCACATTTAGTTTGATTTTCAACAGAAATACAATTGAAAAAGAGCCAATCAACACTGATAACAAGACTAACAGAAAAATTCATCCATATTTCCTCTCAAATTTGAGTAATGAAATCTTGAACCTCCAGCTGAATAACAATTGACACGAATCTCTGAAGAGTGGCTGAATATTTACGCTATTAATTCAAATCCAAGCAGCATGTTAAAGAGACTGCCAAGCATTGAGAATTTGCTGGAGAAAATTGGATTCTGCTTGGCCTTGCTTCCAGAGACAAGATTATTCTCAAATGAAGTCTGCATTGGGTTGAAGAAATCATATATAAGATATACTTTTCATTCTTATTAGATTAGAGAGGGAAAAAAAGCAGTCATCAATTTGCATCATAATTTAAGTGCTTTGAAACAATGACATAAGTTATGAATGTGGTGGTACGGCAATAAATTTAAGTGGTGAAGTAGAACATGATTGTAAATTGCACACTAACTTAAGACTAACATTTTCTTTCAAAAAAGAAAACAATAAAGAGAGAAGCGACTAAGCCACAATTTCATTAAAAGAAGTGGGAACGAGATATTAAGTTGTGTTAACAAATAAAAATAAAAACACAAGCTATTAAGGCGTATACATGATGAACCAACCTTAATGAGAAGAGTATTGATTATAAAACATCAAACAGTCATAAAATAGATGCTATTTATAATGACAACAATCATGTATCGCATTGAAAAAAAATACTATTTAATAGTTAACTTACTTGTAATTTGTGAAATGTTTCTTCGTATTCTGCCATCAGCAATCACAATTAATCTGAAGAGCTTCCAACATGGAACAGTTAAGCAAAAGTTAACAAAAAAAAAAAAAGACGGATTTTCCCCTGTCATAGCCTTAGATAGGTCAAGTGAAATTGGAGATCATATTATAAACAATTTAAATGGGAAAAAAAACAGAGAGTGACAAGTGAAGGCAACATGGATCCATACCACTCAGATATTTTCAGTAGTAAGTATACTGTCGATCTGGGATGTGCTGAATCATTTGCCATTCAAGAGACCCCTCTTGCTGGCACCGTTCAGTCAAGCTTGGTTCACATTCTATCAAGTGCAACTTTTCAAGTGAGGAAGGAAGGTTGTCGTGCGGCAGTAAATGGATCTTTGGACATTTTATAATGATCAATTTATTCAATGAAAGAAGACGAGGCAACCAAGCAGGCAGAGTTTCCAGATCTTCGCAAGAATCTATTTCCATATACTGTAGGTTTGGCAGTGGGAGTCCGTCCTCTGTCATCTCCTCCTCCGTACCCCAGGATATGAATTTGGAGCAGTTAGCAATAAACAATCGTTCCAGAGGAGAGAGGGCTCGTAAACCCTCCAATGATATCAGCTCATTACATTTGGAAATATTTAACTTCACGAGCGCGTGCAGAGTGGCCATGAATTTTGCAGAAAAGATTTGCATCTTTGCCCCATCCAATACCAAATCTGACAGAGAAGATACGCCATTGAGACATCCTGCCAACTGGTCAAACACCACACGACTATTTTTAATTCTTAGGTACTTCAGTGCTGAAAAACCAGGGCAGATGTAATCCATTCACTTCATTCTCCTCAATTGTGAGGCTGGTAAGCTTGGGAAAGTGGTTGTGATTTTGTCCCGTCGTTGATGCTGATGCTGATGATGACATGCCCTCAAAAGATAGTGTTGATTCTATCAATTCAAGGAACTGAAGGGATGGATACATCTCAGTCACGGAACAATCAACCTCAATTGTCATGTTCTCAATTAAGGGAGGGTAACAACCCAAGTGCTGCCGGTAGACGTGTCCATTTTTTGCATCCTTCTAACTTTATTTCTTCTAGTCTCTGAAATTCAGGCGTCATAAGCCAGTTTGGCGATTTGAAACCCATATACCCATCAATTCTCAAAGATTTTAAGTTAGGATGAGGTTCAAGAGCTTCAAGCTTTTGTTCTTGGAGATCATGCTTGCAATCGGATGTATTTTGCCACATTAAACTTAAGACCTTGATGTGACGTTTTTCCTTCAAATATTTGGCCTTCATCATTTCTTCCATATTGCCAATGTTCTCCAAGCCTCCAATCAAAAGTTCACCTCTCAGTTCATTCATATTCCTCAATTGTGCAATCTGGTAACCTCCTCTATTTATCTGATATATTACATACTAAGATGTTTGGAGGAAATTCATAATTGAAGAATAATAGTCATGCATGCAAAATCTTCTAAGGTTCATGAGATTATGAAATCGGCTAGGCAATGCACGTGGCGGACACCCCAATTTCAATATTCTCAACAGATAAAGCGTGCATAGTGATACTGGTATATATTTGATACTTGCCTCCACATGCAGATATTGCAAGTGTTTAATATGAGCAATATTATCTGGGAGTTCTTGCACATTAGTACGAAAGATGACCAGCACTCGAATTCTTTTAAATGCTTTGTGGCTGAGGATGGCATGTATATCACTGGCTTCATATAATATGAGTGTGCGCAAGTTATTAGTTTTGCACAGCAACTCAAGCTCACAAAAACTATGCGCAAATAAATGGCAAACATCTTTTGGAATTTCTTCATCTTTTCGGCCCTCATAAATATATGTTTCTCCATGAGAAACTGATCGAGCCAAATCATGCAATAAGTCATGCATTTTGAAGCATCCATCAACTTTTTCAATGAAACCCCTTGCTTCTAGTTCGAGCCAATACTCTTCTCCTATATCTTCCAATGTCTTTGAACTGCCTTTAATTTCTTGTATATAACCATGGGCTATCCACATGCCAATAACACTGTCCATATCATATTTGAAATCTTTAGGAAACACCGAACAAAATGTAAAGCATAACTGAAGAGGGTGGCGTAGATGATAGTAACTCAAGGCAAGTGCAGACATAATACCCTGTTCATCGGTTTTTAATTTCCATAAATCACTTTCCAATATGTCCTTCCAATGTTTTTCAGTTAAACAGCTTCCTAAAAGTCTTCCAACTGTCTTTGCTGCCAACGGTGACCCTTTGAGCTTTCCCACTATCTGCTTTCCTATAGCATGTAGTTCAGGAGAATTGTCAGGATTCTTATCGGCAAAGGCACATTTCACAAAAAGCGACCAGTTGTCCTCATCGGATAACCCTTGCAAAGTAATTTGATTCTGCCCATCAGCCAAACCTCCCAATACTTTAGGATCTCTGCAAGTGACAATGAGTTTAATAGCCTTTGCCTGTGCACACCGGAGAAAGTTAAGGAGTGCTCGCCATTCATCAGACCAAACATCATCTAGCACCAATAAAAATTTCTTCCCTGTTACCAGTCTTTTGATTTCCCTCTCAAGAACATCATAGCTGGTGGTGACAGTTGAGCTGCTACCTTCACCGATGCATAATGAATCTAATATTTCTTTGGTGATTCTGAATCTATCAAAGTAATCTGATACACAAACCCATGCTTTCTTCTCAAAATGATTTGCTATTTCTGTGCTGTTGAAGACAAACTGAGCTAGAGTAGTTTTGCCTTTACCACCCATCCCAACTACTGGTATAACAGAAACATCACCACTTTCTTTTGGATCTTTAAGCAACTCGATCAACTGTTGAAATTCATGATTCCGGACATATATCTTGCTTTCAGATGGTGATGATGTGGTAACACGTTTGTTCTCTGCTGCTTGATGTTGCCCACATGAATTATAACCGCCCTTCAAAGCATCCAGCTTAATTTCAAACCTCATCTCTGAATCAATGCAAGTAATTTGTTCTATAATAGTCCTCATCTTATTCACTATATCATCTGTAATATAAAATTCCAAAGTTTCATTTCCATAAATTAAACCTGGCTTGATTTATCCAGCATGCAAATATATATATATATAGAGAGAGAGAGAGAAACATGAAAAATATACTGAATAAATTAAGGCAAATATAAAGGCAACAAACCGGTGGACTCGGATGAAGAAAGCCGTCGTCTTTTGTCACTTGATCCTCCGGTTTGCCAAGGATTAATACTAGACAAGAGTTGTAGTGCTGTAGATGGGTTCTTGTCAGCAGCTTCATCCTGCAGGTTGATCTCCTCCACCTTTCGCTGCAGTTCCATGTACTCCAAATCATCTTTCAAGTCTTTAATCTGGTAACTCACATCTCTGAGTTTGTTGTTGATAGGAATCAGCCTCATATTTTGTTTATCTCGTTTATGCAACCTTCTGACTTCACTTTGTAAAATCTGGAGCTTCAGATTGGCCTCTTCGAAGGCTTTCCGCTCATTCTCCAGTTGTTGAAGCTTATCAACATGACTGGAGGATGATGGCTGGTCTCTAGAAAGATACTCCAATAAAGAGTCGAGCAATTTGTTCAGAGCAAACTGAGGCAGTATTGGTGCAAGGATGGCTCCTGCTATGCCTGATAACACTGGAGAAACCATGATGGATGGATGGATGGATGGATTGGTTGCAAGGTTGAAGCTTGGGCAGGGAAGAGAAGATACAGAGACTCTGTTTTGCTTTTCTTTGTTGGGGAAGAAACAAAGAGCCTTCCAGCTAATTTTGGCACAAGTTGAAAGGAGGAAGCTGCCGAGATGGTCCACAAACTACTCACTCCAATAATTCATTGACTTAGTCTGCATGATTAATGAGTATTTTTATTATGAACCTATATGAGAATGTGATATTTTTGTGCCCAGGTTCAGCAAACTAAACTGTTGATATGACTGGCCTCTATTTTTAGATGTCTCATATGTTGCCACTTATGTCAGGCCATAAAATTATGAATATGATATTATGAGTGTTTCTCTCTCAACCACAAAAGCTGAAAAGCACACTAAAGCACACAACTTTCTATTGAAGAATAACTAAAAATGTTTGCATGCAGATCATATGCACTTGCTCCAGTATATGAGGCGGCAACGAGGCCTATTGAAGAATCTTCTTCTGCAAATGCATCATCAAAATCTGAATCAAATGATACAAAAACTAAAGAAGTTGTGCTCCCAGGCGTTAATCTGTTGTTTGACGGCTCTCAATTGCATCCATTTGGGACAAGTTGAAGGGAAGCTGCCGACAAGGTCCACAAACTACTCCAATAATTCATTGACTTTGTCTGCGTGATTAATGAGTATTTTTAATTAATTTAAAAAAAAAACTTTAAGATAAAACTGATGAAGTGACCATGTTTTTTAATTTTATTAATATTAATAAGTATTAAATAATTTATAATTAATTTGTTTTATTAGTATTAAGTTTTTTATTAAAAATCATTTTTATAAATAATTAATAAAATATATTTTTAAAATTAGGTAATTTAAAATGTTTGGTTGAAATATATAGTTAAATCGGTGACCTCATCATACAAGAGAGATGCCAACTTCACAAGCATAATCATATTATCGATTATTGAGTGTTTTATTTTTAATTTTTAATAACAAACAAATATGAGTGTTTTTTTTATAAACGTAACGAAACAAATGTATTTATATATATCATATTTGAAAACAGATTTTTGACAAATATATATATATATATATATATATATATATATATATATATATATATATATTTTAATAACAAATATATTTATAAACGTAACGAAACAAATATATATATATATAATAACAAACAGATTTTTGACCCAGGCTCATTACCACTCTCCATCAAATTGCTCTGGACTACTTGGTTACCATCCCTTAACCCCCAACTTCGACGCCTTTGGGACTTCGTTTCCCGCGCAATAACTTGGAACATTTGGCTAGAGCGAAACTCCAGGATATTTCACCAAATTGCATTACCTTTTCACTCCATCATCTTTAAAGCTGCTAACATGCTTCTCTCCTGGTTATCTACAGCTATCGACAGCCCTCAGTAGCCCCATACTGATGCCCCTCTTCGAATCAAGTGCTCCTTTTTTTTCCTCAATGCTAGAGTTTCTACTCACACTGGCGACCCCGAGCCTGACACAGCGCAGGAGTAGGTGCTCCACCATGTTTTACCCGGACAGGCCTGAAGCCCCAGACGGTGCTTTTTGTTTGTCCAGTTATTTTATTTTCTCCACTGTTTTTTCATGTCATGTTCTTCTTTTGATCCTCACTTCTGGTGAGTGAACTGTTATTTACCTTTTTAATAAAAGCTGTGGTTTATTTATATTATTTCAAAATAAATAAATAAATAAACATTAATTTATTATTTTCATAAGCGAAACATGCTTATTTTCTTGTGGTCCATGATAATGTTTAATGGATGTGCCAAGCTATTTAAATTATTATGCAACTTGGCGTGGTCCATGATAGCATCTAATGGGATGTATTTAAATTATTATGCAACTTTTTAATTGGGCGTGGTCCATGAATGATCCACTTAATGCATTGATTCCAACCCTTCTAAATGCGTTTTATAAAATTACTTGCGCTAGTTGGGCACATAATATCAAGAATCATATGTACTTGGTGTAATAAACAATTAAAATAAAATCGCACTATATAAAATCATATTTTAAGTAAACATAAAAAAAATCTTATGTATATATTCTCTACGTTAAATATTTTAAATAAAAATAAACAATTTATTTTGAAGTAAAAGAGCACTTAAACAAAAAGTAAAAAAAAAATCTTCTCACGATATAGTTCAAACATAATAATAGAAACATATCGATCTGTATTTGAGTGACTTATCTATTTTGTCAATATATATACACATATACTATAAATTCTCATAATACAACAGATCAATCACTGAACCACCACAAAAAATATTTTTTGACAAAATCGATAAACGATAAAGCAAATGACAAATGGATATGAAGATGTACCAGTTACGGTAGCTTAATTGATCTCATGGGGATAACCCCCACTATGTAATTCTAAATGGAAGAATAAAGATGAGGGTACCCTAAATATGAATTTTAATCTGAGAGATAAAAACTCGAGATGTCTTTATTACACCATTCTTAAAAAAAATTTAAAAAAAATAAAAAAACAAAATATTTATATGTCAAATATTAATAATTTTTTTTTAAAAAAAATATTAATAAATATGCGAGAAATATATAGATATAGATACGCATAACATAAATATCTATTATTTTTTATTTTTTGTTTTTTATTTTTTGCAAAAAGAGCAACAAGCTAAAAATAACAACCACCAAACTTAAAACTTCAAATTTATCAGGGCAGAAAGGTCTTCAAGACAAGGCCGATGGTCCAGACCTTAGGAAAAAGAAAACAAATATCTTATTGTGGTGATTAAGAATACACGAAATTACAAGGTGAGGTTATGTGCCCTTATGGCACTTGTGAGGGGATATGAAAGCATTTATTATGAGCCTATATGAGAATGTGATATTTTTGTGGCCAGGTCTAGCAAACTAACTTAATTGGCCTCTATTATTAAATAAAATCGATAAATTACCATTACATTAATTAAAATAAATAAAAAAACAAGTGTGAACACAAAAAAACAATTGGCCTCAAATTTTTGGAGCAATAACCTAATACAAGTGAATAAGCTTGACCCGGCGGCTAATCCACTCCAAAACTTTTCTTAATTTCTTCTCGGAGGAGATCTTGTTTACGCCCATCTAATTTTGTTTGTTCTCATTCTATATTTTTATTTGTTATTTTCACTTCTTATGGATTTATGTTTGTTTTTTTTGTTTTTTGTTTTTTTTTTGTGACAATAGACGATAAGTGTCCCCATCTAAGGGTAAGTTAGGGACGTGCACCTGGAGGAGACACGCTCAACCTCCGAATCGTACACTCACCTTACGCGAAGTGGAATTCGATGCGGGGTCTATCCAAAATGAATGCCCTACGTAAAAGACCCGATGCTAATTGACCAAACCCGGTGCTAATTGACGTAACGGTCATTGGCTATAGATTTATGTTTTCCTCCTCCATATTATATTAATATTTTCTTAAAAAATTAGGATTTATTTATTATAAAAAAAACTTAATAAAAATGATGTCATGCCATATAACGGACAATATTAAACCATATGAATAATAAATTATTGGAAACTCCCAACAAAAGAACTCAAGTTTTTGAAGTGTTGCATTGATTTATATCAATTGCGAGTGGATCATACCTGGTTTTTAAAAATAATTGATTGAAACAAAGCACAGAGAAAATAAATAAGTTATTTGTATTTTTTTTATTAATATTAGTGGTTTATTGCAAAAAAATAAAAAAATAAATAAATAGACTCAAGAGTGGTCCTAATTAAACCAGTCCTCAATTTTCTAAACATTCTCCTTGTGATTTTTTTCCCGGACACTATAATAATAATACAGTATTAAAAAAATAAATATAAAAAAGAAAATGAGGCAAATGAAATAGAGGAGGATACAGAAGCAAGAATTTTTTTTTAAAAAAATAGTTATTTATATTCATGTCTCTTTTATTTTCAAACAATAATTTATTTAAAATTAATAATTGAATCTAATTATTAGGCTATCTCCAACACAGAACTCTATATTTGGTGCTTCAGTACTCAAAATTACAGCTTCTACAGTAAAAGCTTTTCCAACCACTATCTCTATTTTTAACTCTAAAATAAAATATTCTTCACAATTTATATATTTATACTATCAACAAATTTAATCATCATTAAATCTTTTTCACTTTTAACCATTAAATTTAGATATTATACTATTTAAAATATAGTTTTAATTTTTACATTTATTATAAATATTTATTAAATATAAAGAAAATCTTATTGATAAACACTACAAGAAAACAGGCGCATCACTGACGGAATTTTCCGTCACTGATAATCTTCAGTGACGGAAATGTTCGTTGGAAAGGTCTGTTGGAAAATTTGGTTTCGCTGATGATATTCTGTCGGAATTTTTTTTTTCCGTGGGTGATGCTAGAGCATCACCGACGGAATATTCTGTCAGTGAAGCCAAAATAAAAACTAAAATTAATGATAAGAAAATACATATTACCGACGGAATTCCGTCACAGATTTTCTCACTTCACCCACGGAATTCCGTCGGTAAAGATATTTAACACCAACAAAATTCCGTCACTGATGAGGTGTATTACCCACGGAATTCCGTCAGTAAAAAAATATCACCGACGGAATTCAGTATTTGAGTCACTTTACCACCAAACGAATTCCGTCACTGATAGTATATATCACCGATGGAATTCCGTCACTAATATACTCACATCACCCACGGAAGTTCGTTAGTAAAGATCTTTAACACCAACGGAATTCCATCACTGATGTGGTATATTACCCACGAAATTCCGTGACAAACTAAGTATCACCCACGGAATTATGCATTTGAGACTCTTTACCACCAAACAAATTCCGTCACAGATGCTCACTTTACCCACAGAAGTCCGTCAGTAAAGATCTTTAACACCAACGGAATTCCGTCACTGATGTGGTATATTACCTACGAAATTCCGTCACAAACTAATTTTCACCCACGGATCAGTCCCTTTACATTCAAATGAATTCCGCACTGAAGGTCTTGTATCACATTATTAATTATAATTATCCTGCTTTATTTCCCTGTAGCAATACATATAAGAAATTTCATATGCGAAACACACAATATTAAATTCCATCAAGTACATGTTATTAATTTCATGTACCATACTTAGTGTACATACATCACTGATAATTAACAAGTCTTAACAAGTACTAAACATATACATCACAAGAGAAATGACTCAAATTCACCTACATTAATGATTACAAGATATATATAACATATACATCACAAGAGAAATGACTCAAATTCACCTACATTAATGATTACAAGATATATATATATATATATATATATAACAAATATTTCTCTGACTCTTGTGAATCAAAACTTTAATGATTACAATTAAAAAAATGAGAAATGACTCAAATTCACCTACATTGACAACTCTTGCCTTGTTGTCCACAAATTCACCCTCTCCACCCTAGCGCTTGTGTGTAGCTTGAAAATTTTCAAAATATCCTACCTTCCTACCTAGCTTCTCAGACTGCATTCCCAAATATAGGAAGACAAGATAAAAGATAGCATTAACATATGTTAAGAGTCAAATAAACAAGATATAATATTATACTTTCAATTCTATGCCACATGCTTATATATAAGTAAAACCAAAAAGAAGATGAATGGTTAAAAGTCTGCATATAATCCTAATGGAAACATGAAAATTTTGCATAACCTTAAAAAATTGATGTAGAATGTAATCAAAGAGACTTTGATTGAGCTAAAAATTCTAATAGTGTAGCAAAATCATCTATCATCATATACTATCAGTTAAAACAGAAAAATGAAATCAAAGAAAAATAACTATAATGCTCACATCTCAATTTAATTACTCATTGTCCTCTTCTTACTTTGACATGGAAGAAAACACATCATTGTGGCAACAAAAACATCACTAACATAGCACAAGAATTTCAGAAAAAGCAAGCAAAGGTAGCAACTCTTATAAACAAACAAATAAATAAATAATTTTACCTCCTGAAAAGGATCCAAAAGAGATCTCCGTTGCCATCTTCTGCATCCCATTCATTAATATGTCAGTAGTGCATAAAAAAAAACTGCAATTTTTTGAAGTTACAGTAAACAATCAGAGTTTTGTGTCAATCAAGAAACATAATACTTACAACCAACAAAGAATACCTCACCTTTACGGCAAGAGATGTTTCAAGCTCAGCAGCTGACATTCTAGCACCTAAGCAATAAAATTGACACAGCATATGAGCAAGGACCAATTTCTACCCTTAACACATGTAGATCCTAAGTCTACAATACTTACCTTAAAAAGAAACATCAAACATTTTTCTACATCAAAAAAAGGTGTAGTATTCTTTATGTAGGTAGCAAAAATCAACATGCAAGATTGGAAACAGTTTGAAGATCAGAAATTGGATTTCAGTAGTCACATTGAAAAGAGCAAGGCTTGGTGATTGAGGATATAGCCCTTGTTTTTTTTTCTCTGAAAGCAAACTTCTTGGTAATACCATCACTCAAGTAGCCCAAGCCATAAATCTGCACAAGAAAACTTAGGCATACTCCTTATTTTAAAGTGACATATATTTATCTTCACAATAATGATGATAAGTATATTTCAATCATCCTTGTAAGAGCAAATCTTCAATCAACCATACTCTAAGTTTGGCTTCAGCTAATTCAATAATTTTCCCTCAAAACATCAAACCAAGATGTTTCAACTTTCAAGATGCAAGACAAACAAATAACAAGGTCAACAAACAAATATTTGACTAATATATCATCAGAGGGTGTTCATTAAACATGGAACAGATGACAATTGAATATTCACTGACTTCTGGGTTAGAATAGAATATTACAAATCTCTAGGTTTCGAACATGCAAAAACAATAAGTTTTAATAATGCACTCTGAAAACAAGAAAACAAGTACAACAAGTTAATAATCCAGTAACTGAAGTCGTTTTCAAGATCAGCACACAAATATATGGCAAGAAAACCTCAATTGAGAGAGGCTCCATATAATACAGATTAAACAGAGTTTAAATCAGGGCATTACCATATTCACAATGGCTAGAATCTCCAATTAAAAAGATATTCCTATCTTCAAGTATGATGCAAACACTAAAAAAATTTTTTACTTTTAAATTCTAAATCTCATATACAAGTGAAGGAACATCTAAAAGTTGAAAGTACCAAGAGAGAAAGATCCAGCGGGCTGGCAAGCAGTGCCTCTGCGCGGCCGCCCATTGTTTTGCAGATACAGACAACTACCGCAGTTCCTGTAACCCAAAAACCAGATCAATTTCATCCAAAATTCACAAAAAAAAAAAAAGAAAAATCGCAGTAAGAACCCACCTCGAGAACGGATGGCACAGGCGAGAGGTGCAAGCAGTCAATTGGGGAGCAGAGGTTAAACAAGAACCGAAGGGAGCTATTGAAGGCCGAGAGATGAGAATTAGGGCTAGGGTTTGAGCTCGCTGGAGATGTTTCTTATTTTGTCAAGTGTTCGTGATGAAAATAAGTTCGAAATTGGGACTTTGGGAAAAGGAAAGGCCCCAACTAGGGGTGTAATCGATCGAGTTCGAGCCGAGCAGTAAGCTACTCGAGCTCGAGCTCGGTTGAAAACTCGGTGCTCGATACTCGGCTCGAACTCGATCGAGCTTTATTTATGTAGCTCGAGCTCGACTCGATATATAATTCGAGCTACTCGAGCTCGCTCGATTAAGCTCGATTAAGCTCGATAAAAGCTAATAAACTTGATTTGATCATAAATAATTTTATACTCGAACTCGAATTCGGGCTCGAGCTCGAACTCAATTATATATATAAAACAAACTAACATATAATATATATACATATAAATACAACTACTCGATTAAGCTCGCGAGCACTCGAGTCAAGTATTAAGATGCTCGAACTCGGCTCGATCGACTACTCGAGCTACTCGAACTCGAGCTCGACTCGACCCTAAGCGAGTCGAGTTCGAGCTTTCCCCGAATCGAACTCGAGTAGCTTGCGAGTAGTAGTGTATCATTTACACCCCTAGCCCCAACCATACATGATACTTATATTAGTTTCTTTAAGCTGTGATTAGTGTTATATTAAATGATAATGATTTATTTAATAATATAATGATGGATGTTAATAAGGTTGGAAGGAGAAAAAGGGAAGCAATTAGAGTGGTGCTAATTAAGGTTAATGGCACTAAATAAGTGGAAAAAGTGGTTTGGATTTAGTGAGATAAAGTTAGCAATTGTGTTTATAAACAATGCTGGTTAATTAAAACACTGCAATAATATTGATAAATGAAAGGAAAAAAATATATTTATAAGTCATTTTATTTTTGTATTTTATCTCAAATTAGTCCAAGACTATTAGTAAAACAAGCACTATTAGTAAAACAAACATTACATTAATTACTTAATAAAAGCATAACATACAAACAAGCACCATTAGTAAAACATAACAAGAAATTTTACAGAGATCATTTTCAACAACCACCCCTTTTTGGATCTAATGTGTTTAATGATAGCAATATTGGTGGAAGTGGTGATAACATGCCAGACTATTAGTCCCAGGGTTCATTTCACTGGTGGCCATAAATGTTTTATTATTATAACGTTATGGCCACAAATGTTTTTTTTGTAATGTTGTGGCCACAAAACTATTCTACTTCAGACTTCATATTTGTATTTTGGGTGTTGTCATTTCTTTAATTGTATATTTGTTATTAATTGAAAAATATAAACTTAAATTATAAGTTATTAATTTAATTAAAATATAAAATTATAAATATAAATTTTAAAAAATAAAAAATAAAAAATAGAACTAAAAAAAATCAAAAATAGAAAATTAAAATAGAATTAAAAATAAAATTAAAAAAATAACACTACTACAGTGGCACGCCCTTGCGCGAAATTTGATTTGTTTTCTTCAAAAGCCACGTAGGGTTGGAGATGCCCTTAATCAACTATAACTCCAAACATGGGTGTATTTAGGTTTTCAATAAATTAATAGTTTATATTAAAAATATATATTAATAAAGTTAAGGGGACGCCGTTGCTCATTGCTTGAATTAATGCAGTCCAAAATCTTGCTACACAACAGCTCCAGGAGTCTCTCCACAATCAAGCCCAACCTTGAATTTACGGGACCCAAGATTACCACCCTCTTACTTGCCAGCTCCGGCAAATGAGCCAGATATACTTCCATGGATGGCGCCCCATAGTTCGAGCAACCATGTTCCATCCCCTCTATCCATACAGTGATGCCACTAGTTTTGCACTTGCTATGCTGTTGAATGACTAAAAATGTTTGCAAGCCAGTCAACCTATTGCTTTGATAGCAGAGATTTCTATGGCTTCTACCTATGTGTAGACAAACAGGGCATTGTGATTACACTATTATTTCAAATGATAATATAAAGTCGGCAGATGAACCAGTATTCACCACACTAATAATGTCTTTACCTCCTGGTTTCTATTGTTCACTGGTCTGGATCTCTTTATCATCAAGGATTGGTGGTACAAGTTTTTGAGTGTGTTGCAGTTGAGGCATGACTAAACTCTCCATTCTTCAGGTCATTCCAGGTATTTACTCTATTTGAAGGTTTCTAGCTTATAATTTGAGAGTTTACACTTTACACACTCAAATATATGTGCCAAATATCTAAGTTGTGAGAACTCATGCTTGAGTTAGGCTTAGTAAAAGCTTAAGAGTTGGCTCGAAATTTCCAGCTTTTACTGAGCCAAGCTTGAGTCTTACATGAATAGCTTGATCAATTGACAATTTTTTTTTTGTTAAAAGTGGATAAACCACAAATTTATTGAAAATAGAAAGTACAGAACATACAAAGCGTAATAAAGATAAACAGATGTCTCTCACCAGAGATGAGGGCAGGAACACAGAAAGACTAACAGAAGGAAAGAGAAAAAAATGTAGGAGCCTAAAGACGAGGGCCGCCATCTGGAAACATAGGTCTATATAGGCTGAGGGTGGAGTAATCGACTCCAAAGCAAGCTACTAATCTGAGTCACCGATTAGTTGGAAGCTTTAGCATTGAAGAAGTTGAGTGAGCGCTTTATCTTCTGAGAGACATCGTGGTGATTTACTGTAACTGAAAACCAAGAAAGAAGCATATTAGCAGTCTTAAGCATGATCAAATAAATAGGTAGTGCAATTAGTTGAAATAAGCGAGTGTTTCTTTCCAACCATAGGTTCCACATGATGGCTCTAGTTATAAGATCCTAGAGGATGCGATTCGAGCAATGAGAGGAGATAATCCACGTTGTCCAAATCCAAGAAGTCTGATGAGGAAGGGCATGGATTTAAAAAATTTGAGTGAAGAATGCCCAAATTCTATTTGAAAAATCACAATGTAGGAAAAGGTGGTCCATAATCTCAGTGACTTTGTGGCAAATGACGCATGTATCTATGGCAAGACTAGAATTACATCCTTTTTTGAATGGGTTAGAAAGGGTAAGAAGTTTATCCTCCTTGGCAAGCCAACAAAATAAAGTAATTTTAATAGGGTATTTTATTTTCTAGAAAAGGGGATAGAGTGGGCAACGCGTGTCTTGTAGAAGGATTTTACGGAGAAAGTTCGACTTTTATCACAAGTCCAATTAGTAAGGTCCTCATGATCCCTCGAGCAATCTGGCATAGCTCTAATAAGAGGAGAAAAGTCATTTGAAGAGGGATTATTAAATAGATTCACTGGTAAATGAATTTGCTGTAAAAATTGATGAACGGTTAACCATTGTGAGTTACAATCCATAAAGAGTGATTACCATTGTGAGTTACAATCCAAGAGCCATCTATCAAGCCAGAATAAGGTACCATGACCATTATTGATTGATTTGGTGGTACAGGCTCTAAAAGAAGTCAAGGCTTAGTGAATTCCTACCCAAAAGTAAGATTTGTTCCTAGGAGGTGGCTGATATAGAAATCTAATCGGATTTCTTTTCAAGTAATTGAATTTAGAAATTTTGGCAAAATAGCTATTAGGATTAGTTATTAATTTCCACCACCACTTTCCAAGTAGAGCTTTGTTAAATTCCTGAAGATTGAGAATGCCTATACCACCGAGTTTTCGGGGCCTACAGATCCTATTCCAAGCAACCGGTCGAATTCCTTTGGGTCCCAGCTCTGGGCCTTTCCAGAGAAAGTCCCTTCGGATCTTATAAATTTTGTTAAGCACCCAGATAGGGAGTTTGAATACCGATATCCAATACACGGGAACCGTCGAGAGAACTGAGTTGAGTAAAGTTAAGCGACCTCCTAAAGATAAGTAAGTAGATTTCCAAGGAGAGAGTCTAGAGCGCACAATGCCAATTAGAGTTGACCAGTTAGACCGCCTAGGTTTTCTACCAGAGAGAGGTACCCCCAGGTAGATTAGCGGGAGACAATTAGTAGAGCAGTTGAGTATCATGGCAGAAGTGTTATGAGGTTCATAGCCATAATTTGTGGGTAAAAGACAGCTTTTTGTAAAATTGATGGCTAGTCCAGAAGCCCCTTCAAAAATATAAAAAAATTAGTTTAATAATTTGAAGGTCTTCTTGTCCTCCAACTGAGAAAATGATAAGTTCATCCGCATAAAGAAGATGATAAATGTGATCAGAGTGATCAAGAAGAACACCCTCTAGTACCTTGGATCTAATCGCATGAGAGAACATAGCACTTAGGGTCTCAATTGCTAGTGCAAAGAGTAGGGGAGAAAGAGATCCCCCTGTCTAAGTCCTCTTTTACATCTGAAATAGCTCTTAGGGTGTCAGTTGCTAGTGCAAGTGGAGTTTAACAAGGTAATAGGTCTAAAGTCTGAGACATCCGTCGGGGCGCTTTTCTTAGCAATAAGAGCTATGTGGACCCAGTTCAATCTTTCGTAATTGATAGTACCCTTATAGAAGTCATCGCAGAGCTTAACAAGTGTATCCTGAATTATGTTCCAGTGTTTTTGAAAGAAAAATATGGGAAATCCTTCTGGTCCTGGAGCTTTATCTGCATTAAGACTGAAAACAGCTTGTTTAATTTCTTCAGGAGTGAATGACTGTTCAAGAGAAGCAAGATCAACCCTATCTTTGTATATAAATAAACCTGTCAGTCCAATAATGTCTAGTAGATTAAGTTCAGAGAGGAGACATTTTTTTGTGAAGATTAGACATGTTGAAGGTATCTTTAGCCCAATATATATATATAGATAAACCACAAATTTATTCAGCAAAATAGTCAAAAGTACACAACACACAAAGATAGGGAGTAACCAAAAATCCCTTCACCAGAGGTGAGGAGATGGGCTACGAAACAAACAGCAGAAAAACATGAAACAAAGGGTAGAGGCCTAGAAAACGAGTGCCGCCGTCTGGAAGCATAGGTCTCGTGAGGCTAAAGATGGAGTAGACTACTCTGAAATACACTAATGTGCTGAATCACCAGGCTAATTGGGGGTCCTAGCGCTGATGAAAGTGAGTGAGCGCTTGATCTTCTGGGAAGCCTCGTGGAAGTCCGTGGAAGCTGAAAACCAAGAAAGAAGCATATTAGCAATCTCAAGCAAGATGGAGTAAGTAGGTGAAGCAAGCAATTGAAATATGCGAAATTTTTTTTCTATCCAAATATTCCACATGATGGCTCACATGATTAAATCCCAGAGAATTTGATTTTGACTGGCCAAGGTATTAATCCATGTAGTCCAAATTTCTGATGTTAAATGAGGTATTGTGTGAATATCTAAAATTTGAGAGAAGAAGGTCCAAATTCTAATTGAGAATTCACAGTGAAGAAAAAGGTGGTCCACATTCTCTGTGGCCTTGTGACAGAGGATGCAAGTGTCAGTGGTCAAATGAGAGTTAAAACCTTTGTTGAAAAGGTTAGCAAGTGTAAGTAATTTGTCCTCTCTAGCAAGCCAGCAGAATAAAGTGATTTTGCTAGGACACTTGGTTTTCCAGAAGTGAGTGTAAAGTGGGTACCGCAAGCCTCCGTCAATTAAAAAGTTGTAAAATGATTTAACAGAAAAAGATTCACTTTTTCCAAAATCCAATATAAAAGATCCTCATGATCCCTCGAGTAGTCTGGAATTGCTCCAAGAGACGTCAGTAGAAGAGGGATTATAGAAAAGATGCTCAGGAGAATGAATTTGCTGAGCAAATTGGTGGACAGTGAGCCATGGGAATTTACAATCAATAAAGAGAGATGGCCACAGATCTTTTGGAGCTCTACCCAAGAGCCATCTATTAAACCAGAATAGAGAGTTGTGGGCATTATTGATTGATTTTGAAGTACAAGCTAAAAAGAAGTCCCGAGCATAGTGGATGCCAGCCCAAAAGCATGATTTGTTCCTGGGAGGAGGGTGAAACAGTAACTCATGCGGATTACTTTTTCTATAGTTATATTTTGAAACTTTGGCCCAACAGCTGGAAGGGTTAGTGGAAAGTTTCCACCACCACTTTCCGAGGAGAACCCGGTTAAATTCATGAAGATTGAGGATACCCCATCCACCAAAATTATGAGGTCTACATATCCTTTTCCAGGCGACCAGTCGAATACCTTTAGGCCCCAGATCCGGGCCTTTTCAGAGGAAATCCCTACGAATTTTATCAATTTCATTCAGAACCTAGGTTGGTAGTTTAAAAACAGACATCCAATAAACTGGAATAGTCAAAAGTACAGAGTTGAGTAGCATTAAGCGACCTCCAAGGGATAAATAAATAGATTTCCAGTTCGTGAGTTGAGCTCGAACAGAGCTGATTAATGATGACCAGTCCGATCTTCTTGGTCTTCTACCCAAAAGGGGAACTCCCAGGTATACAAGCGGGAAACAATTTGAGTCACAATTGAGAATCATAGCGGAAGTTCTATGGGGTTGGAAACCGAAATTTATAGAGTAAAGACAACATTTTGAGAAGTTGATGACGAGACCAGAAGCCCCTTCAAATAGGAACAAGATTAATTTAATGATTTATGGTCTTCTTGTCCTCCCGCGGAGAATATGATAAGATCATCGGAGTAAAGAAGATGGGTGATGTAGTTGGGATGATCAAGTGGAACGCTAACTTGGACCTTGGATTTAAGTGCGTGAAAGAACATTGCACTTAGAGCGTTGGTTGCTAGTGCAAAAAGGAGAGGGGAAAGAGGATCGCCCTGTCTAAGTCCTCTTTTGCATCTAACATAACCCTGAGCTGAACCATTACTCAGAATCCGAGTTTTGGCTATTTTTAGAATGGTGTGAATCTAGGACTGCCATCTGGGTCCAAAACCCCTAGCAGCTAATATCTCAAGAAGGAAGTCCCAGTCGAGTGAATCGAAGGCTTTAGCAAAGTCGACTTTAAAGGCATACCCGAGTAATTTCCTTTTTTGAAGATTGAAGATTAATTCTTGAGCAGCGACAATATTGTCAGCGATATATCTTCCATTAATGAAACCAGATTGGGACTCATCAACCAAGTCACCATTAACTAAACTTAAACTAGAAGCAAGTATTTTGGAAACAATTTTGCAAGTGGAGTTCAACAGACTAATGGGTCAAAAATCGGAAACATCCGTAGGGACGCCTTTTTTAGCAATGAGAGCAATGTGAACCCAGTTCAAACGCTCGTAGTTGATTGTACCCTTATGAAAATCGCCACAGAGAAGAAAGAGCGAATCTTGAATAATACTCCGGTGTTTTTGAAAGAAGAAGATAGGAAATCCATCTGGTCCTGGAGCCTTATCTGTGTTAAGGCTAAAAACAACTTGTTTTATTTCTTCAAGTGAGAATGGTTATTCAAGAGAAGTAAGGTCAATGCTGTTCTTATGACCAAATAAGAACTGCCAGTCTAAGAGGAATCTAAAAGAGATGGGAGTTCCAAGTAAAGATTGGAAGTGGTCATTGAAAATTTTACCAATCTCTTTGTCGCCTTCAACACAAAGACCATTATGATTCAGTCGAGAAATAATGTTTTTGTTTCTTCTACCATTGGCTATCTGGTGAAAGAATTTAGTATTAGAATCCCCTTCCTTAAGCCAAGTGATTCTAGATCTTTGTTTCCAATAAATTTCTTCTTGTGAAGTAAGATTTTGAAGCTCAATGCGAACTTGATTGAAACTGGAAGATTCAGACTCAGAAAGAGGTCTACTTTCTCTAACAATTCTAAGAGATTAAGCTCAGAGAAAAGACTTTTCTTGTGAAGTTTGGGCATGTCAAAAGTATCTTTAGCCCATGACCGAAGTTTGGTTTTTAGATAAACCAGTTTTTTGGCCAAGATAAAGGCACCACAACCTCCAGGCTTAGTTTCCATCCACTAGTTCTTGATAAGAGTAGGAAGTTGTGAATTAGAGTACCAGAATTTTTCAAATTTGAAAAGATGCTGGCGAGAAAGATGGTCAACAAAGTCCAAACAGATAGGGGAATGATCGGATCCGAATCTAGGCAGAACTGATTGAGAGTATTTTGGGTAAGTAGAAGCCCAATCATGTGAGAAAATAAAACAATCCAGTCGAACCCAAAGTGGTTACGATTGTCTATTGGTTCAGGTGAATCATCTCCCGTAAAGGGGGGATCAATGAGACAAAGATCGTTAAGAAAGTTCTATGAAGAGGAGATATCGCCGAAATGAATTGGTCCATGATTCTTGTCATCAGAAGAAAAAATAGTGTTGAAGTCACCACAAAAGATCCATGGGTCAGTGTGAAGATTCCTAACAGTCCTAAGTTTCTCCCAAAAATCGGATCGAAGGGCACGAGAATAAGGTCCGTAAACCAATGTTCAAAAAAACGCTAGGCGCTAATCGGGCGGTCAGCCACCTTCTAGCACCCAGAGAACCTAGGCGGGGCCTAGGCGGTTTTACCCTTTTAGAAAATATATATATTTATAATATAATTTTAATTCTATATAATACCCAAATAGATATTTACCAACAACCAAATTGATGCATCAACAATCAAATAATAATACAAGAGCTTCTAGAATCCAAACAACTCTAAAACGAAAAACTTATCATAAAAACATACATAAAAAATTATAAACTCAAGTCAATCAAGTACTACAACCATAAAATAAAAGTGTTTAAAGACTCTAAACCCATGCGAAGACAATCAAGTACTACTACCACAAAATAAAAGTGTTTAAAGACTCTAAACCCATGCAAAGACAATCAAGTACTACTACCACAAAATAAAAGTGTCTAGCATATATGACAACAAAAACAAACATAGAAATTGAAAACTTAGGCATCTATCTCTTTTTGAAAGCCCTCCAAGACTCCTTCCGTGTCCGGCTCAAACTCAACCTCTTCTTCATCTTCTTCCTGCCACCTTCCAATGCCTGCCACCTTCCAGCGCCTAGGAGAAAACGGGTCGGCCTGCCACCTTCCAGCGCCTAGGCCGATTTTTCGAACACTGCTGTAAACATTGGTACAAGTCCATGAAGTGTTGTTAAAAGAATTTTTGAATGCGATTGAAATGGAGAAGGATCCTTTATAAATTAAGGTTCCAGTAATTTGGGAGCGATCCCAAGCAATGATAATACCGCCAGCAGAGGCCTGTGCTGGTATGTAATCGAAGGAATTAAATCACGGTCCACCTACTGATCTCCAAGTAGAAATGTGAATATCTTGAAGTTTAGATTCTTGAATGCAAATAATATCAACTTGAGAAGAGAAAATGAAGTCTTTAACCAAGTGGCGTTTAAAGGGTCTGCCAAGACCTATAACATTCCAGCTTAGTATTTTCATGGATAAGGGTAAAAGTCTAACTGTCAGATCTCGAAAGAGATCCCCTAGAGCTCGTGAAGTGTGAAACTCTAGTAGCTTCTAGTGAATGGATCTTGTCTAAGCATTTGAATTTATGGTCGAGAGACCCCATAAAATTAATACCACAAGATTTGCTATAATTGAGTAATTGAGCATCAAACCAAGTAGCAAAGACCGAATTTAAAGGTTTAGGAATATCTTCTCTTGGGTCCTCCAGAATTTTCTTTATAGTTGATCGGGGAGGATGAGGGACAAATCCGGCTTCTTCATTCCAACGGCCAAAAGGCTTCTTGGTTCTGTCACTCCTTCTAATTTGTCGAGGAGGAACTGATAGGGAAGATTGTGCTTGAATGCTCTTGGAGGGCTTTGGCCCTGAAGGGGGTACTTCATCCTTGGAGCTGTCTTAATGTCAGTAACTGGATTGTCTGGTAGCGGGGGTTATACAGGATGAATAAAATTAGGATTGTCAAGTAATTGATCATCAACAGCAAAATCCTCAGAAAGAAATTCATCATCTTCGTCTTTTCCCCAGTCCACAAGTTTTTCATCAGAAGGAATATCAAGGGAAACCTTCTGGGGGAAAGGGTCTTGTGAATAGAATTTGTCCGAGTTTACACTTGGAATTAATGTCCACCCACCGTGGGTGAAAATCCAATTGAAGCCATCCGGAATTGCCATTAACGGGGGTATAGGTTTCAGGTGAGTAGGTAGAGCCCCAGACAGAGGTGAAGAATTCTGTGTGAAATTATTATCAACCTTGCAGTTAATTGTGCTTGTGAAGTTGGTAGATGCAGTAACATGGGCGTCATCAGGATGACCTTCTTTGTTAACAGCATCTGGAATGAGCTTATCTCTAGGAGAAATCGGGATGGCCAAATTGATGGCTAATTGCTGATCACGAGACGATAAGGGGAATAAATTGGATCCATCAGAGAGGTCCTCATCCTAGGTGCAATCAGATTCTCAGCCAGATGCCGATGAAGTGAAGAAAAACCTGATAAGATCTGAATATTTTGAATTGAATGAGAAGAAGTATCTTTTGAAACCTTATCTCGAGGCACAACAGACGTGTGCATGGTTCCAAGATGGTCTCCAGAATTACAATCCCGAGGCAGATCGGCGGCTGTTGAAGGCTCAGAAAACGTGAGGTTTCTGTGCTTCAACAGCTTGTCTCCTTCCTCGTTCCTCAAAAGAGAAAGCTAGCGGCCGATCACCGAAGTCACTATGCACCACACAATGGTGTTTCCGGTAATGGGTTCGTGAGAATAGTAGAAACTGGTGCAAGATCAGTCGTGAGGCCGAGAACGGAGCCGCGCTCAACGTTCTCGCCTGGAATCTCGACAAGAGGTTGAGAAAGAAGCGGGCTTTTACCTTTGGCCGCCGAAGGGATTTGATGGGTGCCGCGAGTGTGAGGAGCTGGAACGAAGGTGTCATTAAGAGCCGATTCGTTAGAGGAGCCGATTCGTGAGTATCTGAGCCATGGCTCACCTTCGAGCGCAGGATAGGAATGCCGTCATCCTCGAGTTTAACCTTGAAGATTCTAACGCCCACGTCAACAATGATCTCCAACGGGAAGGTGACTTGCATCTTGAGTCTGACGAGAACTCTCAGGTGCTCCAGAGAGACATCTTCTCGCTTTCGCACGAAAATAAGATCACCGATTGGTCTTAAAACCTCCGCAATGGAGTTCCAGTTCCAGCAATGAAGAGGTAGATTAGACATTCTAATCCAGTTGTAATTGCCGGCCGCGATCGCATGGGAGCCGAATTCAGGAGTCCAGTGGGCGAGGCTGATCTTGCATTGTCCCAGATTGGAGGTTAAGGTGATAGGGCTTTTCTTGACGATAGCTGCAGCCGCTCTGGCCGAGAAGAGTGAAAGAATGAAATCATCTCTAAACGGTGTAATATGTTTACATTGGTCGGTATGCAGGCTAAGAGGGAGTGTATCATGCAGTGAGCGAACGCTAGCATTGCCGGAGAGAACCTTGATAACGATCATTCAGTTGAGATCTTCTTTGGACTGAATAATGGCCTCAGAGATAGGCAGTGATGATAGGATCTGAACAAACTTGATTAGAATCACACTAGAAGAAGAACAACACTTGTTACTGAAATCTACTGAATAATTCAGTATACTAACATAGCAAGCCATTAAAGAGTTTAGACAGCATCATTTAGACATACTTAGACAACAAACACAAACAACAAAACATTGGTTAACTAATCCCAAGAACAAACAAAATAAAGCCTGACCAATCAGTTGCTTTTCCCATACTTCACTGTAGTCCAGCTTTATGTCTTGAGTTAGTTGATAATTTCCAAATCAACTCACTCTTCAACATGCTCTCCTTGATCTGAAAATTCACACACCTTCAATTCTTCACAGAACTTGATGAACTTGCAATTTGGCAATGCTTTGGTAAAGACATCTGCGAGTTGATACTCAGTCCTGCAATGCTTGACTTCAATTGAACCATCCTTGATAAGACCTCTGATGAAGTGATACCTTGTATCTATATGTTTAGTGCGGCCATGGCAAACAGGGTCTTTAGCAATGGAGATAGCTGATACATTGTCACACAGAATTAAGCTTGGAGTGATCTGTTCTTCATTCAAATCTGACAGCAACCGGCGCAACCACACTGCCTCACAAGCAGCAGCTGTAAGGGAGATGTATTCAGCCTCAGTACTAGAGAGTGCAATGATGGGTTGTTTCTTGGAGCTCCAAGCAACGGCTCCTGATCCCAGCGAGAACACCCAACCTGTTGTGCTTTTGCGATCATCCTTTGAGCCTCCCCAGTCACTGTCTGAGTGACCAATGAGTTTAAATTCCTCATTCTTAGTATAATGAATCCCATATGTAACTGTCCCGTTAATATAACGTAGAATTCTCTTAATGGCACCAAAATGATGCTTGCTTGGAGATTGCATGAAACGAGAAACTACTGATACTGAATGCATAATATCCGGCCGAGTGTGAGTAAGGTAGAGTAGTCCTCCTACGAGCCTTCTGTATCTGTGAGCATCTACCTTGCCAGAGTAATCATTTGAGTGTAATTTCTCATTTGAGTTCATGGGATTTGAAACTGGTGAGCAATTCAACATCCCAGCTTTATACAAAAGGCTCTTGGCATATTTGGATTGAGATAAAAATATTGAACCTCTGAGTTGTTTTACCTCCAAGCCAAGGAAATAACTCATAGGCCCCAAATCAGTCATCTCGAACGTACCCATCATAACTCCTTTGAATTCATTGAGCATCTTCTCTGAGGACCCCATATATAGAATGTCATCCACATAGAGACAGAGTTGAAGAATTTCAGTGACTCCAAGCTTCTTACTATAAACTGTGGGTTCATTCAAGCTTCTCACAAAGCCCATTTGTATAAACTGAGCATCTATACGGCTATACCAAGCTCTAGGGGCTTGTCGTAGGCCATACAAAGCCTTATGAAGTCGATATACATGATCTTCTCTACCTTCAATCACATATCCCTCTGGTTATGATACAAATACTTCCTCTTTGAGTTCTCCATTCAAGAATGCTGTTTTAACATCAAGATGATAGACAGTCCACTCTCTCTGAGCACTGATGGCCAAAAATAGACGCACAGTTTCTAGTCGAGCCACTGGAGAGAATATCTCCTCAAAGTCTATCCCTTCACGCTGAGAGAAACCTTTGGCTACGAGACGAGCTTTCTTTCGTAACAGAGTACCATCTGCATTGAGTTTTGATTTAAAAACCCATTTGAGGCCAATTGCCTTCCTCTTCTCCGGTAGCTCCACTAACTCCCAAGTTTCATTCTTCCTTATAGCTTCTAGTTCTTCATTCATGGCATTAATCCACTCTTGGTCCTTTGCTGCTTCATCATATGTGATAGGATCTACAGCAAGGAGAGCAAAAGAGCAAGAATTGTACAAGTCTCTTAATTCACGATACCTCACCGGAGCTTCTTCTTCTTCAGTTGCTTGGACTTGTTCAAATTCATTTTCTTCAGATGTCACGTGAGTATCACGAGACTGCACATAAGTTGATGCAGTAGAATCACCAGTCTTTGACCAATCCCATGCCTTCTTCTCAAAAAACTGAATATTCTGGCTGACATATACACGCTTTGAATCAGGATCCATCACCTTATAGGCTTTGGATCGATCACAGTATCCAATCAGGATGCAGGGAAGTGACTTTGCATCAAATTTGCTTCGTTGCTGAGAGTCAAGGAAGCGGTAGGCAAGACAACCGAACGTTCTAAAATGATCAACTTTTGGTTTCTCGCCAGTCAGAGCTTCATAAGGAGTTTGAAGCTTTAAGGCCTTTGTCGGAGATCGGTTGAGGATATAAACGGAGGTGGCGACGGCTTCTGCCCAGTATTCTGACGGCAAGCCCTTCTCTTTCATCATAGTTCTTGCCATCTCCGTGACTGTCCTGTTCTTTCGCTCAGCAACGCCGTTTTGTTCTGGTGTGCGGGGAGCTGTCAACTGATGAAGTATTCCAGTCAGCTTGCAATAATTTTCGAATTCACGTGAAGTGAATTCTCCTCCGCGATTTGTTCGCAGAACCTTGATTGGTAGAGAGTATTGTTTCTCCACAAGCAGCTTGAATTGTTTAAACTGTTGGAAGGCCTCTGATTTTCTCTGTATGAAATACACCCAAGAGAATCTTGAACAATCATCAGTTATCAAGAGAAAATATAAATTACCTCCAATTGACTCAGTATTTATAGGTCCAACTATATCAGCATGGACGAGTTCTAAAGGCTTTGAAGCCCGCCTTGTTGAGCTTTTGGTGAAGCTGGCTCGTGTCTGCTTGCCTAAAGCGCATGATTCGCATGAGCTTACATCAGTAATGACCGGCAAGCCAATTACTAGTTGTTGTTCTGATAGGAGCTTCAAGTTCTTCATATTAATGTGTCCATATCTCTTGTGCCAGAGATCTGAGACATCTGCTACTCTTTGTGCTACATTTGCTGAGTTTACATCATCACCATCAAGTGGAAAAAGTCTATGTGTAGTCATAAGAACTTGAGCCACTTTCACCTTGGAACCTGCTTCTCTGATGATACACTCTCCTCCTGAGAATTCTACATCATATCCTGATGCCATTAGCTGACCAACACTGAGCAGATTATGAGCTAGTTTCGGCACAAATTGAACATTATTCAGTGTAGTGATCTTCCCATTACTTGAACGAAGAGTAACCTTTCCAATGCCTTCAACCTTCAAGGATTTTCCATCACCTAACCGGATGCTTTCACTTGGTGTTGCTTCAATGCTCTGGAAGAGTCTCTTCTCACCTGACATGTGGTTAGAGCAACCACTGTCAATCAACCACATTCCTCCTGACTCGTTAGATACATTACCAGCTGCCATGAATGCAACTTCTTCAGCTTCCTCTTTCTCATCTTTTGAAACATTAGCTTCTTTATTTCTGTACCAACATTGGGCTTTAACATGCCCAAATTTCTTACACACAAAGCATTGGATTCCTTTGTGCTGTCGGTTAGCTTCAATGACACGACCAGGGTCTGTGCCTTTTGATTCAGAACACCTCCCTCTTCCACGACCTCTTCCTCTGAATGAAGAACGACCCCGTCCTCTACCACCACGGTGAGAGGATTCACCAGAATGAGAATTCTTTACAAAGAGTGCCTTTTCTTCTTCATGTTCACCTGCTAAGTTGATGATAGACTCATGGTTTTTTAAGGAATTGCTCAGATTCTCAACAGTGAGAGTACTTACATCCTTAGCTTCAATAATAGAGTGAACAACTTGAGAGAACTTTGGCGTAAGACTCCTGAGGATTTTGGCCACCACTGTCTTCTGTGGAAGTTCTTCATTCAAGAGCCTAATCTGGTACACCAAATCCAAGATTCTACTTATAAAATCTTGGATCTTCTCTCCTTGCTTCATTCTGGCCGAGTCGAACTCACGATGTAAAGCATGTAGTTTGACTGTGAGAGTTGTTGGGTTCCCTTGAAACTCGTTCTTAATGATCTCCCAAGCTTGCTTTGCAGTTTTAGCTTCTGAGATCCTGATGAGAATCCTCTTATCTAGAGCTTGTTGTATGAGGAAGAGGGCTTTAGCATCCTTCTTCATGCTATCATTGATCCGGTTTCCATCTCCTTCTTGACTGAAACCTTTCTCAACAAGTGTCCATAGATCCTTGGATCTAAACATGGTCTTCATCATCAAGCTCCACAAGTTGTAGTCTTCTCCATCAAAGAAAGGAACATTGGCATCCTTGGCTGATGATGAACTCCCCATCTTCTTCTTCTTAACTGAGCTCTGATACCACTGATAGGATCTGAACAAACTTGATTAGAATCACACTAGAAGAAGAACAACACTTGTTACTGAAATCTACTGAATAATTCAGTATACTAACATAGCAAGCCATTAAAGAGTTTAGACAGCATCATTTAGACATACTTAGACAACAAACACAAACAACAAAACATTGGTTAACTAATCCCAAGAACAAACAAAATAAAGCCTGACCAATCAGTTGCTTTTCCCATACTTCACTGTAGTCCAGCTTTATGTCTTGAGTTAGTTGATAATTTCCAGATCAACTCACTCTTCAACAAGTGACACCCTAAGAGAAGCAAAGGAAGAACGAGGATGCACATGAAGGAGGGGTTTAAGAGGAGCTTCTCTCGGAGATGAGAACTTTTTCGATCTATGTTTATCCTTAGCAGGGATGTTTGAAGGGTGAGGTGGGGTTCGCAGAGGACAATGGATCGTGAAGTGGCCGATGCCGGAGCACCGTCGGCAGGTAAGTTGATGCCGGCATTCGTCAGCTTTATGACCAGTACGCAAACAACCTTTGCAAGCATCACCACTGTCCGGCGATCGACGTCTTTTTAGTGAGAGGGGTTGCGCAGCGTTTCCTGCTGGTTAGGAGGAGCCAGTGGAGGGGAAGAGCGGGTTACCTCCGCGAAAGATACCCCTTCTCTCACTGGAGAGTTCCTGGAGATCGGAGGATTTAAGGAAGAAGGTTGTGCGGGAGGATGGGGGAACGGGCGAGAAAAATGAGAAAAGGTTGCATAGGAGTCACCACGGGATCCACGTCGGGAACTATTGTGGAAACCACCACGAGCGCCACTGTGAGACGACCGAAATCCGCTATGACCGCCACGAGCTCGGCCCAGGAATCTCATGACCGCTACTGTGGAGCCATCTTAGAGAGATGGAACTAAACTGGTTTCAACTCAGAAATTCTGAGACATGTATAGATTTTTTTTTTTTTTTGAAAAGGTAGATAAACCACATGCATTAATAAAGAAAAATAAAAAGTACAAAGAAACAACAGAGAGAACAGGGATCCCACCAGGAGTGGGCACCAGAACAAAAGAGAAAAAGCGGGAAGGAAAGAAAACACTAAAGGACTTGTTGAGAAAATATGGCTAAATAAAACACAAGAATAAAGAAGACAAGGATTTAACGAGGTTCGGCAATGTTCCTACATCCTCGGGAGCGATGAGCGGCGGCTACTTTTATTAATCCAAAGAGAAAGACAAATTAGGGTTATAAATACAATGCATATTTATAAAAACCCCCCTGTACAATTTACAAATTTATCATGTACCATACTGCGAAGATATTGCCCCCGCACCCTCAACCCACTTTCTGCGAAACTCCCCAATTGGACAGAGATGCTATTGCTCCGCTCCAACATCTGTCCATTATCTAGTATGAGCCATACCTAACAAATCTCCACCTTGGCGAATATCAAGCCTCTTAGGAGATTAAACCATGGAGTTTCACACACACCAAAATGGGTTGAGCTACCTTGCTTGTCTAGCAGCAATCAACATTCAACAAGTCCAAACAATGCATGAACTTGTTGATAGTAACCGGCTTGGTCAATATATCAGCTGCATTCTCGCTAGTATGAACCTTCTGCAATAGTATCTCACCAGATGCAATCAACTCTCTAATCTTGTGGAACCTCACATCAATATGCTTAGTTCTAGCATGATACACCTGGTTCTTAGCCAAATAAATAGCACTTTGACTATCACAATGCAACTGAACTCCACCTTGCTCAACACCTAGTTCCTTCACTAGCCCAGTAAGCCATAAGGCTTCTTTAGCAGCTTCAGCTACTGCCATGTACTCAGCTTCAGTTGTAGATAATGCCACAATAGACTGAACTGTTGATTTCCAACATATAGGCCCTCCACCAAGAGTAAACACATACCCAGTTGTAGACCTTCTGTCATCCAAATCACCAGCATAGTCTGAATCCACATATCCTACAATCACAGGATCATTCTGCTGACTGCCAAAAACAATTCCATGGCCTACAGTTCCCTTCAGATACCTGAAAATCCACTTGACTGCTTCCCAATGTTGCCTGCCTGGTTTAGACATGTACTTGCAAACTTGACTAACAGCATGAGCCAAGTCAGGATGAGTACATACCATAGCATACATCAAACAACCAACTGCACTGGCATATGGAACCTTTGTCATGTCTTCAATATCCTTATCTGTCTTAGGACACTGTTCTGAAGAAAGCTTAAAATGATTTGCCAACGGAGTGCTCACTGCCTTTGCTTTGCTCATCTCAAATCTGTCTAACACTTTCTCAACATAGCCTTGTTGAGATAGCCACAATTTTCTTGAGCCTCTATCTCTGTGAATCTCCATTCCAAGAATTTTCTTTGCAGCACCTAAGTCTTTCATGTCAAATTCCTGGCTCAACAAAGCTTTCAAACCAAGGACATCATGCATGTTCTTTGCAGCAATCAGCATATCATCAACATACAGTAACAGAAAATTAAAAGAACTATCATCAAGGCTCTTAACATAAACACAACAATCATACTCACATCGCCTGTAGCCAATCTGAATCATGTAGGAGTCAAACCGCTTGTACCATTGTCTTGGAGACTGTTTCAACCCATACAACGATTTCTTTAACCTGCAAACCAGATGCTCATGTCCAGGTTGAGTGAACCCGTCTAGTTGCACCATGTAAATTTGCTCCTCTAGATCACCATGCAAAAAAGCAGTTTTTACATCCATCTGCTCTAAATGCAAATCCCAACAAGCCACTAATGCAAGTACAACCCTGATTGAAGTATGCCGAACCACAGGAGAAAAAATTTCATCATAATCTATCCCCTTTTGCTGTGAAAATCCCTTTGCTACCAATCGAGCCTTGAACTTTTCCCCTTCTTTTTCTGATACTGCTGCTTTCTTTTTGTACACCCACTTAAACCTAATAGCCTTCTTTCCCTCTGGAAGCTGAACTAGCTCCCATGTATGATTTTTCTGCAAAGACTCCATCTCCTCAACCATTGCATTCATCCATTCCTTTTTCTCCTGGCTAGTTATAGCTTCTTGGAAGGTAGCTGGATCATCACTAGTAATGAGAAGTGCAAAAGAGACCATGTCTTCATAACCAAATCTGCTTGGAGGCTTTACATTGGTGCGTCTCTGTCTATCTCTGGCTAGATTATAATTTTGCAAATCATCTGTATTAGAACCACTAGATGTTGGATTTAAACTTTCAACTGCTACTGGATGAGATACTAAATCCATCTGCAATGTATCTGAACTGGAACTGTTTTCTAGCACTTTGTCTTGATGCTGCTGCAACATAAACTGCTCATCAAAAACTGCATCTCTACTGATCACCATTTTCTTTGCAATCGGATCCTAAAACTTGTATCCTTTAACACCTTTCTTATAACCCAGAAAGATGCACTTCTTGGATTTTGGATCAAGTTTTGATCTTTCATCACCAGGTACATGCACATAAGCAGGACAACCAAAAATTCGTAAGTGATAAAAAACAATTGCATTACCTGTCCATACCTCTTCTGCAACCTTTCCACCCAATGATGCCCGTGGTGATCTATTGATGAGATAGCACGCCATACTAACAGCCTCTGCCCAAAAACTTTTAGGAAGCTCGGCATTCAGTCTCAAGCATCTTGCCCTTTCAGTCAAAGACCTGTTCATTCTTTCTGCAACACCATTCTGCTGGGGTGTCTTGCGCACTGAAAAATGCCTCTGAATCCCATGCTCCTCACAAAATTTCTGAAATTGCGAATCTGTGTACTCTGTGCCATTATCAGATCTCAAATACTTGATCTTTCTACCAGTTTGGTTCTCCACCTCGGCTTTCCATTGCTTGAATTTGGCAAAAACCTCAGATTTCTGTTTCAAAAAATACACCCAAACTTTTCTAGAAAAATCGTCAATAAAAGTAACATAATATTGAGATCCACCCAATGACAATTCCCTCGTAGACCCCCACACATCAGAATGCACATAATCTAGAATCCCTTCAGTTTTGTGATTTCCAGTCGAAAAACTAACTCTAGACTGCTTTCCAAGAACACAAAACTTACAAAATTCTAGCTTGCAGCTTTTAACACCATGCAACAAATTTCTTTTATGCAATTCAGTCATCCCACGTTCACTAAGATGACCAAGGCGCATGTGCCATAATTTTGTATTATCATCATATAACTCAACAGAATGAACTCCACCTACAACTGTATTCCCTAACAGTTTGTAGATATTCCCTGCAGTTAGCTTTCCTTTCATCACAGTCAGTGCACCCTTAACAATTCGAATAGTTTCCCTATCCTCATCTGCCTTAGGAATAAAACCATTCTTATGCAAAATGCCGAAGGAAATTAGATTCTTTTTCAAATCTGGTATATGCCTAACATCACAAAGTGTTCTAACAGTACCATCATACATCTTAATTCTGACTTCACCAATACCAACAATATTGCAACATCTATCATCACCTAAATAGACAGAACCAGAATAAGCTGACCTGTATGATGAGAACCACTCCCTGTTAGGCGTTATATGATAAGAGCATCCGGAATCCAGAATCCATGCATCCATGAACTGATTTGTTGAAACTGAAAGCATATCACCATCACTGCAATCTGAATTGTCACTCTGCACCACATTCGCAGACTTGGATAATTCATCACGTTTTTCATCAATCTGCTTTTTCAACTTTGGACAGTCTCTCTTCATATGTCCTGGCTCCTTGCACTTGAAGCAATGAATCGTCTTTCTGCTCTTAGACTTTGATCTGAAATTTCGTTTTCCAGAACCCTCCTTCTCTAACTTCCTTCCACGATCTTGATTACCCTTAACATATAAACTGTCACCATGAGAGCTTTCCACTGCACTTTGCTTCCGCTGACTATGAGCCAACAAGGCTGCAGTAATCTCTTCAACTTTGATTGTTTCTTTCCCATTTGTAAGAGTAGTCACCAGGTGTTCATAAGAAGGAGGTAATGAACACAGCAGAATCATCGCTCTGTCTTCGGCCTCAATACTCACATCAAGTCTAGCTAGATCTGTGATTATTTGATTGAAGACATTCAAGTGCTGCGCCAAATCAGAACCTTCCTGCATCTTCAGCCCATACAGCCTTTGCTTCAAATACAATTTATTCGTCAGGGATTTGGACATAAACTGTGTTTCCAACTTCGTCCATACTTCGCCTGGAGATTTCAGATTCATTACGTGATACATGATCTCATCTGCCAGGCATAGCCGTATGGTTCCTGCCGCTCGCTGCTGTAGTTCTTCCCAATCTTCAACCTCCATATTATCTGGTTTCTTCGGCCGCAAAGCCTTTAGAATCCCTTGCTGCGCCAACAGATCCTTTACCCTTGTTTGCCACAATCCGAAATTGTCAGTTCCATCAAACTTCACCACTTCGAATTTTGCATTGGACATAGCCATCTCAACCACGCTCTGATACCAATTGTTGAGAAAATATGGCTAAATAAAACACAAGAATAAAGAAGACAAGGATTTAATGAGGTTCGGCAATGTGCCTACATCCTCGAGAGCGATGAGCGGCGGCTACTTTTATTAATCCAAAGAGAAAGACAAATTAGGGTTATAAATACAATGCATATTTATAAAAACCCCCCTGTACAATTTACAAATTTATCATGTACCATACTGCGAAGATATTGCCCCCGCACCCTCAACCCACTTTCTGCGAAACTCCCCAATTGGACAGAGATGCTATTGCTCCGCTCCAACATCTGTCCATTATCTAGTATGAGCCATACCTAACAGGACTAAAGGACCCGAAGGTCCTTTAACGATACAACAAAAAGCTAAATCTCGTCAGGTGAGGGAGACCGAGGCAGAGGAGGACCCTGCACATCATCTTTGGAAGACAGGAAGTCCAGGCTCTTGATTTCAGACACCGAATCCTCGATTTTTGCCTTCTTCGAATCTGGAGCTGCATAATATCAAGAGATTAACATACAAACAATCTTCATAATAATGTGATCAGACGATAAACAATTTGAATTGAAAATGCGTGCATTTCTTTCAATCCAAATGTTCCAATTGATGGCTTTCATGAGCAGATCCCAAAAAGGTAAGGAAGATTTAGATAATTTGCGTCTCCAATCCCCCTAAAGATCGGAGAGTGATCCTGGGGGAAAATGGACCCCAAGAAGCTGTCCAAAATAATTCCAGATGTGGGCAGCGAAAGGGCAGTGGAGGAGAAGGTGATCAGCTGATTCAGAGGCGGAAAAACACATAACACACGTAGTGCACTGAAGCAGATTACATCTCCGCAATGCTAAGTTTTCCAATGTCAGAATCTTGTTGTCCCAAGCTAAGCAGTTGAAAAGATTGATTTTCTTGGGACATAAGTCTTTCAGGATGACAAGGGTCCTTTGACATCGCAATCCTCCGTCATTCAGAAAATTATAAAAATATATAGATATAGATACGCATAACATAAATATCTATTTTTTTTATTTTTTGTTTTTTGTTTTTTATTTTCTGCAAAGAAAGCAACAAGCTAAAAATAACAACCACCAAACTTAAAACTTCAAATTTATCAGGGCGCAAAAGTCTTCAAGACAAGGCCGATGGTCCAGACCTTGGGAAAAATAAAACAAATATCTTATTGTGGTGATTAAAAATACACAAAATTACGAGGTGAGATTATGTACCTTTATGGCACTTGTGAGTGGATATGAAAGCATTTATTATGAACCTATATGAGAATGTGATATTTTTGTGGCCAGGTCTAGCAAACTAAATTGTTGATATGATTGGCCTCTATTTTTAAATAAAATCGATAAATTACCATTACATTAATTAAAATAAATAAATAAAAAGTGTGAACACAAAAAAACAATTCACCAACGACCTTCGGGTCTATTGGTATTCAGGTCCCTGCGTAGGGCTTTCGTCTTGGGTTACGAGCGGTGGCTCCCCGTTTCGATCCCCCGATTGCGCAGGTGAGGGTTATGTGGGGTTTTCAAGCGCCTCGTGCCCCCCATGTGCCCGCCCTTTGATTTGACGCTTGTCGTCTTTGTCAAAAAAAAAAAAAACAATTCGCCTAAAATTTTTGGAGCAATAACCTAATACAAGTGAATAAGCTTGACCGGGCTGCTAATCCACTCCAAAACATTTCTTAATTTATTCTTGGATGAGATCTTGTTTATGCCCATCTAATTTTGTTTGTTCTCATTCTATATTTTTATTAGCTATTTTCACTTCTTATGGATTTATGTGTGTGTGTGTGTTTTTTTTTTTTGTTGATAATAGACAATAAGTGCCCCATCTAAAGATAAGTTAGGGATGTGCCGTAGAGGAGCCACACTCAACTAACAAACCGTACACTCACCTTGCGCAAAGTGGGATTTGATCTGGGGTCTCTCTGAAACGAACACCTTACGCAAGAGACCCGGTACTAATTGACCTAACACTAGTTGGCTATGGATTTATGTTTTCCTCCTCCATACTATATTAATAGTTTCTTAACAAATTTAGGATTTATTTATTATATAAAAAAACTTAATAAAAATGATGTCATGCCATATAACGGACAATATTAAACCATATAAACAATAAATTATTGGAAACTCCCAACAAAAGAACTCAAGTTTTTGAGGTGTTGCATTGATTTATATCAAGTGCGAGTGGATCATACCTGGTTTTTAAAAATAATTGATTGAAACAAAGCACAGAGAAAATGAATAAGTTATCTGTATTTTTTTATTAATGTTAGTGGTTTATCACAAAAAATAAATAAATAATCTCAAGAGTGGTCCTAATTAAACCGGTCCTTAATTTTCTAAACATTCTCCTTGTAATGTTTTTCCGGACACTATAACAATAATACAGTATTAAAACAATATATATAAAAAAAAAAGAAAATGAGGCTAATGAAACAGAGAAGCAAGATTTTTTTTTAAAAATAGTTATTTATATTCATGTCTCATTTATTTTCAAACAATAATTTATTTAAAATTAATAATTGAATCTAATTATTAGGCCATCTCCAACCTAAAGCTCTATATTTGGCGCTTTAATACTTAAAAATACAGCTTATATAGTGAAAGCTTCTCCAACCACTATCTCTATTTCTAACTCTAAAATAAAATATTTTTCACAATTTATATATTCATACTACCAACAAATTTAATCATCTTTAAATTTTTTTCACTTTTAACCATTAAATTTAGATATTATATTATTTAAAATATAGTTTTAATTTTTATATTTATTATAAATATTTATTAAATATAAAGAAAATTTTATTGATAAAAAATACAAATACAAACATTACATTAATTACATAATAAAAACATAACATACAAACAAGCATTAGTAAAACACAACAAGAAATTTTACAGAGATCATTTTCAACAACCATCCCTTTCTGGATCTAATATGTTTAATGACAGCAATATTGGTGGAAGTGGCGATAACATGCTAGATTATTAGTCCCATTTACTTCATATTTCATATTTGTATTTTGGGCGTTGTCGCTTCTTTAATTTTATATTTGTTATTAATTGAAAAATATAAACATAAATTATAAGTTATTAAAATTATAAATATAAACTTTAAAAAACAAAAAACAGAATTAAAAATATCAAAACAAAAAATTAAAATAGAATAAAAATTAAAATTAAAAAAATAACACTGCACGCAATATCCTGCATTGATGCGCCCTTGCGCGAAATTTGATTTGTTTTCTTCAAAAGCCACAAAGGGTTGGAGATGCCCTTAATCAACTATAACTCGAAACATGGGTGTATTCAGGTTTTCAATAAAAAAATATATTAATAAAGTTATGGGAACATCGTTGCTCATTACTTGGATTAATGCAGTCCCAAATCTTGCTAGACAATAGCTCCAGGAGTCTCTCTCCATGATCAAGCGCAACATTGAATTTACGGGACCCAAGATTACCACCCTCTTATTTGCCAACTCCTGCAAATGAGCCAGATATACTTAGTGATGATGAAGATGGTTCGTAGTCCTTTGGCGGAACGGTGCAGACCAATTTCTGGAACTGCCCATGCTGCATTTGTTGTGGATGCTAACATAACATCTTATCTGATGATGGGTTCTCTTTCTCCAGGTTCAGTCTTTTCTTTTCATACTGAAGATTTTACACATTGGTTTCTTGCCCACATTACTACGTGCTCTAAATTGGCCACTTAAACCCTCAGACACATTAACTCTCCAACTACACATTTTGACACTACAATGTATCAAATCTTGTTGGCATCCCCCATCTTTATTGCCTGATGTTTCTAAAGACAAATTGTAAGAAACAAGATCTTGTAAACTTTTAGTTTAATGTACAATAAGGCACTACAGGCGTTTGTTCAGATGCTGCTCATCTGTCTCTCTAATTTTTCTTTTCTATTGCAGGATTAAAATCTCATGCTGTTACATTATATGAAGCTGGAAAGTTGGGTGATTCTAGTATTGCAGAACTTTGCAAAGATCTTACCACTTTGGAAGGAAAAAGATTTGAGGGTGAATTGCAGGAATTTGCAAACCATGCATTTAGTCTTAGGTGTGTTCTAGAGTGTCTTCAAAGTGAAGGATTGGCCACAAATGAAGTAGGTGATATAATTGGTAATCAAATTGATAAGCAGCAGCCAGTGGCTGATGAGGCAAGTTCCCTTATATCTGATATTAAAATAGTTCCGGAATCTTACGATTCTGGAGCAAATGAAACAGGCTCTGATGCTCCACAGCCATTTCTTGATTCTTTTGGAACAACAGGCTCTGATGTTGTTAGCATCGATGATGGTTCATCTATAAGTTTTTCTTCTAAAGATGGTAGCAGTGGACCAATTAATAATTTTCTGGTAAAGGATCAAGATAATATTATACCGTCAGAAGGTCCAAATAATGATAAAGGCCCATTGAAGAAAAAAAGGAAATACAGGGTTGATGTTCTTGTTGTGTTACAGTCCCTTCCTATGTGGAGAAGTCTTCTTGTGTGTGTGTCTTAGTAGCAATAACCCTTGTGAATGGCCTGACAAGAAGACTTTAGTGTCAGTTTTATATTAATATATATATACATCAATAGATATCTTAGCTCGAAATTTCCAGCTTTTACTGAGCCAAGCTTGAGTCTTACACGAATAGCTTGATCAATTGATAATTTTTAATCATGACCAAGTTGGATGAAATTAACTTTTCTTTATTTGCTTATATTTGTTGCAGAACCTCGAATTATGAATATGCTATTTTTTTTTTAAAGGTGGATAAACCACTTCAATTAAAAGAGCAAAAGAGTACAAGATACCACCACAACCTACTATGGATACAAACCAACCCGACCTCGTCCACTATACGTGGAACAAACACACACAACATAAAACCCACAACATCAAGTCCAAAGAGAGGAGCCACCCCCACTACGGCCCCCCTCTCGAAGGTCCGCCTCCTACATCTCCGTTATCTGCTCGTGCGCCTCCTCGGCCTTCCCGACACCCCCTAGCACCTCCTCACTCTGTTGTAAGAAAACCAGACTGCGCCGGACCGTATCGATAGAATCACCCAGCTTTTCCTTGGTACTATCTCCCGTAGCTGAAAACCAAGATAGCAACATATGATTGATATTTACCATAGAAGTCATAGCAGGCAAGTAAATGCTATTGAAAATGCGGTCATTTCTGGCGAGCCAAATATGGCAAACAATAGCTTTCGCAACAAGTATTCCCCTAGCTCTAAGCACCGTCCGCAATGATGTAGCCCATTCGACACAAACACTTTCGAGAAGCTGCGGAACCTCCAGCAAATTAAACATATTGCAAAAGTACTCCCAGATTGATTTGGCAAAAGGACATTGTATAAACAAATGATAAACAGTCTCGGCCCCAGCATGACACAACACACAAGTAGCTGTCGAGAGCCTGTTGCAGCCTCTCCTTTCCATATTAACCAGGGTAAGTATTTTGTCCTTCAAGGCCAACCAGTTAAACAAGTTAATCTTTTTAGAGAAATGACTTTCCAAAACCACCTAGATATCGGGCATCTCAAGCCCCCATCATTCACAAAGGTATACAAGGATCTCACTGAGAAAACACCATTTGTTGTTAAAGCCCGCTTCTTTCTATCTCTGTCCCCTTCGCCACTCTGCAGTAACCTCTCACACAGAGCAGGCTCATCCGATAAATCAATGAATGGTTCTCCACCAAGATAAACCTCCAATTCCCGCGCTGTACCATCTTGGTCATTACAATTTCTAAAAATATCCGGCTAAATGGCCATGGGGGCGGACCCATTGAGCCAGCGATCTTTCCAAAATAGGGTCTCTGTCCCCGACTTCACATCATGTGAGATACAACCCCTGAAAGCAGGTAAGGATCCCAAGACCCCTTTCCAAAAGGATGAAATTCGGCGCGGAATTTTTGGAAACAGGTTCCAGTGAACCAATCCATAGTTAAACTGTATTACCGGCGTTCCCAGCCAATTACAATCAGTTGATAGCTTCTACCACCATTTTCCTACTAGAGCAAGTTAAAAGATTTTAGATCCAGAATGCCCCAACCCCCTGTTCCCAAGATCGACATAAATTTTTCCAGTTCACCAATTTAATCCCCGCATGTCCTTCCTTCCCCGACCACAAGAAGTCCCTTCTGAGTCTGTCTAACTTTTTTATCACCCAACAAGGTAGACGAAACAGGGACATCCAGTAAGTGGGGATCGTCGAATAAACAGAGTTGACCAGAGTAAGCCTCCCCCCTAGATAAGTGTTGTGCTTTCCATGAAGCAAGCCTTCACCGTACTTTGTTGATTACCCCTTCCCAGTCTTGCTTGCGTGGTCTCCTTCCCGCAATAGGGAAGCCAAGATAAGTCACAGGCAATAGACCTACCTCACAATTTAGCATGGCCTCCGCCCCCTCACTAGGCAACAAACCACACGAACTGGAATAGAGGCAAGTCTTAGCAAAATTGGTTTCCAAACCAAATATACCTTCAAAAGCATAAAGGATTAACTTTATGATCCGCAGATCCTCCAGTCCCCTAGTAGATTAAATAAGTAAGTCATCCGCATAATGCAAATTACACATGCTGCCCAATTCACCCAGAGGGACCCCCACCAAGATTTTGGACTGCAACGCATTTGTAAACATCCCACTTAGCACATCCATTACCAATACAAATAATAACGGTGACAAAGGATCGCTTTGCAGCAGACCCCGCTTGTATCTAATATATCGTTGTGGCGATCCATTGACTAATACTGATTCCTTGGAAGATATCAGAATGTTCTTAATCCACCCACCCATCTAGCCCCAAAACCCCTAGTCGTCAAAAGATCAAGAAGGAACTCCCAATCCACCGAGTCAAACACCTTAGCGAAGTCAACTTTCAGGATGTTCCCCTAATCCTGCGCTTGTGCATACTAAAAACGAGCTCTTCCGCAGTGGCCACATTATAGAGGATACACCAACCTTTTAGGATTGCCGAGTGGGCATTATCCACAAGTAGGCCCATAACCCCACTAAGACGATTGGCCAATAGCTTGGAAATAATTTTCAGAGTAACGTTAATCAGGCTTATCGGCCGATAATCCCCTAAACCTTCCGAAGCCTCCACTTTTATGATAAGTGCAATACTCGCCCAATTGATCCTCTCAAAATTGGCCTTCCCCCAATAGAAATTATCACACAACCGAGCTAAATCCCCTTTAATCGTATCCCAGAATCTTTTGAAGAAATGTAACGAGAACCCATCCGGTTCAGGCGCCTTATCACCGCCTAGATCAAAAACCACTCTCCCGATTTCATCCAAGGTGAAAGGCCGGTCTAACTGTGATAAGTCCACATATGTCTTATGACCTACCAACCTCTGCATGTTAACCCTGCACCAGAACTCTCTTATTTGCCCGAACGACTGCATAAACCTTGTCGAGAAAGCCTTACCATTGTCCCTAGGCCTAGCTATCACATCACCATTGAAACAAATTAACGAGATGAAATTCCTATTTTTGCGCCCATTGGCCACAACATGGAAGAATTTAGTATTTTCATCCCCTTCTTTGAGCCACTGAACTCTGGATCTTTGCTTCCAATAAATCTCTTCCTGCCTAAGTAAACCCTAAAGATGATCCTTTAATTCCTACTCGCGTCTCGCCTCCTCCAGTGAGTGTCTTTTGGTTTCCTTAGCAATGTCCATCTCTCCAAGCTCATGCAACAGAGCTAATTTTTTGAGTTTAATGGATCTGAAGCTGAATTTAGCCCAGTGGCGCAACTGGCCCTTAGGAAAGCAAGTTTCTTAGAGAAAATAAAAGCACCACATCCCATGGGGTTGCTCTCGGACCACCATTTATGCACCAACTCCTGGAAACCCTCAATAGTCGTCCAGACCACTTCGAACCAAAAAGGTCATGGGACAGATAAATGCCTCCCCACCTCTAGCCAAATGGGCACATGATCAGATCCCAATCTAGGTAGCCCATTTTGGATCAATCTCGGAAAGTGTGCCACCCACGCATTATTAACTTGAAACCGGTCAAGTTTCACCCAAATTGGCTCCGCTTATCCATTGGTCCATGTAAAATGTCTAACCACACCATGAGGCTCCAAAAGCCCTAAGTCTTGCATCAGCGCATTAGCACATCGAATATCCTCCCAATTATATCCACCTGAAGACTTGTCTTTCTTGGAGAAAATCGTGTTGAAATCACCACAAATTACTCAAGAGGCATTACCAGCAGCCTCACACTTTCGAATCTCTTCCCAAAAATCATGCTTGCAAGCCCTATCGTTAGAGACATAGACCGTAGTGTAGCGCCACTGAAACTTATCAATTAAGCTACAAAAATCATCGTCACACTATAATCACCCACGAGTACAAGGTTACCCAAAAGTAGGACACTGTTCCACCCCACAATGATGCCCCCAGCTGTGCCCTTAGCCGGCAAAAAAACATATTTGTCCAAACGACCACCCCCAATTTCCTCCACACCATTCGGGTAACCACCTCTAATTTGGATTCTTGTAAACAACATATGTCCGCAAAATGCATACTAAGAAAATATTTAACTAGGTACCTCTTAGCTGGTCTACCTAGAACCCTCACACTCCAAGAAACAATATTCATAAGACCAGTTAAGACTCATGGACCTCCGAAGAGGCCGCCCCCTGTCCCCTAGAAGGGACAGCTTTATCTTTCTCAAGAGAACGAATATGAGCTATGCAATCATACACATGTCCATCAAAATCGTTAAAAGATATACCGCAAGCATTACAATCATTCAGAATTTGCAAATCTGACCAAACATTAATAAGCAGGGGTTTGGAAGACATACCTTCCCCGGTGTCAACAAGCGCAGCTTTCTTCTTTGTTGATTTAAGCGGCTCGGCCACAAAGCTCGCCTCCATATTCCACTTGGAAGAGGGCCTCTTCTGCCTTTCGCTCTTTCTGGTACCCTTTGTTTCCTTCAGTCGTCCTACCACATTATCCTCCTGCAAGCTTGGCAGGAGAACCCTTAAATTGCGCTCAAACTCAGTCATGGGATCATCTGACTGAAGATCCTCATATTGTGAGTCTATAACAACTGATTGAGTTTCTTCCCCCACTTCCACACCCAAAACATTGGGCCGAGCCTCACTGTCCATAATTCCATGCACACTGCCTGGAAAGAGAGCCCAAGACTTGGAAGAAAACCTCCACACGAAGCCCTCTGGTGGTTGCATTCCTGGCATAGACCCCGGATCACCAAAGTCCAAATTCAAAAGATTAGCTTATGGCCCACGATCTTGGCCCAAAGATGAGCGCAAGATGCCTTCGTGTGTCTCCATTTGGCCCACCACCATGTCGCAGCCACCTAGGTTATTATCCCCACCCTTGACTGGATCTTGGGCTTTAATAAGGCCCACATCACATAGTAACAAAGGGTCAGCTGAATCCTTTGATCCACGCACATCTCCACCGACCTCTTCCCTCTATCTGATGTCACCACGTAGCCCAACAAAATTTATCATAGGATCAACGAAATCACCAAAGGATTTCATGCTCCTCCAGTCCTCACCCGACACGTCAGTGCTTGCCCCCGTGCCTTGCGTCACAACCCCCGAATCCCCACACACACCCTCAACCTCATCACAGCGAGAGTCCACCATTCTCGTTGCTTCTTTCTTCGTACTATCTTGAGCATTGTCAGTGCGGACGCGCCACACCTCGACAACGCGACGTCTTCAGTCCCCCGCCTGAACCCCCATCGCAGCTTTGTGACCAGTGGTCTGATCCCGATCAGCCCTCTAACCGGTGGTCAGATTCTCCTTTGCAGTTCGGCAATCGAGCGGACGATCACCACCGTGGAAGTGAGGCTTGACCACCGGTGCAACCAGATTCCGGCCGTCTCGAGAGCTCCACTCAACCGTGATATGTCCCACTAGTATCCCCAGGTTTCTCGCTCGTTCCTCCACTTGCGCTTCACTACCCACCTTCTCTGCAGTACTTGTTACCGATGGTGGCTGAGGCCCCTGTGATCGACATCGCGCCTCCGTGACGATATCCGGCAACACCTTGTCCCTTGTAGCTACCTGCTTACCTTTCTCTTTTTTAGAGATTTCATGCGTACTCCTTCGAACCCCCACTTGAACCCCATCTCCTACCTCGCCACCCGCCGGTAACACATACTGACCCAACTTCCTTCTGAATTTGGGAAATGTACTCCTATCCTCCGTGAGCAGCACCGTATACCTGCGCATACCAAGGCTGAGGTCCACCTCCATCGGCAACGCCAAACCTAGCCGACGGCGCACAAGAACTGATATAAACTTCTTATGAGGGATCGTCACCTGAGATAACGCTATCAACTCCCCAACAGGCTTCGAGACCTCCGAGATGGCACGCCAACACCACCCATGAAAAGGGAGATTCCATACAAGAATCCACTGCCCAGTCCCGGCCGCCCTCCCAAAGGCCCCCATCTCCGCAGACCACGGGGCCACTTTCAGCACACAGTCACCATCCTTTGTCACAATCTTCAAGCTTCCAAGTTTACAGACCTGCTTCACCTCCTCTCTAGATGTCAGCGGCACTAGGAATGTGCATTCATTGACTGGTGTAACGCCCCAGCAATCGGCACGTTGAGAAGCTTCGGCAATATCTCCAACACCATTCTTTCATTCACAAAGCCCTCAACAATGGAAACCACCGCCACTTTCGCTAACTCCTCCCTGATCTCCGCGATCTCTGGCGATAGAGTAAGCGACAGAGAAGCCCGACTCACCGCCGGCTATCGATTCAAATAAGGTACAACCATGACCACCTCGACTGTGGGCTTCTCCTGCCCCTGCTGACCCCCAGGATCCCCCATCCGCTTTGATCGAACATGCACTTTTTTCCTATAAGGGTTGCGTCGAGCTTCCCTTGTGCAGTTGGCAACCACATGCCCTACCCTGGAACTGTTAGTCCAGGATCCAAAAAAATAAGAAAAATAGGTTTTTAGGGTTGTGGAAGAGAATTAAGGTTTTTGATTACTAGAGGAGATTAGGGTTTTTCAATTCAAAATGACTCAACTTTCTCCTTTCTTCTTATTAATTTATAGAAAATAAAATTACAAGATAAGATTGAATTTAAACTAACTTACAAGATAAATCTGAATTTTAAACAAACTAGATAATAAAATAAAACTAGATAACTAATCTTATCTAATCACGTGCTAATCAGGATTAAGTTGCTCACATACTCCCCCGTAATCCTGATATGCATTCAAATCTCGAACACCAAGTAGTTGTCGCATGGAAGCTAACTTTACTCCTGACAAAGCTTTTGTCAACGCATCAGCACGCTGTTCTCCAGAGTTTACAAAATCCACCACAATCTTCTCCCTCTCCACACACTCTCTAATAAAATGAAATCTTGTGTCTATATGCTTACTACGACCATGAAAAACAGGATTTTTCATAAGAGCTATGGCAGATTTGTTATCAATAAATAAAATTACAGGCTTTAATTTTAAACTTGTTAATTCACTAATAAGATTGCTCAACCAAAGCCCTTGACACGCTGCTGCAGTAGCCGCCATAAACTCTGCCTCGCATGATGATAACGCCACTGTCTTTTGTTTTTGAGAATTCCATGATATTAAACCTTCATTTAAGTAAAAAAACATACCACTTGTGCTTCTTCTCCCATCTTGATCTCCTGCCAAATCACTGTCTGAATACCCAACAATGCCTACTTCTTGATTTCCCTTCACATAAACAATTCCATAATGAGCTGTTCCTCTCAAGTACCTGAGAATTTGCTTAAACACCTTGTGCTTCTGGTTTTGTATCTCAAAACCCTCTGGTTGAGTAACATAAACTTCTTCTTCATCATCAAGTGTAATCTCTTCTATGTTGGCGTAGACTCCTGCAAGAGTTCTGAAATGGATTGCCTCATTTTGGAAATCTGGTGACGTGGGTAACGCACATGAGAACGTCGTGGGTGAACCTGGTGGGCTGTGCGCGCGCGAGGAGGCGTCTGCGCGCGTGGGGACGCTCCTGCGCGTGCCTGCCAGCCTGGGGGCACTCCTGCGCGCGGCTGCGCGCGCTGGGACGTGTCTGCGCCCGCTGGTGGGCTGTGCGCGCGCGGGGAGGCGGCTGTACGGGCTAGGATGCGTCTGCGCGCCTGGGGACGCGCCTGCGCGTGCCTGGGCTGCTGGGGACGCGTCTGCGCACGCCTGGGCACCTGGGGATGCACTTGCGCGCGCCTGGGCGCCTGGGGACGAGCCTGCGCGCCTGGGGAGTCGTCTGCGCGCGCGGGGACGCATCTGTGCGCACCTGGGCGATCTCTACGCCCTGTGAAGCTTCTGTATGTGGCTGCGCGTGCTGGGAGGCTTCTGCACGCGCTGTTGCACGCTCTACCGGAGAAGAAACTGCTGCATACGGGGCTGTCGCGGGTGCAACTCCGGAATATTCTTCCTGCAGCTCCTCATTGCAAGCATCATTGTCAAGGTGCCAGATATCTTCATTATCTCCCTTCTTGTCGTAGTGCAGTAATGTTCCTTCTTTATTAAGCAAGACCACCTCCCGATATTCTTGTATAGTGTGCATCTATTCTTGGGACACAACCATCAACAATGCTGGCTCTTCATCGACTACCTCTGTGAGATGAGGTTCATTATTGCGTCGCTTGCTGCGACACTCTGACGCATAATGCCCCATCCTTTCACAATTGAAGCACTTTATGTGACTTTTGTCGCGAGAGCCACCACTAGCGTCGCCAAAGCTTTCTCCTGCATTATCTTGACCTCGGCCACCCCGGCCGCGACCGCGCCAACGCCCTCTTCCACGATCGAGATTGTTTGAGCCTCGGCCTCTTCCCCCTGACGAACTGTTCCCGGCGGCCCCTTTCTACCTTACCTTCCACTCGGCCTAAGTGAGCAAAAGTTGGCTGCCAGTGTTAACAGTGTTGTCACGAAACCGTACTGCTCTCTCTTCGTATGCTTTCAATCGCCCTATTGCCTCCTCAAATGCCATGGTCTCAAGATCATAAAACTGCATGATCCCAGCAACAACGGGAAAGAATTTGTCGGGGACGGAATCGAGTAGCTTCTTGACAAGAGCAGAATCTTCAAGTGTGTCACCAAGTGTAGAATACTTACTTAAGATGACACTGAGTTTTCCGGCGAACTCATCAATAGTTTCGTTCTCCTTCATTCGGATGGCATCAAATTCGCTCTTCAGAGTTTGTAGACGCGCCTTCTTCACTCGATCAACACCAAGATACCTTGTCTTAAGACTGTCCCAAACATCCTTCGCCGTTTTCTTCTTTGCAATCTGGAGTAGGATGTCTTCGGGGACACATTGCAGGATGTGTGCTCGCGCTGTCTTATCCTTCTTCTCATCCACATGTGCTCCATCCGCCGGCTCCACTGCCTCCCACGTACCTTGGGCATTAAGGATTGCCTCCATCCTTATTGCCCATACCGTGTAGTTGGAGGAATTCAAGATCGGGAAGTGGAACGACACTCCGCCGCTTTCCTTCACCGCCTGTTGGTTGTAGATGGACATCACTTCGTGTTTCAAGATCTTGGTCATGCAACCTTGCTCTGGTACCAATTGTTAGCCCAGGATCCAAAAAAATAAGAAAAATAGGTTTTTAGGGTTGTGGAAGAGAATTAGGGTTTTTGATTACTAGAGGAGATTAGGGTTTTTCAATTCAAAACGACTCAACTTTCTCCTTTCTTCTTATTAATTTATAGAAAATAAAATTACAAGATAAGATTGAATTTAAACTAACTAATTTTAAACTAACTTACAAGATAAATCTGAATTTTAAACAAATTAGATAATAAAATAAAACTATATAACTAATCTTATCTAATCACATGCTGATTAGGATTAAGTTGCTCACAGGAACAACGTAAACACACCACCTGATGCCGGCATTCCGACGTCTTATGAGTGTTGCGGAAGCATCTCCCACAGGTCACTTCCTTGGGTGATCGCGGGCGTTTAGCACCAACCAGTCTAGCTCCAGGAGAATGCCGACTCTCTTTCCCCCCAGCTTGTTGTTCCTAACAGCATTCTAGCTCCTGCGCTGTCATCCGATGAACGTGAGCTTAGCGCCTGCACATATGCCATTGCCCGACCTCCAGACAACTGCTCCTCCCCTCCAAGTCGTCCACTAACTTTCCCTCGCGCCTTGCTCGCCTTCCATCGACCGTCCCCCCGTCCAGAGGTCACCTAGAAGGCTCATTCTACTCACCCTCTCAACACCGCCACTGACCGCAACTTAGCACCGCCGCCCAGCGTGTGTGTGTGTGTGTTTTTATTTTGTACTTTCGTCATGGTATTGTATTTTTTTTCAATTAATTTACACTATTTTTTTGTTATTTGTAAATTCTTAATCGATCTTATTTTGCCAAGTCAACAGACAACTTGCTTCTATTCATCGAATGATTGAATCAATATTGTACTGCTGCTGTATACTTGTTTTACACCGCACGAGCAATTGCATATTAGTTCTTCCATTCCGGATAATATATTTGGCTTATATCCACACTCACTCACTGGTTAAAAAGAAAAAAACTCTTGTTTCCTGACAGAATCTACCATGTTTTGGAAAGAAGCTGTGATGCTGAATCCAAAATCTAACTTCCATTTATACATATATTGCAATGGTTTTCAAGAAATACATTTTACAAAATACAAGTAAATTGCAAGTTGCAAACAACAACAAGAAGATTACGCTCATGATTGCCTTAAAACAAGGGGAAAAAAAAGATTGTGTACAAGCTATACAATGAATTACGTTGTTCAATGAATTATTTGTGATAGAAAAATTCTCCAACCTTCACACTGCACTCACCTATAGTGAAAAAAACCCTAGCTACCCCCCAAAAAATTTTAGCACACAGGGGTAAAAATCGACAAGCATGCGAGAAGATAAATGAGTGTTCTGATGAATATTGTACACATAAAGTGATATGCAGACGCATAAAAGGTCTGTTGATTTACCACCTTCACCTAATTTGGAAACCATCCCATGAGGATGAGAAACAGTATAACCTGGTCAGCTAGCATCACTTTGTAAATTGTACCTTCAATCATGCTGCCATATACACTATACAGAGGTCTAGCAATGTTGGCTTGCGTCCTATATATTTCTCTGTTGCCTGATTTAAGTATTGAAGTGCTTGTCTCAAATTGAAGTGCTTGATTTAAGTATTGAAGTGCTTGGTTTGGAATAATTTTGGAAATTATCGTTTGATTGATATTACAAACGAGATAGACCGGTAATCCTCAATGGACTTGGGGGCTTTATCATGCTTTATAATCAATGTGATAAAAGTGTGACTTCATACTTGAGGAAATTAATTAGTAGTTTTAAGGAAATGGCCAACAGCAGCAAAATTCAAAATTTGACAGCGGGGCAAAACATATGAAAGAAATCAACATGAAGGCCATCATGTCTATGATTTGTATCTGTTAAACAGAGGTTAATAAACAGAATAAATAATTTTTTTTAATTAGTGAGAACACTCAAATAAGACAAAAATTAACGCAACCATAGTTCAGGCAAGACAAAGGAGTACAAAATAAATCATACAACTCAGTGTTGAAGATGGGCTACAGGTAAACAAGATAGAAGACAAAGTATGTGCACATTAACATTTTATATAATGGCAATAAATTTAAGTGGTGATGTAGAACATGATTGTAAATTGTACACTAACTCAAGACTAACATTTTTTTTTTCAAAAGAGAAAACTTTAAAGAGAGAAGCGACTAAGCCATAATTTCATTAAAAGGAGTGGGAACGAGATATTAAGTTGTGTTAACAAATAAAAATAAAAAAACACAAGCTATTAAGGAGCATACATGATGAACCAACCTTAATGAGAAGAGTATTGATTATACAACATCAAACAGTCATAAAATGGATGTTATTTATAATGACAACAATCATGTATCTCATTGAACAAAAATACTATTTAATAGTTAACTTACTTGTAATTTGTGAAACTTGTCTTCATATTTTGCCATCAGCAATCATAATTAATCTGAAGAGCTTCCAACATGGAATGGTTGAGCAGAAGTTGATAGAAAAAAAAAAGACGGATTTTTCCCCTGACATAGCCTTAGATTGGTCAAGTGAAATTGGAGATCATATTATAAACAATTCAAATGAAAAAAAAAACAGAGTGACAAGTGAAGGCTGCATGGATCCATACCCCTCAGATATTTTCAGTAGTAAGTATACTGTCGATGCGGGATGTGCTGAATCATTTGCCATTCAAGAGACCCTTCTTGCTGGCACCGTTCAGTCAAGCTTGGTTCACATTCTATCAAGTGCAACTTTTCAAGTGAAGAAGGAAGGTTGTTCTGCGGTAGTAAATGGATCTTTGGACATTCTGTAATGATCAATTTGTTCAATGAAGAAAGATGAGGCAACCAAGCAGGCAGAGTTTCCATATCTTCGCAAGAATCTATTTCCATATAATGTAGGTTTGGCAGCGCTGTCATCTCCTCCTTTGTACCCCAGGATTTGAATTTGGGGCATACTCTAATGATCAATTTGTTCAATAAAGGAAGACGAGGCAACCAAGCAGGCAGAGTTTCCAAATCTTGGCAAGAATCTATTTCCATATCCTGTAGGTTTGGCAGCGGGAGTTTGTGCTCTGTTATCTCCTCCTTCTTTGTACCGCAGCATTTGAATTTGGGACATAATCTAATGATCAATTTCTCCAACAAGGGAAGACGAGGCAACCAAGCAGGCAGAGTTTCCAGATCTTTGCTAGAATCTATTTCCATATATCATAGGTTTGGCAGCGCTGTCATCTTCTCCTCTGTACCCCAGGATTTGAATTTGGGACATGTTTTAATAATCAATTTGGTCAATAAAGGAAGATGAGGCAACCAAGCAGGCAGAGTTTCTAGATCTTTGTAAGAATATATTCCTAGGTACTTCAGTGTTGAAAACAAGGGCAGATGTAATCGAATCACTTTATTCTCCTTAATTGTGAGCCTGGTAAGCTTGGGAAAGTGGTTGTGATTTTGTCCCATAGCCGATGATGATGATGATGATGACACGCCCTCAAAAGATAGTGTTGATTTTATCAATTCAAGGGACTGAAGGGATGGATACATCTCAGCCATGGAATAATCAACCTCAATTGTCATGTTCTCAATGCCTAATAACTCCAGTGATTTAAGGGAAGGCAACAACCCAAGTGCTGCCGGTAGACGTGCCCATTTTCTGCATCCATTTAACATTATTGCTTCTAGTCTCTGAAATTTAGGTGTCATAAGCCAGTTTGGCGATTTGAAACCCATATACCCATAAATTCCCAAATATTTTAAGTTAGAATGAGGTTCAAGAGCTTCAAGCATTTGTTCTTGGAGATCATGCTTGCAATCATCGGATGTATTATTCCATATTAAACTTAAGACCTTGATGTGATGTTTTTCCTTCAAATATTTGGCCTTTATCATTTCTTCCGTATTGCCAATGTTCTGCAAGCCTCCAATCAAAAGTTTACCTGTCAGTTCATTCATATTCCTCAAATGTGCAATCTGGTAACCCCCACTATTTATCTGATATATTACAGAGTAAAATCTTCGAAGATAATTTGTAAAATAAGAATAGTCATGCATGTGAAATCTTCGAAGGTTTATGAGATTATGAAATCGACTGGGCAATGTAGGTGGCGGCCGCATCAATTTCAATACTTTCAATAGATAAAGTGTGCATAGTGATTCTGGTATATATTTGATGTCAGTTGCCCCCACATCCAGATATTGCAAGTGTTTAATATGAGCAATATTTTATGGGAGTTCTTGCACATTAGTATCAAAGATGACCATCACTCGAATTCTTTTAAATGCTTTGTGGCTGAGGATGGCATGAATATCATTGGCTTCATATAATATGAGTGTGCGCAAATTACTCGTTTTGCACACCAACTCAAGATCACAAAAACTATGCGCAAATAAATGGCAAACATCTTTTGGAATTTCTTCATCTTTTCGACCCTCATAAATATATGTTTCCCCATGAGAAACTGATCGAGCCAAATCATGCAATAAGTCATGCATTTTGAAGCATCCATAAACTTTTTCAATGAAACCCCTTGCTTCTAGTTCGAGCCAATACTCTTCTCCTGTATCTTCCAATGTCTTCGAACTACCTTCAATTTCTTGTATATAACCATGGACTATCCACATGCCAATAACACTATCCATATCATATTCGAAATCTTTAGGAAACACTGAACAAAATGTAAAGCATAACTGAAGAGGCTGGCGTAGATGATAATAACTCAAGGCAAGTGCAGACATAATACCCTCTTCATCGGTTTTCAATTTCCATAAATCACTTTCCAATATGTCCTTCCAATGTTCTTCAGTTAAACAGCTTCCTAAAAGTCTTCCAACTGTCTTTGCTGCCAACGGTGACCCTTTGAGCTTTCCCACTATCTGCTTTCCTATAGCATGTAGTTCAGGAGAATTGTCAGCAATCTTGTCGGCAAAGGCACATTTCATGAAAAGTGACCAGATGTCTTCATCAGATAACCCTTTCAAATTAATTTGATTCTGCCAATCAGCCAGACCTCCCAATACTCTAGGATCTCTGCAAGTGACAATGAGTTTAATAGCCTTTGCTTGCGCACATCGAAGAAAGTTGAGGAGCTCTTGCCATTCATCAGACCAAACATCATCTAGCACCAATAAAAATTTCTTCCCTATTACCAGACTTTTGATTTTCCTCTCAAGAACATCACAGCTGGTGGTGACGGTTGAGCTGCTACCTTCACCGATGCATAATGAATCTAATATTTCTTTGGTGATTCTGAATCTATCAAAGTAATCTGATACACATATCCATGCTTTCTTCTCAAAATGATTTGCTATTTCTGTGCTGTTGAAGACAAACTGAGCTAGAGTGGTTTTGCCGATACCACCCATCCCAACTACTGGTAGAACAGAAACATTACCACTTTCGTTTGGATCGTTGAGAAGCACCTGAATCAACCGACTTTGTTCATTATCCCGGCCATATATCTTGCTTTCAGATGGTGATGATGTGGTAACACGTTTGTTCTCTGCGGCTTGATGTTGCCCACATGAATCATAACCGCCCTTCAAAGCATCCAGCTTCATTTCAGACCTCATCTCTGAATGAATGCAATTAATTTGTTCTATAATAGTCCTCATCTTATTCACTATATCATCTGCAATATAAAATTCCAAAGTTTCATTTCCATAAATTAAACCTGGCTTGATTTATCCAGCATTCAAATATATATATATATATAGAGAGAGAGAGAAACATGAAAAATATACTGGATAAATTAAGACAAATATAAAGGCAACAAACCGGTGGACTGGGATGAAGAAAGCCGCCGTCTTTTGTCACTTGATCCTCCGGTTTGCCAAGGATTAATACTAGAGAAGAGTTGTAGTGCTGTAGATGGGTTCTTGTCAGCAGGTTCATCCTGCAGGTTGATCTCCTCCACCTTTCGCTGCAGCTCCATGTACTCCAAATCATCTTTCAAATCTTTAATCTGGTAACTCACATCTCTGAGTTTGTTGTTGATAAGGATCAGCCTCTTGTTTTGTTTATCTCGTTTATGCAACCTTCTGACGTCATCTTGTAAAATCTCGAGCTTCAGATTGGCCTCTTCGAATGCTTTCCGCTCATTCTCCAGTTGTTGAAGCCTATCAACATGACTGGAGGATGATGGCTGGTCTCTAGAAAGATACTCCAATAAAGAGTCAAGCAATTTGTTCAGAGCAAACTGAGGCAGTATTGGTGCAAGGATGGCTCCTGCTATGCCTGATAAGACTGGAGAAACCATGATGGATGGATGGATTGGTTGCAAGATTGAAGCTTGGGCAGGGAAGAAATGATACAGAGACTCTCTGTTTTGCTTTTCTTTGTTGGGGAAGAAACAAAGAGCCTTCCAGCTAATTTTGGCACAAGTTGAAAGGAAGCTGCCAAGAAAGTTCACAAACTACTCACTCCAATAATTCATTGACTTAGTCTGGATGATTAATGAGTATTTTTATTACTATATGAGAATGTGATATTTTTGTGACCAGGTTCAGCAAACTAAACTGTTGATATGATTGGCCTCTATTTTTAGATGTCTTATATGTTGCCACTTATGTCAGTCCACAGTGGCGGAGCAAAATATTATATAGATGGCGAACTATAAGTTTTAAAATAATTAATTAACATAAATTTTAAATTCAAAATTTTAAATAATAAAATATATTTAAAAATTTTTATAACAATAAGTAAATTTAAGAGAAAGAATTAAAATTAATTAATATATGAAAATAAATATTTTTAAAATAAATTTAGATTTCTTTATGATTCTAACGGGTGGCTTAAGATAATTAGAGATCTACAACGGAATTTTATAATAAACCCTTTAATTTATTTAGTAAAAATTAAATTTATTTAGATTTTATTTTAATAAATAAATGTTTTTTTATCTTTTCAATAAAAATATAGATAATATTTTAAATTGAAAAAATTTCTCATTTACATAACATATATAATTTAATAATTTATCTAAATTCATTTAAATAATTATTTAAAAAATTAATTTTATAAACTACTTACATTTAAAAGCTTATTAATTACAAAATAAACTGATATTTAAATATTTTAAAAAAATAATAATAACTTTTATTTAAACTTCTATTTAAATTAATTATAATTTAAAAGAAAATATTTATTACTAAATCAAAACTTTGACATTTTCAAATCTCTAAATTAATGCACATTAATTTTTTTTTTTTTTTGAAAAGGGCGACAAGCGCCTAATCAGGGACGGACAGTGGGGGAGCAACGCTCAACGCGCACACCATACCCTCACCTTGCACGTGATGGGGATCGAGCTCGGAGAGCCACGCTCGACACTCGAGGCGAACACCCTACGCAAGGGACCCCGAGCCAATTGACCCAATGGCCGTTGGCTTAATGCACATTAATCAATCATACATGTTTTTTCAAATTTTCTCAAAATTTTTAAAAATAGCAAACTTAACAAAAACATCAAATAAATAATAAATCAATCAATCAAATCATTCAACTGGAAAAATAGAATAAAAAAAATAATAATAAATAATGAAAATATAAAAATATATAAAGATAAAAAAATTAATATTAAAAAAATATATTAAAAAAACTCAAAAAAGACCGGGCGAAAGGGGGACGGTCGGAGGGGAAAAGGAGAGGAAGAGGGATGGGCCTGGGCAAGGCGGACGGGGAAGGAGTTGGGAGGGAAGGGGAGGCGACGGAAGGCCTCCGGAGGGAAAGAGCAGGCGGGGTCAACAGACCCCGCCGGCGACAGGGGGGCGGCCGACCGCCCTGCCCCCCCCCCCCCCCCCCCCCCCCCCCCCCCTGTCGCTCCGCCCCTGTCAGGCCATAAAACTATGAATATGATATTCTGAGTGTTTCTCTTTCTCAACAACAAAAGCACAATAAAGCACACAACTTTCTATTGAAGAATAACTAAAAATGTTTGCATGCAGATCATACGCACTTGCTCCAGTATATGAGGCTGCAACGAGGCCTATGGAAGAATCTTCTTCTGCAAATGCATCATTAAAATCTGAATCAAATGATACAAAAACTAAAGAAGTTGTGCTCCCAGGCGTTAATCTGTTGCTTGACGGCTCTCAATTGCATACATTTGGGACAAGTTGAAGGGAAGATGCCGACAAGGTCCACAAACTACTCCAATAATTCATTGACTTAGTCTGCGTGATTAATGAGTATTTTTAATTAATTTGAAAAAAAAACTTTAAGATAAAACTGATGAAGTGACCATGTTTTTTAGTTTAATTAATATTAATCAGTATTAAATGATTTATAATTAATTTGTTTTATTAGTATTAAGTTTTTTATTAAAAATCATTTTTTATAAATAATTAATAAAATATATGGGCTAAGACGTACATCCACCTTCGATCCAGACGGTCGACTGGTCTTTGTGCCGGTGATATTCTCCCCACCTTATTCTGAGGACGATGGGGAGCATCAGTGGCCCTTTGATGAAGAGGGGGACGACGAGGGGATGCTGCCGGCGTTCTTGGTTTCAACGCTCGGGGAGGAGGGGGATAACGTGGGGGTGCTGCCTGCGTCCTTGGGTTCGACGCTTGGGGACGAGGGGAACCTTCTGGTGGTGGGTGAAGGTGATATGCTGATCTCCCTCTGTCTGGTGAACCGCCGATTCACGCACGATTTGTCTCGGGAGGAGAAAGGAAAGAACCGAGTGTCGGGGACGGTGGAGTGTGGCTCCTGGAACGCTCCGCGTTCCCTTCCCGGGTGGAGTCTGACGCCGGTTAAGCCTCGCTCCCGGCCAAACGTGGCTATGCGTCACTCCCACGGCGGTGATGGCCTGTTGCAACTCCACAATAGCATGACGAGGCCGAAGGTTTGGCGATCTATGTCTATCAATCTGGGAGAGCAGAGGCAGCCGAGCTCTCAGGAGGAGGATGATGGGGATGCACATGAAGGCAAGTTTGTGGGTTCGCAGGGAACTGATGGTGGGTGGCCTTCGAGGGAGGCTGCGATGGTCGCGGAGGTGGGCGAGTCCTCTCGTCGTGCTCAGGGCTCGGTTGAGCGTGGCTCCCAGCCTGACCCCGATCTCCTACCTGGAAAAGGCCCGGTGTTGGTTGAGCCACGCTCCCGGCCGGAAGTGGATGAGCGACGCTCCCACGACGAGGTGGATCCGGCGATGCCTCGCATGCGACCAGTGCGGTCGGGAACCAGTGGTCAATGCGATAACCGGCGGCGGACCGTTGGCTACTCGGATGATGTTGTTCTCCCAGCGAGGGGCTCGAGATGTTGCGGTGTCGAGCGCTGGGAGGCTCTCGATGCTCGGGCTAGGGAGGATGGGACAGATGGCACGATCTATTCGACCGGAAACCCTAGGTTTCTGGATCCTAGATCTGAGGTAGAGGAGACGTACCAGGATGCTGCGACTTCAAAGGTGGGGATATTTTTTGGAGTTGATTCGGCTGGCATGGCCATTAGAGGTGGACCAATGTTCAGTGACGGCCATTTAGCCCTGAATCTGGGCCTAAGCTCGTTGTCAGCCCGATAGAGGAGAGGGCTTGTAAGGCTGGGAATTTGGGAGATGGTTCGGCCTCCAGGCTAATTAGCGTTGTGGGCCTATTTTCGGCCCACATTGGGGCTCAGGGAGCCATTGGGCCGAGCATTACCTCCGTACTATTAAAGGTGGGCTTAGATTTGGATCTCAATGTGACGACATCTGTGGGTGATAATTTGGGTAGTTATGGTTACAGCAGGGAGCCATTGGGTCCTTGGTCCTAACTGTGTTCAAGTGAGGTTGGGCATAGCTTCTTGGTATGCGGTCAGAGTGTCTGTGTCTATGGAAGGCTCTGAGGAAGCGATTGACGTGGGGTCTAAAGGGAAGTTCGAGGGGCCCTCAGGCCGTAGGTCGTTTGAGATCAAGATGGGCTCGACTGCCGAGGAGGCGCCTGCTCCGATCTCGAGTTAGTTATCTCTGTAGGTGTTTCGGGAACCTCTCAAGTTAGTTATCTCTTTCTGTTTGTTTCAGTGTGCCGTTCCACATCTAGTGGTCTTTTTGTGCGTCTTGTCATGTTCTCTTTTTATTAACTAAGGTGGTTTATCTACCTTTTCAAAAAAAAAAAAAAAATATATATATATATATATATATATATATATATATTTTAAAATTAGGTAATTTAAAATGTTTGGTTGAAAAATATAGTTAAATCGGTGACCTCATCATCCAAGAGAGATGCCAACTTCACAAGCATAATCATATTATCGATTATTGAGTGTTTTATTTTTAATTTTAATAACAAACAAATGTGAGTGTTTTTATTTTTTATAAACGTAACGAAACAAATGTATTTTTATATATCATATTAGAAAAATTAACATTAATTTATTATTTTCATAAGCAAAACATGCTTATTTTCTTGTGGTCCATGATAGTGTTTAATGGATGTGCCAAGCTATTTAAATTATTATGCAACTTGGCGTGGTCCACGATAGCATCTAATGGGATGTATTTAAATTATTGTGCAACATTTTAATTTGGCGTGGTCCATGAATGATCCACTTAATCCATTGATTCCAATCCTTCTAAATGTGTTTTATAAAATTACTTGCGCTAGTTGGGCACATAACATCAAGAATCATACGTACGTGGTGTAATAAACAATTAAAATAAAATCGCACTATATAAAATCATATTTTAAGTAAACATAAAAAATAATCTTATGTATATAATCTCTACGTTAAATATTTTAAATAAAAATAAACAATTTATTTTGAACTAAAAGAGCACTTAAACTAAAAGTACAAAAAAAAAAAAAAAAAATCTTCTCACAATATAATAATAGAAACATATTTGTATTTGAGTGGCTTATCTATTTTGTCAATATATATACACATATACTATAAATTCTCATAATACAATAGATTAAACACTGAATTACCACAAAAAATATTTTTTGACAAAGTCAAAAAACTATAAAGCAAATGACAAGCGGGTATGAAGATGTACCAGTTACGGTAGCTTGACTGATCTCGTAGGAATAACCCCCGTTATGCAATCCTAGAGGGGAGAATAAAGATGAGGGGACCTTGAATATGAATTTTAATCTAAGAGATTCGAACTCGAGACCTCTCAATTACATCATTCCTAAAAAAATTTTAAAAAATTAAAAAGCAAAATATTTAGATGAGGGTCATCTAGGGTTGCTTCTGCCCTAGAACTATTTCTGGCGTTTCCTGGGCGAACATTGTCAACTCCGGGCCTCCTCCTGGTTCGTCGGACTTTCCTCCCCATCTCCTGAAATTGCATTTCGACAAAATCAAATCCAACACTTGGTCTTCAATCTTCATCGATCCTAAACTTTGGCTCTCTGCTCGAGATGGTATGCAATCCTCGCTGTATGCGAAATTTCTGGGTAAGGCTCTCCCTCTGGACCAGGCAAAGCTTGCTTTGGAAGATGCATGGCGGGGACTTGGTGAGTTCTCGGTCGCGGATCTTCCAAATGGATACTACTTCATCTGGTGTGCCTTGCTGGAGATGCACAACCAATTACTTTGGGAGGGTCCCTGGACGGTGGCCGACCACATCCTTCAACTATCCCCCTAGAGAGAGCTTACAACCGGCTTTCAAACGTCTTACCACTACTGCTGTGTGGATCTAATTATACCACCTCCTAATGGAGCTCTGGGAAAGTGAGATTCTTGATGTGGTTGCCTCCCAATTTGGCAAGGTTCTCAAAATTGATTCTCATACCATAGACCGTACTCGTGCTAAGTTTGCCAGAGTTTGTGTTGAGTTGGATCTCTCCCTTCCTCTGCAAATGGGAACATGGGTAAACTATGGCCACAACTCGGTTTTCTTTCTTGCTCTGTATGAGAAACTCCCGGTGTTTTGCTATCGTTGAAGCAAAGTTGGCCACTAACTTAAGACTAACATTTTCTTTCAAAAAAGAAAACTTTAAAGAGAGAAGCGACTAAGCCACAATTTCATTAAAAGAAGTGGGAACGAGATATTAAGTTGTGTTAACAAATAAAAAAAAACACACACACACACAAGCTATCAAGGCGCATACATGATGAACCAACATTAATGAGAAGAGTATTGATTATACAACATCAAACAGTCATAAAATGGATGTTATTTATAATGACAACAATCATGTATCTCATTGAACAAAAATACTATTTAATAGTTAACTTACTTGTAATTTGTGAAACATTTCTTCATATTCTGACATCAGCAATCGCAATTAATCTGAAGAGCTTCCAACATGGAACGGTTGAGCAGAAGTTGATAGAAAAAAAAAGATGGATTTTTCCCCTAACATAGCCTTAGATTGGTCAAGTGAAATTGGAGACCATATTATAAACAATTCAAATGGGAAAAAAAATAGAGTGACAAGTGAAGGCAGCATGAATCCATACCCCTCAGATATTTTTAGTCATAAGTATACTGTCGATGCGGGATGTGCTGAATCATTTGTCATTCAAGATACCCCTCTTGCTGGCAATGTTCAGTCAAGCTTTGATCATATTCTATCAAGATGAACTTTTCAACTGAGGAAGGAAGGTTGTCTTGCTGCAGTGAATGGATCTTTGGACATCCTGCAATGCTCAATTCGTTTAATGAAGGAAGATGAGGCAACCAAGCAGGCAAAGTTTCCAGATCTTCGCAATAAATTATTTCCATATACTGTAGGTTTGGCAGTGGGAGTTCGTGCTCTGTTATCTCCTCCTCCTCTGTACCCCAGGATTTGAATTTGGGACATCCACTAATGATCAATTCCTCTAACAAGGGAAGACGAGGCAACTAAGCAGGCAGAGTTTCCAGATCTTTGCAAGAAACTATTTCCATATACTGTAGGTTTGGCAGTGGGAGTCTATCCTCTGTCATTTCCTCCTCTATACCGGAGGATATGAATTTGGAGCAGCAACAAATAGACAATCGTTCCAGAGAAGAGAGGGCTCGTAAATCCTCCAATGATATCAACTCATTACAATCGAAAATATTTAACTTCACGAGTGCTTGCAGAGTGGCCATGACTTTTGCAGGAAAGATTTGAATCTTTGCCTCATCCAAGACCAAATCTGACAAAGAAGATACGAAATTGAGACATCCTGCCAACTGGTCAAACACCACACGACTATTTTTAATTTTTAGGTACTCAAGTGCTGAAAACAAGGGCAGATGTAATCCATTCACTTCATTCTCCTTAATTGTGAGGCTGGTAAGCTTGGGAAAGTGGTTGTGATTTTGTCCCGTCGCCGATGATGATGACGACGATGATGACGATGATGATGACATGCCCTCAAAAGATAGTGTTGATTTTTTCAATTTAAGGGACTGAAGGGATGGATACATCTCAGTCACAGAATAATCAACCTCAATCGTCATGTTCTCAATTCCTACTAACTTCAGTGATTCAAGGGAGGGTAACAACCCAAGTGCTGCCGGTAGACGTGCCCAATTTATGCATTCTATTAACTTTATTTCTTTTAGTCGATGAAATTCTAAAATATTTTAAGTTAGGATGAGGTCCAAGAGCTTCAAGCGCTTGTTCTTGGAGATCATGCTTGCAATCATCAGATGTATTTTTCCATATTAAACTTAAGATCTTGATGTGACGTTTTTCCTTCAAATATTTGGCCTTCATCATTTCTTCTATAATGCCAATGTTCTCCAAGCCTTCAATCAAAAGTTCACCTGTCAGTTCATTCATATTCCTCAATTGTCCAAACTGGTAACCTCCACTATTTATCTGATATATTACAGAGTTAGATGTTTTAAGGTAATCCATAAAATCATCATAGTCATGCAAGTAAAATCTTTGAAGGTTCATGCAAGTAAAATGTTAATGAAGATGGTTGGATGAGAATTGAAATTGGTTGAGTTAAACCAAATTGATTTGGTTGAATCAAGTTGAGTTGGGTTTGGATGAGAGTTGGATTTGGTTGGGTCCAATTGAATTGATTTGGTCTAGGCTTGATCAAATCAAGTTGAGTTGAGTTGGTTGAGATGGATTTGGGCTTGGTTCAGGTTTTGGGCTAAACCAATTGAAGGAAATTGGGTTCAGTTGAACCAAGTTGGTTTAACAGATTTTGTATAAGAATTAGATTGATTCAATGCTGGTTGGTTTAAAGTGTACTTGGTTCAGTGAAATTGAGTTTGGTTCAGATTGGTTCATGAGAGTTTAGCCCAAATAGAGTTGGTTTAAGTGCAATTGGAGACCGGTTTAATTATGCAAGGTCGGGTTTTAACTAATTGGAGTGAATGGGCCCAATTAGAGAGTCAGTTATTTATTTATTGTATTTTCTTCTAAGGTTCAGTTCTGTCTTTAATTAGTTTATATTTATTTTATTTTATTTTTATTCTCCTGTTAGGTGTTGTTCAGACTTAGGAGGGAATTCCAGGTCTAGCAAGAAACCCAAGGGAGACCAGGTGAGTTGATAGTGGCTATTATTTGAATAATTAGTTAAATATTATTATTATTTTCAATAATTGGTTAAATATTATTATTATTTTGAATAATTGGTTAATTGTTATTATTTTGAAATTATTATTTGATAGCTAGTATTTTGGAAATAATTGTTTAATTATTTAATTTTATTATGTTTATTTTTGTATATTGTTAAAAGATACTTATATTTATTTGTCGTTGGCGTGCCATGACAATCGTATTGATACATCTGTTATGTATAATTATACGTATTTTTGAATAGTAAAAAAACGTGTACGCATGATTTTAATTATTCATTTCATGTATTTATTTTAATGGATGTATATGCTTTGACTATGGATGAATTGTGAAACCATGTGCGTTTATTAAAATGTTTTACCGACAATGTTTGTGGAACTGGTTTTCATTCCTAGCATAGGAATGGTATTATGGATCTGGATTGTACTGGTATTATGCATGTATTGTAATGTGGATCTTTTTATGGATTTTGATGGTGACTACGGACTTTAGTCCGACACTGCAGTGTGGGGTTCCACGGTCCTGCCTAATGGGAGGTGGCGTGGTTAACCCTGAGTTTGACCCTAGTCAAGAGGTGCGCGGAGCTATTGACAGGGTTGGTTCTGTTGAGAAACCCGGGGTCACCACACTGGGATGTCAGTGGCCAACGTCAAGGTTACGAAGACCTTGATGGCTCTCAACCTAGTCGCGACGGCGGCTAAGTCTGGGAGAGTTTTTAGGCCAATGATTTGAGAACGATTTTATAGCTTGATTTTGTAAATGATGTTGTTTTGGATTGTGATGAGGCGGCGAAGCCCAGCTGTCTCTCTTAGGAGGGCAGTCTCTCACTAAAATTTATATTTCATTGGAAAATTTATTTGATCATGATTTATGATGAATTTACGTTTTAAAAGCTCTTTAAAGTGTATTTTGTCAAAATTCTGGTATTTGAGAAAATTTATTTTTATATACTTCATATACGTTATATTTAATTATTTGAAATTATTTAGCCACTACCGACCAACTGAAATGTGTCACAGTTGCAGGAGCAGGACCCTACTAGATTGCTTGTGCCAGTATAGAGCCAGTCAAGGTTTAGTTCAGAATTCAATGGGTCCTTTTCTTTTTACTGTTGGTGTTGTGACCTTGTAGCAGTTGTACCCGCAAATTTGAGAAATTACATTTGTTGTATTCATGTATTTGGATTTGTAGTTTGTTTAAAGGTTGACAATTGTGGTCTGTGAGTTTGATTTGGTGTTTCGTGTGTATCAGTTTTCCAGTTAAAAGAAATTTTAATTGATAGGTGCCACATTTACCTCGGTAGAAGGGGTGGGTGAAAGAGAGTGTCACCAAATGGATCAGCGGATAATGAATCTAATATTTCTTCGGTGATTCTGAGTCTATTGAAGTAATCTGATACACATATCCAAGCTTTCTTCTCAAAATGAGTTCCTATTTCTATGTTGTTGAAGACAAACTGAGCTAGAGTGATTTTGCCGATTCCACCCATCCCAACTACTGGTACAACAGAAACATCACCACTTTCTTTTGGCTCTTTAAGCAACTCGATCATCAGTTGAAATTCATGATTCCGGCCATATATGTTGCTTGCAGATGGTGATGATGTGGTAACACGTTTGTTCTCTGCGGCTTGATGTTGCCCACATGAATCATAACCGCCCTTCAAAGCATCCAGCTTAATTTCAAACCTCATCTCTGAATCAATGCAATTAATTTGTTCTATAATAGCCCTCATCTTATTCACTATATCATCTGCAATATAAAATTCCAAAGTTTCATTTCCATAAATTAAACCTGCCTTGATTTATCCAGCATGCAAATATATAGAGAGAGAGAGAGAAACATGAAAAATATACTGGATAAATTCAGACAAATATAAAGGCAACAAACCGGTGGACTCGGATGAAGAAAGCCGCCGTCTTTTGTCACTTGATCCTCCGGTTTGCCAAGGATTAATACTAGAGAAGAGTTGTAGTGCTGTAGATGGGTTCTTGTCAGCAGGTTCATCCTGCAGGTTGATCTCCTCCACCTTTCGCTGCAGCTCCATGTACTCCAAATCATCTTTCAAATCTTTAATCTGGTAACTCACATCTCTGAGTTTGTTGTTGATAAGGATCAGCTCTTGTTTTGTTTATCTCGTTTATGCAACCTTCTGACGTCATCTTGTAAAATCTCGAGCTTCAGATTGGCCTCTTCGAATGCTTTCCGCTCATTCTCCAGTTGTTGAAGCCTATCAACATGACTGGAGGATGATGGCTGGTCTCTAGAAAGATACTCCAATAAAGAGTCAAGCAATTTGTTCAGAGCAAACTGAGGCAGTATTGGTGCAAGGATGGCTCCTGCTATGCCTGATAAGACTGGAGAAACCATGATGGATGGATGAATGGATTGGCTGGAACGGTTACTTGCAAGGTTGAAGCTTGGGCAGGGAAAAGAAGATGCAGAGACTCTCTGTTCTGGCTCAAAACGCATAAACAACTTTCACTTTTCTTCATTGGCAAAGAAAGCAGGAGGTGCCTTCCAGCTCATTTTGGCAGAAGTTGATGGGAAGCTGTCGAAAAGGTACACAATTCATGGTTTTTGGTGAGAGTAATTGCTTCAATAATTCATTGACTTCACTGCGTCTTTAAAGTGGCCATATTTTTTATATTTAATTAATATTAATCAATAATAAATAACTTAAAATTAAATTGTTTTATTGTTTTATTAGTATTAAGTGTTTATTAAAAATTATTTTTTTATAAAAAATTTATAAATATATTTTAAAAAATAATTAGATATTTCAAAATATTTGGTTAAAAATATTGTTAAGTCAATTTTCTCACCATTCAAGAAGAGATGCGAACTTCACAAACAATAGCATAGTCATATTATCTATTTTTGAGTTTTTTTATTTCTAATAATAACAAAAAATGGGTGTTTTTTTTACAAAAGTTTCAAAAAGGAACAACATGAATGTATTTTTATATCTCAAATAAAAACATTAATTTATTATTTGATTGGAAAAACATGCTATTTTCTTGTGGTTCATGGTAGTGTTTAATGAGTAATGCTATATGTAACGAAGTGGTTACATGAATTTTCCACACAACTCACGTGGCTGCCACATTATTGCCCCATTTTTTTCTCCTAACCAGCCAAATTATTTTTTATAAAAAAAAAGTCATCTCAGATAAAGAAACTTATGTCCTAATTCATTTTCTCTCTCACAACTAGGGTTGTCAAACGATCAAGCTGTTCGTGAGCAGCTCAAGCTCGGCTCGGTAAAAGCTCGAATTCGGCTCGAAATTTCGAGCTTTCGAGCCGAGCTCAAGCTTTAATTTTTAGCTCGAAATTAATTTCGAGCCGAGTCGAGCTCGATCAGGCTCGGCTCGATAGCTCGAAATTATATATATATATATTATAATTATAATTATAATTATAATTTATTACAATATATAAGATCAACCTCCACCTCCTTTTCTTTATTATTTTGTCATGTGTTATAAATTATAATTTATAAATAAGATTTTAATTTTGAGCTAATCAAGCCGAGCCGAACCGAGCTTTCGAAAATAAAATCGAGCCGAACTCGAGCTTTCGAAAATAAAATCGAGCCGAGCTCCAGACATTATTTTCGAGCTAATTTCGAGCTCGAGCTCAAGCTAGCCTATTTCCAGCCGATTTCAAGCTAGGCCTAGCCCAATCAAGCTCGGCTCGTTTACAGGCCTACTCACAACCAACTGCCCGCCGCCCGCCGAACCCCATGCCTCGCGCCTCTCGCCCGTCACCCGCCACGCCACCGATCCCTCCGCTCATCGCCAAAGCTGTCATGCGACCATCCCATGCCATCAAACCCGTCCCCGGCGCTCAGCGCTCGTCACTTGTCGCATGTCACCCGTCGACAGATTGGTGTTGTAGTTTGTTGAATATCTACAGATAATTAAAAAACTTATCGTTTTGTTATCTTTCACTTTGAGAATAAAAATTAGTAATATCTATAGATAATTAAAAAACCTATCGTTTTATTATCTTTCACTTTGAGAATAAAAATTAGTAACATCTCCAACCAATCCATGCCCTGTCCATCACCTCTGGCTTCCAATCAAATGTTTTTGTAGCAAACGTTCTCCTCTCAGGGTACTTAAAATCCGGTCATCTTTGCCATGCGTGGAAACTGTTCGACGGAATGCCTCAACGAAACCTCATCTCTTGGTCCACAATGATCGCAGTGGGCGCTGGGCAACAAGCGACAGGGGACAGGTGACGGGAGTGGGGTTTGGTGGAGTGGGATGGTTGTGAGCATGACAACGGTGGTGGCGACGAGCGGAGGGTTTGGTGGCGCGGCGGGTGACGGGCGAGAGGCATGAGGTGTGGGCTTCGGTGGGCGGCTGGTTTTGTGATAGTGAGTAGATGAATTAGGGCATAAGTGTCTTTGTCTAATATGACTTAGGTTGACTAGGAGAGAGAAATGGGGCAATGATATGGCAACCACATGAGTTGTGTGGAAAATTCGTGCAACGTATTGGTTGCATGTAGCATTACTCGTGTTTAATGGGATGTAGCAAGTCTTTATTTAAATTATTATGCAACTTCTAATCAAATATTAAATTTAAATTTAAGGTCATCACAATGATTTATTTTATGAGATTTAAATTAATAAACTAATATAAGAATATAAGCACTCGTCTCTAATAAAAAAAATGTTGATTTTGAAATGTTTATTATGATCGAGTGGTTTAATGTTGATTTTTTTTTTTTTTTTTTGGTAAATCAACATCAAATAGACCTAATCCGCTTATTCCAACCCTTCTAAATGCACATTAGTTTTTATAAAATTACTTTGGAATATGAGAGTTTTTTAGAAGCAATTATATTATTGAAAATATTTGGGGAAATAGAGATGCATCATGCCCAAAATACTTGGAGGTTTTATTAAAAAATAAAAAAATAAAAAATAAATACTTGGAGGCTTTATCATGCTTAGGTATCAATGCGATAAAAGTGTGACTTCATACTTGAGGAAATTAATTAGTAGTTTTAAGGAAATGGTTAACAACAGCCAAAACATTTTAAGTTAGGATGAGCTTCAAGACCTTGATGTGAAGTTTTTCCTTCAAATAATTTGGCCTTCATCATTTCTTCCATATTGCCAATGTTCTCCAAGCCTTCAATCAAAAGTTCACCTCTCAGTTCATTCATATTCCTCAACTGTGCAATCTGGTAACCTCCACTATTTATCCACACTCACTGGTTTAAGAGAAAAAAAACTGGGTTTTCTGACAAAATCTACCATGCTTTGGAAAGAAGCTGTGATACTGAATCCAAAATCTAACTTCCATTTATACATACATTGCAATGGTTATCACGAAATACATTTTACAAAATACAAGTAAATTGCAAGTTGCAAACAACAACATTAAGATTACATTCATGATTGCCTTATAACAGGAAGAGAAAAACCAACGACCAAGTGGTCTATTGGTAGCCAGGTCCCCAATAGAACCCTTCACAAGTGGTGAGAGTTCGAATCTTGAGTGAGGGCACATTTCTGGGAGTGTGAGTAGTGGTTGTGTGCGGGTGGTCCCTGCGTCCCATGTGTGCGCGGGCCCCGCTCCGACTTACTCCGCCGAGACTTGTGCACGCCTCTGTCTTAGCGGCTAGGCCGCTCATCTTGGCAAAAAAAAAAAAAAAAAAAAAAAAACAGGAAGAGAAAAAAAAAACAAAAGAGAATGTGTAAAAAGCTATACAATGAATTACATTGTCCACTGAATTATTTGTAATAGAAAAATTCTCCAACCTTCACACTGCACTCACCTATATTGAAAAAGCCCTAGCTACCCCCAAAAAAATTTTAGCAAACAGGGGTAAAAATTGACAAGAATGCGAGAAGATAAATTAGTGTTAAATCTGAAGAATATTGTACACATAAAGTGATATGCAGCCGCATCAAAGGTCTGTTGATTTACCACCTTCACCTAATTTGGAAACCATCCCATGAGGATGAGAAACAGTATAACCTGGTCAGCTAGCATCACTTTGTAAATTGTACCTTCAATCATGCTGCCATATACACTGTACAGAGGTCTAGCAATGTCGGCTTGCGTCCTATATATTTTGACACCAGTGTGGTTGCCTCTGATGGATGAAAATAGTGTAAATGATACCGAAAAGAAAACGGCTGGGTGTGTGTGTGTGTGTGTGGTGTGGATTTGGGTGGGGTGTATGACCCCTATCTTACAGAATAGGGCTCTGAATTTGCACTATTGACAACTATTTCTGGTGAGGAACTGCTCATGGGCGTCAATGGGCAATCTTCTATGTTTGGTTGTTTAATATCAGCAGTCTCAGGGAGGCAATTATGTTGGCTACATGCAGCTGGATTTTCATTTTCATTGGAGTGTTTATCTGAATTACCTTTGTCAGATGGGATTTGAGGGGTTATGTCGGGTGATTGCACCGTGTTGCTGGTATTATCAGTGCAATTAACTGCTAGGTGAACTGGTAGTAGTGACATTTGCCTGATAGTCGTCACCTGACCATTGATCCAGCCTCTGTTTCTTGGACAACTCTAGCTCGTCTTTAATCTCAACCTTGGAAACTGATTTACGTTTCGACTTCACAGGCTTGCAGTTTTCATTGTCTCCTGTAGATGCTTCAGACATTCTAGGGGGCTTGAGGTTATCTTCTTCTTCTTCTTCATCATCATCCTCATAGTCAACAAGTCCACCAGATAAAGGCCTGAGCAAGGGGTGATAGGTTAAATGAATGACATTTAAAGGATATACTCCACATGCAGAAAAGCTCCAAAATTTGTTCATATTCAACAAAAAAATGTCACTATTAAATAGAAAATGAATTGAGGAATGCCTAACAGACAAAGAGCTAGAATTATTAGTTCTAATGGGTGAACTTTGTTGTGCACGTCGGTCATGTCTATGTAACAAATGACCAGAAGATGAATATACTTTTGATTTTCAGAGTATATGTTAGTTAAGCTAATTGGGCAAAGCTCTCATGAAAAAACAAAGCATCCAGTCAAGCAAGCCTGTTCTCTTTGAAGTAGGCTTCTTCCTTCTCAAGAGCTTGCTCATCAATCCTTCTTTTAGTGCCTGCTGCGTTAGCAGTGTTCTTGATACCAAAATTCTCAAGTGACTGTCAATGCAATGAAGAAACAGAAGCCAAAAAAGCAAATGAGCATTAACTTGGCAACAATACTGTATTCTATAATGATCTAAATAGAAGTCATCTGAAAAGGCACAATTTCACCTGCTCATATTTAGTTCTAAAAGCTCTGATAGACCCTAAGTGCTGAAATCTCATAAGCCGCTCCCAGAAAGAATCAAATATATATACAATCAGTGTTTTATAGTTCTCCTGCACATTCTAGCAGGAGTTTGAGACCATGCATCCAGCAGGATACCTCTGGAATAATATACGAAGAAAATCCATGTAGAAATTATACCTTACAGATGTACTCGAAAAGTTCAAGGACTACAGAGTGTAGCATGTTATATCGATTCCCATTCTCAAAAAAAACATCCATGATTGGTTTCAGTAGGTTGTTTTTAACAATATGGCAATGAAGATGCTCATCCTGTAAAACAAAATGAGATATTTTCCAAACTATTAGCTGCCACAGGAAGAAAATCTGATCACAATACCGAAAAAATCAGCTAGTCAACAACATATTTGACAGATCTTTGAAATAAAAAAAATAAAAAATACCGTGGGACATGAACTTATTACAAAATAACTATCAACTCCCTGAATTTATACACAAGAACCAAAAGAAATACACACACCATGGATAACTGCAGTATAAGTAGGATCATTGCAATAGAAAAAGCAGAGGAAAGAACAATTTAGTATTGCTTACAGCAGTATTGAGCTAAGCTCAAAAAATCTCCGGTTGAATAAATGTTAAAAAGAAAAACAATTTCACGAACATTGTCAACTGAAACTTGTATCAAGGATGAACCATGTTGCATTCAATACCTACAGAAATAAAAAATTAAATTAACACTAAGAACTAGGAAATTTCTTTCGATTCTACAGATGAATACACCTCAGCAACACAAATTTTTAACCTTGTTTCACAAATCCTGATATAAAAAGCAACGACCCACATAAAATGGAGGGCAAACAACTCACATTCCGGCAAATGATAGCTCGCATGAAGCGTACAGCTGCAATCACAAGGGATTTTTCTCTTCCATGAGTTAGAGACAACTAAAGGGCATTTTAAATGGAGGTTGTAGAGAAGAGCCGCATCATAAAGCAACAATATATTCAGCAAGCCCCAAAAAAACTATAAAGGGCATTTTGGTTAAGCGGTAATTTGGAAAGCTTACCATATTTAGTATTGTAAGCTGTAATGAGGAAAGCCTACCACATTTGATACTGTAATAGTGGTAATATTAATGATAATATGAGATTACCAATAATAATAAGGTTTTTGCTTCGGCGGTCCAATGATTTTTTATAGTAAGGAATTTGAAAATCAGTCACCCAAGTATCTATCAAATTAATATTAACATTGAATGTGAGAGATTTTTAGCAGCAATTATATTGTTAAAAATACTTGGGAAAATAGAGAACTGTCATGCACAAAATCATTTGGTTTGGAATAATTTTGGAAACTATCGTTTGGTTGATATTACAAACGAGATAGGCTGGTAATCCTCAATGGACTCGGGGGCTTGACCATGCTTTGGAATCAATGTGATAAAAGTGTGACTTCATACTTGAGGAAATTAATTAGTAGTTTTAAGGAAATGGTCAACAACAGCAAAATTCAAAATTTAACAGCGGGGCAAAACGTATGACAGAAATCAACAGGAAGGCCATCAGGTCTATGATTTGTATCTATTAAACAGAGGTTAATTAAACGAATAGATATTTTTTTTTCAATTAGTGAGAACACTCAAATAAGGCACCAATTCATGCAACCATAGTTCAGGCAAGACAAAGGAGTACAAAATAAATCATACAACTCAGTGTTGATGATGGTCTACAAGTAAACAAGATAGAAGAAAAAGTATGTGCACATAAACATTTTATGCAATATATAAATCTCATACATTATTCATTGATTTGTAGTACATTAGATAGGCTAGTTACATAGCAAAATATATGCATACTTGCCAGAAAATAGCCAACTGCTGCTTAGACTACGAAAACATGAAGAAAGAGGTAATGCATCCTAACAGACCAGGAACTACTAATATACCAAGTTTGCTTAACTTATTCTTTAACACTTTGTTCATGTGTTTTGAACAGCCCACTCCAGTTTGGTGAAATCAAAGCTTATTTCAATGTGATCAACACCACATTAAGTTTGATTTGCAACAGAAATACAATTGAAAAAGAGCCAATCAACATTGATAACAAGACTGACAGAAAAAATTCATCCATATTTCTTCTCAGATTTGAGTAATGAAATCTTGAACCTCCAGCTGAATAACAATTGACACGAATCTGTGAAGAGTGACAGAATATTTACGCTATTAATTCAAATCCAAGAAGCATGTTAAAGAGAGTGCCAAGCATTGAGAATTTGCTGGAGAAAATTGGATTCTGCTTGGCCTTGCTTCCAGAGACAAGATTATTCTCAAATGAAGTCTGCATTGGGTTGAAGAAATTATATATAAGATATACTTTTCATTCTTATTAGATTAGAGAGGGAAAAAAAGCAGTCATCAATTTGCATCATAATTTAAGTGCTTTGAAACAATGACATGAGTTATGAATGTGGTGGTGCGGCAATAAATTTAAGTGTTGAAGTAGAACATGATTGTAAATTGTACACTAACTTAAGACTAACATTTTCTATCAAAAAAGAAAATTTTAAAGAGAGAAGCGACTAAGCCACAATTTCATTAAAAGAAGTGGGAACGAGATATTAAATTGTGTTAACAAATAAAAATAAAAACACAAGCTATTAAGGCGCATACATGATGAACCAACCTTACTCAGAAGAGTATTGATTATACAACATCAAACAGTCATAAAATGGATGCTATTTATAATGACAACAATCATGTATCTCATTGAACAAAAATACTATTTAATAGTTAACTTACTTGTAATTTATGAAAAGTTTCTTCATATTCTGCCATTAGCGATCACAATTAATCTGAAGAGCTTTCAACATGGAACGGTTGAGCAGAAGTCGATAGAAAAAAAAAGACGGATTTTTCCCTTGACATAGCCTTAGATTTGGTCAAGTGAAATTGGAGATCATATTATAAACAATTCAAACGGAAAAAAAAAAAAAAAAAACAGAGTGACAAGTGAAGGCACCATGAATCCATACCCCTCAGAAATTTTCACTACCAAGTATATAGTCGATGCGGGATGTGCTGAATCATTTGCCATTCAAGAGACCCCTCTTGCTGGCACCGTTCAATCAAGCTTCGTTCACATTCTATCAAGCACAACTTTTCAAGTGAGGAAGGAAGGTTGTCCTGCAGTAGTGAATGGATCTTTGGACATTCTGTAATGATCAATTCGTTTAATGAAGGAAGACGAGGCAACCAAGCTGGCAGAGTTTCCAGATCTTTGCAACAATTTATTTCCATATATTGTAGGTTTGGCAACGCTGTCATCTCCTCCTCCGTACCCCAGGATATGAGTTTGGGACAGCCACTAATTTGCAATTTGTTCAATAAAGGAAGACAAGGCAACCAAGCAGGCAGAGTTCCCAGATCTTCGCAACAATTTATTTCCATATACTGTAGGTTTGGCAGTGCTGTCATCTCCTCCTCCGTACCCCAGGATATAAGTTTGTGACAGCCAATAATTTGCAAGTTGTTCAATAAAGGAAGATGAGGCAACCAAGCAGGCAAAGTTTCCAGATCTAAGCAACAATTTATTTCCATATACTGTAGGTTTGGCAGCGGGAGTTCGTGCTCTGTTATCTCCTCCTCCTGTTTGCCCCAGGATTTGAATTTGAAACAGAATCTAATGATCAATTCCTCCAACAAGGGAAGACGAGGCAACCAAGCAGGCAGAGTTTCCAGATCTGTGCACCACTCTATTATCATACACTGTAGATTTGGCAGCGCTGTCATCTCCTCCTCCGTACCCCAGAATATGAGTTTGGAACAACCACTAATTTGCAATTTGTTCAATAAAGGAAGACGAGGCAACCAAGTAGGCAAAGTTTCTAGATCTTTGCAAGAATCTATTTCCATATATTGTAGGTTTGGTAGCGTTGTCATCTCCTCCTCTGTACCCCAGGATCTGAATTTGGGACATCCTCTAATGATCAATTTGTTCAATAAAGGAAGACGAGGCAACCAAGCAGGCAGAATTTCTAGGCATTCGCAAAAAGATATTTCCATATACTGTAGGCTTGGCAGCGGGAGTTCGTGCTCTGTTATCTCCTCCTCCTCTGTACCCCATGATCTGAATTTGGGACATCGTATAATGATCAATTTCTCCAACAAGGGAAGACGAGGCAACCAAGTAGGCAGAGTTTCTAGATCTGCGCAAAACTCTATTTCCATTATCTGTAGGTTTGGCAGCCAAAGTCCGTCCTCTGTCATCTCCTCCTCCGTACCCCAGGATATGAATTTGGAGCAACGAACAATAGACAACCGTTCCAGAGAAGGGAAGGCTTGTAAACCCTCCAATGATATCAGCTCATTACAATAAGAAATATTTAACTTCACGAGTGTGTGCAGAGTGGCCATGACTTTTGCAGAAAAGATTTGCATCTTTGCAGCATCCAAAACCAAATCTGACAGAGAAGATACGCCATTGAGACATACTGCCAACTGGTCAAACACCACACGACTATCATTAATTCCTAGGTACTTCAATGCTGAAAACAAGGGCAGATGTAATCCATTCACTTCATTCTCCTTAATTGTGAGGCTGGTAAGCTTAGGAAAGTGGTTGTGATTTTGTCCCATCGCCGATAATGATGATGACATGCCCTCAAAAGATAGTGTTGATTCTATCAATTCAAGGGACTGAAGGGATGGATACATCTCAGTCACGGAATAATCAACCTCAATTGTCATGTTCTCAATGCATGATAACTCCAGTGATTTAAGTGAGGGTAACAACCCAAGTGCTGCAGGTAGACGTGTCCATTTTCTGCATCCTTCTAACTTTATTTCTTCTAGTCTTTGAAATCCAGGTGTCATAAGCCAATTTGGCGATTTGAAACCCATATACCCATCGATTCTCAAATATTTTAAGTTAGGATGAGGTTCAAGAGCTTCAAGAGTTTGTTCTTGGAGATCATGCTTGCAATCATTGGATGTATTTTCCCATATTAGACTTAAGACCTTGATGTGACGTTTTTCCTTCAAATATTTGGCCTTCATCATTTCTTCCATATTGCCAATGTTCTCCAAGCCTCCAATCAAAAGTTCACCTCTCAGTTCATTCATATTCCTCAATTGTGCAATCTGGTAACCTCCACTATTTATCTGATATATTACATAGTAAGATGTTTGAAGGTAATTCTTAAAATAATAATAGTCATGCATGCAAAATCTTCGAAGGTTTATGAGATTATGAAATCGACTGGGCAATGCAGGTGGAAGACACGGCAATTTCAATACTCTCAACAGATAAAGCGTGCATAGTGATTCTGGTATATATTTGATGTTAATTCCCCCCACATCCAGATATTGCAAGTGTTTAATATGAGCAATATTATCTGGGAGTTCTTCCACATTAGTATGAAAGATGAACAACACTCGAATTCTTTTAAATGCTTTGTGGCTGAGGATGGCATGTATATCACTGGCTTCAGATAATATGAGTGTGCGCAAGTTATTAGTTTTGCACACCAACTCAAGATCACAAAAACTATGCGCAAATAAATGGCAAACATCTTTTGGAATTTCTTCATCTTTTCGACCCTCATAAATATATGTTTCCCCATGAGAAACTGATCGAGCCAAATCATGCAATAAGTCATGCATTTTGAAGCATCCATCAACTTTTTCAATGAAACCCCTTGCTTCTAGTTCGAGCCAATACTCTTCTCCTATATCTTCCAATGTCTTTGAACTACCTTCAATTTCTTGTATATAACCATGGGCTATCCACATGCCAATAACACTGTTTGTATCATATTCAAAATCTTTAGGAAACACTGAACAAAATGCAAAGCATAACTGAAGAGGCTGGAGTAGATGATAGTAACTCAAGGCAAGTGCAGACAAAATACCCTGTTCATCGGTTTTTAATTTCCATAAATCACTTTCCAATATGTCCTTCCAATGTTCTTCAGTTAAACAGCTTCCTAAAAGTCTTCCAACTGTCTTTGCTGCTAATGGTGACCCTTTGAGCTTTACCACTATCTGCTTTCCTATAGCATGTAGTTCAGGAGAACTATCAGGATTCTTGTCGGTAAAGGCACATTTCATGAAAAGTGACCAGATGTCATTATCAGATAACCCTTTCAAAGTAATTTGATTCTGCCCATCAGCCACACCTCCCAATACTTTAGGATCTCGGCAAGTGACAATGAGTTTAATAGCCTTTGCTTGTGCACATCGGAGAAAGTTGAGGAGCTCTCGCCATTCATCGGACCAAACATCATCTAGCACCAATAAAAATTTCTTCCCTGTTACCAGCCTTTTGATTTCCCTCTCAAGAACATCATAGCTGGTGGTGACGCCAAATGGAACAGCGGATAATGAATCTAATATTTCTTTGGTGATTCTGTGTCTATCAAAGTAATCTGATACACATACCCATGCTTTCTTCTCAAAATGATTTGCTATTTCCGTGCTGTTGAAGACAAACTGAGCTAGAGTGGTTTTGCCGATACCACCCATCCCAACTACTGGTATAACAGAAACATCACCACTTTCTTTTGGCTCTTTAAGCAACTCGATCAACTGTTGAAATTCATGATCCCGGCCATATATCTTGCTTTCAGATGGTGATGATGTGGTAACACGTTTGTTCTCTTCTGCTTGATGTTGCCCACGTGAATTATAACCGCCCTTCAAAGCATCCACCTGAATTTCGAACCTCATCTCTGAATCAATGCAATCAATTTGTTTTACAATAGCCCTCATCTTATTCACTATATCATCTGTAATATAAAATTCCAAAGTTTCATTTCCTCCATAAATTAAACCTGGCTTGATTTATCCAGCATGCAAATATATATACTATAGAGAGAGAGAAACATGAAAAATATACTGGATAAATAAATTAAGACAAATATAAAGGCAGCAAACCGGTGGACTCGGATGAAGAAAGCCGGCGTCTTTTGTCACTTGATCCTCCGGTTTTCCAAGAAATAATACTAGACCAGGGTTGCGGTGTTGTAGATTGTTTCTCGTCAGCAGCAGCTTCATCCTGCAGGTTGATCTCCTCCACCTTTCGCTGCACCTCCATGTACTCCAGATCATCTTTCAAATCTTTAATCTGGCAACTCACATCTCTGAGTTTGTTGTTGATATGGATCAGCCTCATATTTTGTTTATCTCGTTTATGCAACCTTCTGACTTCACTTTGCAAAATCTCCAGCTTCAGATTGGCCTCTGTGAAGGCTTTCCGCTCATTCTCCAGTTGTTGAAGCTTATCAACATGACTGGAGGATGATGGCTGGTCTCTAGAAAGATACTCCAATAAAGAGTCAAGCAATTTGTTCAGAGCAAACTGAGGCATTATCGGTGCAAGGATGGCTCCTGCTATGCCTGATAACACTGGAGAAACCATGATGGATGGATTGGCTGCAATGCTTGGTTGCAAGGTTGAAGAAACTTGGGCAGGGAAGAGAAGATACAGAGACTCTCTGTTCTGCTTTTCTTTGTTGTGAAGGGAAGCTGCTGAGAAGGTCCACCAACTACTCCAATAATTCATTGACTTAGTCTGCATGATTAATGAGTATTTTATTATGAACCTATATGAGAATTTCATATTTTTGCGGCCAGGTCCAGCAAACTAAACTGGTGATATGATTGGCCTCTATTTTTAAATAAAATTGATAAGAACGGGAGCAGGTTAGAAGCAGACAGGCAAGAGAATCATTACATTAATTAAAATAAATAAAAAAATAATTAGCCTTTGGGTTAATTGGTATCGAGTCACTTGCATAAGATGTTTGTCTCGGATGTTGAGCATTGCTTTATCTGGGTTCTATCTCTGCGACGCGCAAGTTAAGAGCATGGTTTGGCGATGAGCGTTGCTCCTCTACATGCACATCCTTAATTGGGCGCTTGTCGCCCTTATAAAAGAAAAAAAAATTGGCCTCAATTTTTTTGGAGAAATAGCCTAATACAAGTCAATAAGCTTGTCCACTCCAAAACTTTTTTTTTTAATTTCTTGGGGGAGATCTTGTTTACACCCATCTAATTTTGTTTGTTCTCATTGTATATTTTTATTAGTTATTTTCATTCGTTATGGATTTATGTTTTCCTCCTCCATACTATATTAATATTTTCTTAACAAATTTAGGATTTATTTATTTTATAAAAAAACTTAATAAAAATGATATCATGCCATAATATAACGGACAATATTAAACCCTATAAATAATAAATTATTGGAAACTTCCAACAAAATAACTCAAGTTTTTGACGTGTTGCATTAATTTATATCAAGTGCGCGTGGATCATACCTGGTTTTTAAAAATAATTGATTGAAACAAAGCACAAAAAAAAAAAAAATTATTTACATTTTTTTTATTAATGTTAGTGATTTATCACAAAATAAATAAATAAATAAATAAATAAATAATCTCGAGAGTGGTCCTGATTAAACCGGTCCTCAATTTTCTAAACATTCTCCTTGTGATTTTTCCAAACACTATAATAATAATACAGTATTAAAAAAATAAATATAAAAAGAAAATGAGGCTAATGAAACAGAGGAGGATACAAACGCAAGAGAAATTTTTTTTAGAAAAATAGTTATTTATATTCATGTCTCCTTTATTTTCAAACAATAATTTATTTAAAATTAATAATTGAATCTAATTATTAATCAACTACAACTCCAAACATGGGTGTATTTAGGTTTTCAATAAATTAATAGTTTATATTAAAAAAATATATTAATAAAGTTAAGTGAACACGGTTGCTCATTACTTGGATTAATGCAGCCCAGATCCTACTAGACAACAGCTCCAAGAGTCTCTCTCCACGATCAAGCGCAACTTTGTATTTGCGGGACTCAAGATTACCACCCTCTTATCTGTCATCTCTGGCAAGTGAGCCAGATATAGTCTGAGCAACCCTGTTCCATCCCCTCTATCTAAACAGTGATGCTACCAGTTTTGCACTTGCTATGCTGTTGAATGACTAAAAATGTTTGCTTGCAGATCATATGCACTTGCTCCAGTATATGAGGCTGCAACGAGGCCTATTGAAGAATCTTCTTCTGCAAATGCATCAAAATCTGAATAAGATGATACAGAAACTAAAGAAGTAGTGCTCCCAGGCGTTAATCTGTTGTCTGATGGCTCTCAATTGCATCCATTTGATATAGCTGCTTGTTTGCATGCCCGTCAACCTATTGCTTTGATAGCAGAGGCTTCTGCGGCTTCTGCCTATGTGCAGACAAACAGGGCATTGTGATTACACTGTTCTTTCAAATGATAATATAAAGCCGGCAGATGAGCCAGTATTCACCACACTGATAATGTCTTTACCTCCTGGTTTCTATTGTTCACTGGTCTGGATCTCTTTATCATCAAGGATTGGTGGTGCATGTTTTTGAGTGTGTTGCAGCTGAGGCATGACTAAACTCTCCATTCTTCAGGTTACTCCAGGTATTTACTCTATGTGAAGGTTTGCAGCTTATAATTTGAGAGTTTACACTTTACACACTCAAATATATGTGCCAAATATCTAGGTTTTGAGAACTCAGGCTTGAGTTAGGCTTAGTAATTTCGAGCTCAAGAGTTAGCTCGAAATTTCCAGCTTTTACTGAGCCAAGCTTGAGTCTTACACGAATAGCTTGATCAATTGACAATTTTTAATCATGACCAAATTAGATGAAATTAACTTTTCTTTATTTGCTTATATTTGTTGCAGGACCTTATGCTATTTTCCTGCAACGATTTGGCTACTGAATGCAGAAAACAACAGTTCATTATAGCCAGCTCTCTGTTGTGAGTTTTGAATTGCTAGTATATACTATATAATATATAAACTTATTACCATGTGTGGTCTAATATATATCTTGAACTGGATGAACAATTCTCTATTGATTTCCAATCCCCACAATGATGTGTGTGTGTGTTTCTTTTGTTTTTTTTTTTGGTACTTTCATCAGGGTATTGTTCTTTTTTCAATTAATTTACACTATTTTTTTGTTATATGCAAATTCTTAATCGATCTTATTTTGCCAAGTCAATAGTCAGCTTGCTTCTATTCATCGAATGTTAGAATTAGTATTGTACTACAGCTGTATACTTGTTTTACACCGCAAGAGCAATTGCATATTGGTTTTTCCATTCCAGATAATATATTTGGCTTATATCCACACTCCTGGTTAAAGAGAAAAAAACACTAGGTTATCTGACAAAATCTACCATGCTTTGGAAAGAAGCTGTGATACTGAATCCAAAATCTAACTTCCATTTATACATACATATATTGCAATGGTTTTCAAGAAATACATTTTACGAAATACAAGTAAATTGCAAGTTGCAAACAACAAGAAGAAGATTACACTAATGATTGCCTTAAAACAGGGAGAAAAAAAGGAGATTGTGTAAAAGCTATACAATGAATTACATTGTCCACTGAATTATTTGCATAGAAAAATTCTCCGACCTTCACACTGCACTCACCTATATTGAAAAAGCCCTAGCTAACCCCCAAAAAATTTTAGCAAACAGGGGTAAAAATCGACAAGCATGCGAGAAGATAAATGAGTGTTAAATCTGGTGAATATTATACACATAAAGTGATAGGCAGACGCATCAAAGGTCTGTTGATTTACCACCTTCACCTAATTTGGAAACCATCCCATGAGGATGAGAAACAGTATAACCTGGTCAGCTAGCATCACTTTGTAAATTGTACCTTGAATCATGCTGCCATACACTGTACAGAGGTCTAACAATGTCGGCTTGCGTCCTATATATTTCTCTGCTGCTTGATTTAAGTATCGAAGTGCTTGTCTCAAATTAAAGATCATCAATACATATTTTTTTAAAGAAAAGTGACTAAACTATAAATTATATGAATACATCATTTGATCATAGATTTGCTTTTATTGTTCAAGTTACCATCCTATATATTTCTCGAAGTGTGGAATTACATATTCGATTCACCATGTACTTTGTAGTTTGCCAACAAACCATAGTTCAGGCGAGACAAAGGAGTACAAAATAAATCATACAACTCAGTGTTGAAGATGGGCTACAAGTAAACAAGATAGAAGAAAAAGTATGTGCACATAAACATTTTATGCAATATATAAATCTCATACATTATTCATTGATTTGTAGCACATTAGATAGGCTAGTTACATAGCAAAATATATGCATACTTGCAAGAAAATAGCCAACTGCTGCTTAGACTAGGAAAACATGGAGAAAGAGGTAATGCATCCTAACAGACCAGGAACTACTAATATACCAAGTTTGCTTAACTTATTCTTTAACACTTTGTTCATGTTTTGAACAGCCCACTCCAGTTTAGTGAAATCAAAGCTTATTTCAATGTGATCAACACCACATTTAGTTTGATTTTCAACAGAAATACAATTGAAAAAAAGCCAATCAACACTGATAACAAGACTAACAGAAAAAATTCATCCATATTTCTTCTCAGATTTGAGTAATGAAATCTTGAACCTCCAGCTGAATAACAATTGACACGAATCTGTGAAGAGTGACAGAATATTTACGCTATTAATTCAAATCCAAGAAGCATGTTAAAGAGAGTGCCAAGCATTGAGAATTTGCTGGAGAAAATTGGATTCTGCTTGGCCTTGCTTCCAGAGACAAGATTATTCTCAAATGAAGTCTGCATTGGGTTGAAGAAATTATATATAAGATATACTTTCCATTCTTATCAGATTAGAGAGGGAAAAAAAAAACAGTCATCAATTTGCATCATAATTTAAGTGCTTTGAAACAATGACGTAAGTTATGAATGTGGTGGTACGGCAATAAATTTAAGTGGTGAAGTGGAACATGATTGTCAATTGTAAACTAACTTAGTACTTAACATATTCTTTCAAAAAAGAGAACTTTGAAGAGAGAAGCGACTAAGCCCCAATTTCATTAAAAGAAATGGGAACGAGATATTAAGTTGTGTTAACAAATAAAAATAAAAACACAAGCTATTAAGACGCATACACGATGAACTAGCCTTAATGAGAAGAGTATTGATTATACAACATCAAACAGTCATAAAATGGATGCTATTTATAATGACAACAATCATGTATCTCATTGAACAAAAATACTATTTAATAGTTAACTTATTTGTAATTTGTGAAAGGTTTCTTCATATTCTGCCATCAGCAATCACAATTAATTTGAAGAGCTTCCAACATGGAACGGTTGAGCAGAAGTTGATTGAAAAAAAAAAAGACGGATTTTTTCCCTGACATAGCCTTAGATTGGTCAAGTTAAATTGGAGATCATATTTTAAACAATTCAAATGGAAAAAAAAAAAACAGAGTGACAAGTGAAGGCAGCATGAATCTATACCCCTCAGATATTTTCAGTAGTAAGTATACTTTCGATGCGGGATGTGCTGAATCCTTTGCCATTCAAGAGACCCCTCTTGCTGGCACCGTTCAGTCAAGCTTCGTTCACATTCTACCAAGCAAAACCATTTAAGTGAGGAAGGAAGGTTGTCCTGCGGCAGTGAATTGATCTTTGGACATTTTGTAATGCTCAATTCGTTCAATGAAGGAAGACGAGGCAACCAAGCAGGCAGAGTTTCCAGATCTTCGCAAGAATCTATTTCCATATATTGTAGATTTGGCAGCGCTGTCATCTCCTCCTCTGTACCCCAGGATCTGAATTTGGGACATTTTTTAATGATCAATTTGTTCAATAAAGGAAGACGAGACAACCAAGCAGGCAGAGTTTCCAAATCTTCGCACGACTCTATTATCATACACTGTAGGTTTGGCAGCGCTGTCATCTCCTCCTCCGTACCCCAGGATATGAGTTTGGGACAGTCACTAATTTCCAATTTGTTCAATAAAGGAAGACGAGGCAACCAAGCAGGCAGAGTTTCTAGATCTACGCAAAGATATATTGCCATATACTGTAGGTTTGGCAGCGGGAGTTCGTGTTCTGTTATCTCCTCCTCCTCTGTACCCCAAGATCTGAATTTGGGACATGATATAATGAACAAGTACTCCAACAAGGGAAGACGAGGCAACCAAGCAGGCACAGTTTCTAAATCTTGACAAAAAGCTATTTTCATATACCGTAGGTTTGGCAGCGTTGTCATCTCCTCCTCTGTACCCCAGGATCTGAATTTGGGACATGATTTAATGAGCAATTCGGTCAATAAAGGAAGATGAAGCAAACAAGCAGGCAAAGTTTGCAGATCTTCGCAACAATATAGCACTAGATACTTTAGTGCTGAAAACAAGGGCTGATGTAATCGAATCACTTCATTCTCCTTAATTGTGAGGCTAGTAATATTGGGAAAGTGGTTGTGATTTTGTCCCGTCACCGATGATGACGCTGATGATGACATGCTCTCAAAAGATAGTGTTGATTTTATCAATTCAAGGGACTGAAGGGATGGATACATCTCAGTCACGGAATAATCAACCTCAATTGTCATGTTCTCCATGCCGGATAACTCCAGTGATTTAAGGGAGGGTAACAACCCAAGTGCTGCCGGTAGACGTGCCCATTTTCTGCATCCTTTTAACTTTATTTCTTCTAGTCTCTGAAATTCAGGTGTCATAAGCCAGTTTGGCGATTTGAAACCCAAATACCCATCAATTCTCAAATATTTTAAGTTAGGATGAGGTTCAAGAGCTTCAAGCGTTTGTTCTTGGAGATCATGCTTGCAATCATCGGATGTATTATTCCATATTAAACTTAAGACCTTGATGTGACGTTTTTCCTTCAAATATTTGGCCTTCATCATTTCTTCCATATTACCAATGTTCTCCAAGCCTCCAATTAAAAGTTCACCTCTCAGTTCATTCATATTCCTCAATTGTGCAATATGGTAACCTCCACTATTTATCCGATACATTACAAAGTAAGATGTTTGAACGTAATCCACAAAATAATAATACTCATGCATGCAAAATCTTCGAAGGTTTATGAGATTATGAAATCGACTGGGCAATGTAGGTGGCCGACACCTTAATTTCAATACTCTCAACAGATAAAGCGTGCATAGTGATTCTGGTATATATTTGATGTTAATTGCTTTCACATCCAGATATTGCAAGTGTTTAATATTAGCAATATTATCTGAGAGTTCTTGCACATTAGTACGAAAAATGACCAGCACTCGAATTCTTTTAAATGCTTTGTGGTTGAGGACGGCATGTATATCACTGGCTTCATATAATATGAGTGTGCGCAAGTTATTAGTTTTGCACAGCAACTCAAGATCACAAAACCTATGCACAAATAAATGGCAAACATCTTTTGGAATTTTTTCATCTTTTCGACCCCCATAAATATATGTTTCCCCATGAGAAACTGATCGAGCCAAATCATGCACTAAGTCATGCACTTTGAAGCATCCATGAACTTTTTCAATGAAACCCCTTGCTTCTAGTTCGAGCCAATACTCTTCTCCTATATCTTCCAATGTCTTTGAACTACCTTCAATTTCTTGTATATAACCATGGGCAATCCACATGCCAATAACACTGTCCATATCATATTCAAAATCTTTAGGAAACACTGAACAAAATGTAAAGCATAACTGAAGAGGCTGGTGTAGATGATAGTAACTCAAGGCAAGTGCAGACATAATACCCTCTTCATCCGTTTTTAATTTCCATAAATCACTTTCCAATATGTCCTGAAGAGCAGCACCTAGAAGCCTCTTGATTCAAGAAGCTTCATCACCGACTTTGACTTCTAGAAAGCATATTTCTTCTTGAAGCATCCTGAAGATCATCAACCGACTTTGTATCCAGAGTCTTCATTAACCGCCTCATGGTGACTATAAATATGTGTTAAAGGCTTAAGCTAGCACCCAAGCAAGTTAGCATACAAACAAGTCATTCAAGCTAGGTTAGCCACAAAGTGGAAGTGAGAGTGTGAGTGCATAGTGAGAGAATAGAGTGCTAGTGAGAGAAAGTGTGAGAGTGATTTGTAAAATTATTTTAAATAAATAATAATAGAAAAGTTTCATATATTCTCTCTCCACTCAACAATTCTGGTATCAGAGCTGGGTTGTCGGGTCGGTTCTGCCGGAATTATCGACCAGCGTCCGAGCACAGTATCAGGAGTTCACCAGTGTTGAAGCTCGCCAGTCGGAGTAAGTGGAGTACCGGTATTCTGCCAAAGAGGCTTGCTGTACGTCAGGTGACCCAGACATAGCTATGGAGCTAGCAGGTACGACTGGTGGTTTGAAGAAGTTAAACAATCATAATTATATAAATTGGAAGGCCTGCATAGAGTCCTATCTACAAGGACAGGACCTATGGGAGGTTGTAGGTGGGTCCGAGACGAGTCCACCAGATGTCGCTGTTGAAGAAGCAACGCCATCAGATGCTGCTGGTGACACTAAATCCAAGGAGAAGAAGGCTCTGGCAGTAGAGAAGTCAAAAGATGAGGCCCTGCGGAAGTGGCGCATCAAAGCAGGTAAGGCAATGTTTGTTCTTAGAACAGCTGTTGAAGATGAGCTGTTAGAGTATATTAGAGATGCTGCTACTCCAAAAATTGCATGGGATACTCTCGCTACACTATTCTCCAAAAAGAATGATGCTCGCCTTCAATTACTTGAAAGTGAGCTCATGACTACCTTACAAGGAAGTATGACAATCAGTCAATACTTCACCAAGGTAAAATCACTATGCAGCGAGATTGCTCAACTTGCCCCTGAAGAAAAGATTAGTGAGCAGCGAATGAGGAGGATAATTATCAATGGCCTTAAACCTGAGTATAGTGGGTTTATGGCTGCCATTCGAGGTTGGCCGATTCAACCAACCTTGTTGGAGTTAGAAAATATGCTTGCTAATCAGGAGGCTTTAGCGAAGCAGATGGCTGGTGTCTCGCTAAAGCAGGAAGAAGAGGCGTTGTTCAGCAACCGGAGAAAAGGCCAGAAGCCCGCACCGGAGAACAAGCCCAATCAACAGAGAAGACTAAAGGAGAAGACCAACTATTCAGGGGGAGTTCGCAACAACAACCGTCCGTCCAAGGGAGGTGACAGTCGAGATGATCGCTGCTATATCTGTGGAAAGAAAGGACACTATGCACGAGATTGTTGGCATAAGAAGAAAGGTCAAGGAAATGCAGCAACCTCAAGAAGCTTCCAAGGAACCAGTCATTCAAGATATGACAGTGAAGAAGAGTGGGATGTTGAAGCAGCATTTGCAGTAGTCACTACCAAAGTGGAGGAGCAAGAAGAGAAAGAAGAGGTAGCTCTAACAGCAATAACGAAGCAGAAGAAGATCAATTATGAGAAAGACTGGAATTCATGAAGAAGTGGAAGAAGATCTTCCTGATGAAATGCCTCCACCTTTAAGGAGATCATCCAGAGTAAGGCATCCCAATCCCAAGTATGCAAATGCTGCACTAATTATGGAAGTCGAAGAACCAACAACTTTTGAAGAAGCAATAAAGGACAACAAATGGAGGAAGGCAATGGAGGAAGAAATAACAGCTCTCAAGCAAAATCAGACGTGGGAGTTGGTACCAAGACCAAAAGAAGCAAAACCAATCTCGTGCAAGTGGGTGTATAAGGTGAAGACTCGGGCAGATGGATCAGTCGAGAGATACAAGGCTCGACTCGTGGCACGAGGGTTTTCGCAGCAATATGGCCTGGACTATGATGAAACATTCAGTCCAGTAGCAAAGCTAACAACGGTGCGAGTACTACTGGCACTAGCTGCAAGCAAAGGATGGAAGCTTTGGCAGATGGATGTGAAGAATGCCTTCTTACATGGAGAGCTTGATAGAGACATCTACATGGATCAACCACAAGGATTTGAGAACAAGACTCATCCAGAATACGTATGCAAGCTCAAGAAGGCATTGTATGGCTTGAAGCAGGCTCCAAGAGCATGGTACGGGAAAATAGCAGAATTTCTTGTACAAAGTGGCTACAGTTTGACAGCATCAGATTCGAGCCTATTTGTCAAACACACAGGAGACAAGATGGCTATAGTTCTGGTGTATGTTGATGATCTCATCTTAACTGGAGACCTCACTGAAGAAATCCAGCAAACGAAGAACAATCTTTCAGTCCGGTTCCAGATGAAGGAACTTGGAGAATTGAAGCATTTCCTAGGGCTCGAAGTCGAGAAGACAAAGGAAGGTATGTTCCTCTGTCAACAAAAGTATGCGAAGAATCTATTGGAGACATACGGGATGCTGGAGTGTAAGCCACTGTCTACACCAATGGAGCCAAATATCAAGCTTTGTGCTGGAGAAGGGAAAGACCTGGAAGACCCACGGATGTATCGACAACTGGTAGGTAGTCTTATCTATCTAACTCTTACTAGACCTGACTTGGCATATGCAGTTGGAGTTGCAAGCCGCTACATGCAAAATCCTAAGAAGCCACATTTGGAAGCAGTACGGCGGATACTTCGATATTTAAAAGGAACTGTGGATTATGGAATTCTATACCGTAAAGGTGAAGGATGCCAAGTAATTGGATATTGTGACGCTGACTACGCTGGAGACTGCGACACAAGGCGATCAACTACAGGTTACATCTTCAGCTTGGGATCAGGACCATTGTCATGGTGTAGTAAGAGACAACCTACCGTATCTCTCTCCACCACAGAAGCTGAGTATAGAGCAGCAGCAATGGCAGCACAAGAATGTACATGGTTGATGCAATTGCTGAAGGATCTTCACCAACCAACTAAGCAGGTAATACTTCATTGTGATAACAGGTCAGCAGTATGTTTAGCAGAGAATCCTATGTTTCATGCAAGGACCAAGCACATTGAAGTACACTACCACTTCCTAAGAGAAAAAGTGTTGCAAGGAGAGATCCACATGAAGTTGACACCTACAGAAGAGCAAGTTGCTGATATATTCACTAAAAGTCTTAGCACAAAGAGATTTGAAGATATACGAGTACAACTCGGAGTATACAGCAAATCAGCAATTTGAAGTAAGTCGGTGCTGAGGGGGAGTAATGAAGAGCAGCACCTAGAAGCCTCTTGATTCAAGAAGCTTCATCACCGACTTTGACTTCTAGAAAGCATATTTCTTCTTGAAGCATCCTGAAGATCATCAACCGACTTTGTATCCAGAGTCTTCATTAACCGCCTCATGGTGACTATAAATATGTGTTAAAGGCTTAAGCTAGCACCCAAGCAAGTTAGCATACAAACAAGTCATTCAAGCTAGGTTAGCCACAAAGTGGAAGTGAGAGTGTGAGTGCATAGTGAGAGAATAGAGTGCTAGTGAGAGAAAGTGTGAGAGTGATTTGTAAAATTATTTTAAATAAATAATAATAGAAAAGTTTCATATATTCTCTCTCCACTCAACATGTCCTTCCAATGTTCTTCAGTTAAATAGCTCCCTAAAAGTCTTCCAACTGTCTTTGCTGCCAACGGTGACCCTTTGAGCTTTCCCACAATCTGCTTTCCTATAGCATGTAGTTCAGGAGAACCGTCAGGATTCTTGTCGGCAAAGGCACATTTCATGAAAAGTAACCAGTTGTCTTTATCAGATAACCCTTTCAAAGTAATTTGATTCTGCCCATCAGCCACACCTCCCAATACTTTAGGATCTCTGCAAGTTACAATGAGTTTAATAGCCTTTGCTTGTGCACATCGGAAAAAGTTGAGGAGCTCTCGCCATTCATCAGACCAAACATCATCTAGCACCAATAAAAATTTCTTCCCTGTTACCAGCCTTTTGATTTCCCTCTCAAGAACATCCAAGTTGGTGGTGACGCCAAACGGAACAGCAGATAATGAATCTAATATTTCTTTGGTGACTCTGAGTCTATTGAAGTAATCTGATACACATATCCATGATTTCTTCTCAAAATGATTTGCTATTTCTGTGCTGTTGAAGACAAACTGAGCTAGAGTGGTTTTGCCGATACCACCCATCCCAACTACTGGTATAACAGAAACATCACCACTTTCTTTTGGCTCTTTAAGCAACTCGATCAACTGTTGAAATTCATGATCCCGGCCATATATCTTGCTTTCAGATGGTGATGATGTGGTAACACGTTTGTTCTCTGCTGCTTGATGTTGCCCACGTGAATTATAACCGCCCTTCAAAGCATCCAGCTTAATTTCAAACCTCATCTCTGAATCAATGCAATTAATTTGTTCTATAATAGTCCTCATCTTATTCACTATATCATCTGCATTATTAAATTCCAAAGTTTCATTTCCATAAATTAAACCTGGCTCGATTTATCCAGCATGCAAATATATATATATATATATATATATATATATATATATATATATATATATATATATATAAAGAGAGAGAGAGAGAGAGAGAGAGAGAGAGAGAGAGAAACATGAAAAATATAGTGGATAAATAAATTAAGACAAATAAATATAAAGGCAACAAACCGGTGGATTCGGATGAAGAAAGCCGGCGTCTTTTGTCACTTGATCCTCCAGTTTTCCAAGGAATAATACTAGACCAGGGTTGTGGTGTTGTAGATTGTTTCTTGTCAGCAGCAGCTTCATCCTGCAGGTTGATCTCCTCCACCTTTCGCTGCAGCTCCATGTACTCCAAATCATCCTTCAAATCTTTAATCTGGTAACTCACATCTCTGAGTTTGTTGTTGATAGGGATCAGCCTCATATTTTGCTTATCTCGTTTATGCAACCTTCTGACTTCACTTTGTAAAATCTCGAACTTCAGGTTGGCCTCTGCGAAGGCTTTCCGCTCATTCTCCAGTTGTTGAAGCTTATCCACATGACTGGAGGATGATGGCTGCTGCTGGTCTCTAGAAAGATACTCCAATAAAGAGTCAAGCAATTTGTTCAGAGCAAACTGAGGCAGTATTGGTGCAAGGATGGCTCCTGCTATGCCTGATAACACTGGAGAAACCATGATTGATGGATGGATTGGTTGCAAGGTTGAAGAAGCTTGGGCACTGGGCAGGGACGAGAAGATACAGAGACTCTCTGTTCTGCTTTTCTTTGTTGTGAAGGGAAGCTGCTGAGAAGGTCTACAAACTACTCCAATAATTCATTGACTTAGTCTGCATGATTAATGAGTATTTTTATTATGAACCTATATGAGAATGTCATATTTTTGTGGCCAGGTCCAGCAAACTAAACTGGTGATATGATTGGCCTCTATTTTTAAATAAAATTGATAAGGCCGGGAGCAGGTTAGAAGCAGACAGGCAAGAGAATCATTACATTAATTAAAATAAATAAAAAACAAGTGTGAACACAAAAAAAACAATTGGCATGCCAACAGCCTCTGAGTTAATTGGCACCGGTCCCTTGAATAAGATGTTTGCCTCGGGTGTTGAGCATTGCTCTATCCCGGTTCTATCTCCGTGACGCTCAAGTTAAGAGCACGATTTGGCAATGAGCACGATTTGGCAATGAGCGTTGCTCCTCTACATGCACATCCTTAATCAGACGTTTGTCGTCCTTATAAAAGAAAAAAAAAAATTGGTAACAACTTTTTGGAGCAATAGCCTAATACAAGTGAATAAGCTTGTCCACTACAAAACTTTTTTTTTAATTTCTTGGAGGAGATCTTGTTTAAGCCCATCTAATTTTGTTTGTTCTCATTGTATATTTTTATTAATTATTTTCACTTGTTATGGATTTATGTTTTCCTCCTCCATTCTATATTAATATTTTCTTAACAAATTTAGGATTTATTTATTTTATAAAAAAAACTTAATAAAAATGATATCATGCCATATAACGGACAATATTAAACCATATAAATAATAAATTATTGGAAACTCCCAATAAAAGAACTCAAGTTTTTGAGATATTGCATTGATTTATATCAAGTGCGAGTGGATCATACCTGGTTTTTAAAAATAATTGATTGAAACAATATTTGTATTTTTTTTTATTAATGTTAGTGGTTTATAGCAAAAAATAAATAAATAAATAAATAATCTCAAGAATGGTCCTGATTAAACCGGTACTCAATTTTCTTAACATTCTCCTTATGATTTTTTTCAAGACACTATAATAATAATACAGTATTAAAAAAATAAATATAAAAAAAATGAGGCTAATGAAACAGAGGAGGATACAGACGCAAGAGAATTTTTTTTTTAGAAAAATAGTTATTTTTATTCATGTCTCCTTTATTTTCAAACAATAATTTATTTAAAATTAATAATTGAATCTAATTATTAATCAACTATAACTCCAAACATGGGTGAATTTAAGTTTTTAATTTAGGTTTATATTAAAATATATATATATTAATAAAGTTAAAGGAACACGTTTGCTCATTACTTGGATTAATGCAGTCCCAAATCCTACTAGACAACAGCTCCAAGAGTCTCTTTCCACGATCAAGCTCAATTTTGTATTTGCTGGACTCAAGATTACCACCCTCTTATCTGCCAGCTCCGGCAAGTGAGCCAGATATACTCCCATGGATGGCGCCCCCATAGTCTGAGCAACCCTGTTCCATCCCCTCTATCCATACAGTGATGCTACCAGTTTTGCACTTGCTATGCTGTTGAATGACTAAAAATGTTTGCTTGCAGATCATATGCACGTGCTCCAGTATATGAGGCTGCAACGAGGCCTATTGAAGAATCTTCTTCTGCAAATGCACCAAAATCTGAATTAGATGATACAGAAACTAAAGAAGTTGTGCTCCCAGGCGTTAATCTGTTGTTTGACGGCTCTCAATTGCATCCATTTGATATAGCTGCTTGTTTGCAAGCCCGTCAACCTATTGCTTTGATAGCAGAGGCTTCTGCAGCTTCTGCCCATGTGCAGACAAACAGGGCATTGTGATTACACTGTTCTTTCAAATGATAATATAAAGTCGGCAGATGAACCAGTATTCACCACCCTGCTAATGTCTTTACCTCCTGGTTTCTATTGTTCACTGGTCTGGATCTCTTTATCATCAAGGATTGGTGGCACATGTTTTTGAGTGTGTTGCAGCTGAGGCATGACAAAACTCTCCCTTCTTCAGGTTACTCCAGGTATTTACTCTATGTGAAGGTTTCTAGCTTATAGTTTTAGAGTCTACACTTTACACACTCAAATATATGTGCCAAATGTCTAGGCTTTGAGAACTCAGGCTTGAGTTAGGCTTAGTAAAAGCTTAAGTTACATATGGTTGTTGTTACACCAGTGGAATGGGTGGGATAAAATTTGGCATCTTAAAGTAGCTCCTAGGATCAAGCATTTCATATGGTTGTTGTTACATAATGCTGTCAAAACGAAGGAATTTTTGTATAAGTTGAATCTGGGGCCTCAGGATTTGTGTAGCTTATGCAACTTGACAACTGAAACTAGTGAGCATCTTTTTCTTGAGTGCTCGAAAGTTCAGAAGATTTGGAACAGGGTTAGAGACACCATCAGGAAAAGAATTGTATTCCTCGATGGAGTCTCTTCTGGCAACTGGATTACTCAAGAATTATCTGGTAATGATCTCTTCACTTGCTCAGTCATTGCTGCAACGATTTGGTTTATATGGAAGGCTTGATGCAATATAATTTTCAGTAATGACCAACTTAGACAAGAGGTAATTATTTCCCAAGCCATCGGGCATGTCAGGGAATATTTCAATTCATCTTCAATATATATTGGAAAAAATTTTATTGCTAACAATGTATCTTTTGCTGACAGCCCGGTTTTGATTGTTGCAGCCCAATACAATGAGAATTCTCTTACTGTTGGCTGTGGGTTTTTAATTTTGGATTTCCAATCTAACTTTATCAGTGCAGGGAGTTGCTGCTGTCCAGCCGCCTCTATATGTGATGCATATTTGAAGTCTATCTGGTTTGCTATTCAATGCTGCAGGAACTGGGAGCTTAAGGCTAAGACAATAATGGGGACAAATGAGGAGCTTATAAAGAGTATCAAGCAGGGTGAAACAATGGAAGATTGGAGACTGAACCTGCATAAGATTGAAGTATCTGATTTGGTTGTTGAGATGGGGGGACTAAACCTTCTCGTTATCCCTAATTAATATCTGGAACCGAGCAGCGTATGCATTAGCCTTGTATGGTCTGAATCACCATGACATCTCTTTATATCACCAAGGCAGAGATCTGCCTAAATGGCTCATGAAAAGGCTGAGGCAGTTTGGTGTTAAGTTTTAATATGTGTTTAGCTTTAGTGTTAGTTTGTGTCTGTTTGTTTTGTTTGTGTCCTGTTTAATCTGTTTTTATTTTGGTTGTGGTTTTTGTAACTATTTGAACTCTTTTGTACCTATTTTTATTATTAATAAAATAGCTCTGATGAGCTCCTTTCCCTCAAAAAAAAAAAAAAACTTAAGTTCAGCTTTTACTGAGCTAGGCCTGAGTCTTACACGAATAGCATGATCAATTAACAATTTTTAATCATGCCAAATTAGATGAAATTAACTTTTCTTAATTTGCTTATATTTGTTGAAGGACCTCGAACTATGAATATGCTATTTTCCGAAAATGATTTGGCTTCTGAATGTAGAAAACAACAATTTCATCGTAGCCAGCTCTCTTTTGTGAATTTTGAATTGCTAGTATATACTATATAATATCTAAAGTTATTACCATGTATGATCTAATATTTATCTTGCACTGGATGAATAATTCTCTATTGATTTCCAATCCACACAATGATGTGTGTGTTTTTTTTCTTGTACTTTCGTCATGGTATTGTTCTTTTTTCAATTAATTTATACTATTTTTTGTTATCTGCAAATTCTGAGTTAATTTTTCAGAAAATCACCAAACTTTGACTTATTATCACTTTGGTCATCCAACTTCAAAACGTATCAAAATGATCACTTAAATTCTAATTCATATCACCGGGCAGTCACATGTGGCTTTCCAGTCCAAATTAATCTACGTGGCTGCCGAAAAAAACTGAGGTTCAGAGGCCACGTAGACTAATTTGGGTTGAAAAGCCACGGGTGACTGTGGTACCTCAGTTTTTTCGGTGGCCACTTAGACTAATTTGGGCTGGAAAAGCCATGGGTGACTACCCGGTGATATGAATTAGAATTTGAATAACCACTTTGATATGTTTTGAAGTTAGATAACCGAAGTGATAATAAGTCAAAGTTTGATGACTTCCTGAAAAATTAACCCTCAAATTCTCAATCGATCTTATTTTGCCAAGTCAATAGGCAGCTTGCTTCTATTCGTCGATTGTTTGAATCAGTATTGTACTGCAGCTGTATACTTGTTTTACACAGCAAGAGCAATTGCATATTGTTTTTTCCATTCCAGATAATATATTTGGCTTATATCCACACTCTCTGGTTAAAGAGCAAAAAAAACTAGGTTTTCTGACAGAATCTACCATGCTTTGGAAAGAAGCTGTGATACTGAATCCAAAATCTAACTTCCATTTATACATACATATATTGCAATGGTTTTCACGAAATACATTTTACAAAATACAAGTAAATTGCAAGTTGCAAACAACAACATTAAGATTACACTCATGATTGCCTTATAACAGGAAGAGAAAAAAAACAAAAGAGAATGTGTAAAAGCTATACAATGAATTACATTGTCCACTGAATTATTTGTAATAGAAATGTTAGTTCCGCCGGTTAGGGTTTGTGAACTTAGAGGAACACTCACTCACTTAAGCACTCAAAGAAAGCAAACACAAACCACAAAGAGGAGACACAAGACGTTGGTAACCCAGTTCGGCATCCACTTGCCTACATCTGGGGGGCCATGCGCGGAGATCAACAATCCACTAAAAAGGGGTAAAAGATAGAAGAGTACAAAACACACTTGTCACTCTCTCACATACAAAGAATACTACCCTCTCTAGATTGTCCGGTACCTCCCTACTCCCTCTTTCAAGAGTCGTACCCAATCCTAGACCAAGGTTGTATATATAGACGCCTCAACGTCCCAAATATAGCGCATACCCTTTTTAGAATCTCCGCGGCTTCTAACTTTGGAACCTTCCGAAATTAGATGTCGTAACTTATGTTGTAACATTTGTTGCGACATTGGCCCTGGCTGTTGGCTTGGCTGAATTCTGACTCCATTGCTAAGCGACCTCAAGACACCCTATCTGAGTCGATGTAGCTCGATCACCTGATCCGAACCTACCAGCAACTAACCTCCCTCTTCAGCTCCTCACCACACAGCCCCCTCGCAAGGGGCGCACGTCCTATGTGCGTCTTCATGGAAACTTGCCAAACTTAGTCTTCACATCACCCAAGTTTGGTCTTCAAGGATCTTCAATCCATCATCCAAATCTTGCCATCAATAGGCGCATCTTCAAACATACCCTTAATAGACTTCATATCATCTCTATTAAGGTTCTTCAAATCTTCAACAAGGATCTTCAAATCTTCTACAAAGATCTTCAAATCTTGCCTTCAATAGTCTTCAAGAATCATTCTATTGATAGGATTCTCTTCTTTTAGCTTCACCCATATTTAGTCTTCAATCAATCTTCTAAATATGGTCTTGATTGGGATCTTGTCTTCAACTTGATGCTTGCTTGATCATCTTGCCTAAAATAGTTTTTCACAAGATCTTCATACAATCTTCATGAGAGTTGTAATTTCTTGCCAAAAATAACTCCTCCAAGATCTCTCATGATATTTTCCAACTAGCCAAATATATTTGCCATGTCATCCTTCATTCCATGTCTTCATCCATGCCACGTCATCATGCTTGCCATGTTACCTTGACTAGGTGTCAAATTATGCCAATCATTAAAGTGCAGTTGCACTAACAAGAAAAATTCTCCAACCTTCACACTGCACTCGCCTATATTGAAAAAGCCCTAGCCACCCCCAAAAAAATTTTAGCAAACAGGGGTAAAAATTGACAAGCATGCGAGAAGATAAATGTGTTAAATCTGATGAATATTGTACATAAAGTGATATGCAGACGCATCAAAGGTCTGTTGATTTACCACCTTCACCTAATTTGGAAACCATCCCATGAGGATGAGAAACACTATAACCTGGTCAGCTAGCATCACTTTGTAAATTGTACCTTCAATCATGCTGCCATATACACTATACAGAGGTCTAGCAATGTCTGCTTGCGTCCTATATATTTTGACACCAGTGTGGTTGCCTCTGATGGATGAAAAATAGCGTAAATGATACCGAAAAGAAAACAGCTGGGTGTGGGTGTGTGTGTGGGTGTGGGTTTGGGTGGGGTGTATGACCCCTATCTTACAGAATAGGGCTCTGAATTTGCACTATTGACAACAATTTCTGGTGAGGAACTGCTCATCGGCGTCAATGGGCAATCTTCTATGTTTGGTTGTTTAATATCAGCAGTCTCAGGGAGGCAATTATGTTGGCTACATGCAGCTGGATTTTCATTTTCATTGGAGTGTTTATCTAAATTACCTTTGTCAGATGGGATTTGAGGGGTTGTGTCGAGTGATTGCACCGTGTTGCTGGTATTATCAGTGCAACTGGTAGTAGTGACATTTGCCTGATCGTCATCACCTGACCATTGATCCAGCCTCTGTTTCTTGGACAACTCTAGCTCGTCTTTAATCTCAACCTTGGAAACTGATTTACGTTTTGACTTCGCAGGCTTGCAGTTTTCATTGTCTCTTGTAGATGCTTCAGACATTCTAGGGGGCTTGAGGTTATCTTCTTCTTCTTCATCATCATCATCCTCATAGTCAACAAGTCCACCAGATAAAGGCCTGAGCAAGGGGTGATAGGTTAAATGAATGTCATTTAAAGGATATACTCCACATGCAGAAAAGCTCCAAAATTTGTTCATATTCAACAAAAAAATGTCACTATTAAATAGAAAATGAATTGAGGAATGCCTAACAGACAAAGAGCTAGAATTATTAGTTCTAATGGGTGAACTTTGTTGTGCATGTCGGTCATGTCTATGTAACAAATGACCAGAAGCTGAATATACTTTTGATTTTCAGAGTATATGTTAGTTAAGCTAATTGGGCAAAGCTCTCATGAAAAAACAAAGCATCCAGTCAAGCAAACCTGTTCTCTTTGAAGTAGGCTTCTTCCTTCTCAAGAGCTTGCTCATCAATCCTTCTTTTAGTGCCTGCTGCGTTAGCAGTGTTCTTGATACCAAAATTCTCAAGTGACTCTCAATGCAATGAAGAAACAGAAGCCAAAAAAGCAAATGAGCATTAACTTGGCAACAATACTGTATTCTATAATGATCTAAATAGAAGCACAATTTCACCTGCTCATATTTAGTTCTAAAAGCTCTGATAGACCCTAAGTGCTGAAATCTCATAAGCCGCTCCCAGAAAGAATCAAATATATATACAATCAGTGTTTTATAGTTCTCCTGCACATTCTAGCAGGAGTTTGAGACCATGCATCCAGCAGGATACCTCTGGAATAATATACGAAGAAAATCCATGTAGAAATTATACCTTACAGATGTACTCGAAAAGTTCAAGGACTACAGAGTGTAGCATGTTATATCGATTCCCATTCTCAAAAAAAAGCATCCATGATTGGTTTCAGTAGGTTGTTTTTAACAATATGGCAATGAAGATGCTCATCCTGTAAAACAAAATGAGATATTTTCCAAACTATTAGCTGCCACAGGAAGAAAATCTGATCACAATACTGAAAAAATCAGCTAGTCAACAACACATTTGACAGATCTTTGAAATAAAAAAAAAATACCGCGGGACATGAACTTATTACAAAATAACTATCAACTCCCTGAATTTATACACAAGAACTAAAGGAAATACACACACCACGGATAACTGCAGTATAAGTAGGATCATTGCAACAGAAAAAGCAGAGGAAAGAACAATTTAGCATTGCTGATAGCAGTATTGAGCCAAGCACAAAAAATCTCCGGTTGAATAAATGTTAAAAAAAAGAACAATTTCATGAACATTGTCAACTGAAACTTGTATCAAGGATGAACCATGCTGCATTCAATACCTACAGAAGTAAAAATTAAATTAACACTAAGAATTAGGAAATTTCTTTTGATTATACAGATGAATACACCTCAGCAACACAAATTTTTAACCTTGTTTCACAAATCCTGATATAAAAAGCAACGACCCACATAAAATGGAGGGCAAACAACTCACATTCCGGGAAATAATAGCTCGCATGAATTGTAAAGCTGCAATCACAAGGGATTTTTCTCTTCGTCGAGTTAGAGAAAACTAAAGGGCATTTTAAATGGAGGTTGTAGAGAAGTGCCGCATCATAAAGCTACAATATATTCAGCAAGCCCAAAAAAACTTAAAGGGCATTCTGGTTAAGGGATAATTTGGAAAGCTTACCATATTTGATATTGTAAGCTGTAATGGGGAAAGCCTACCACATTTGATACTGTAATAGTGGTAATATTAATGATAATATAAGATTACCAATAATAATAAGGTTTTTGCTTCGGCGGTCCAATGATTTTTTATAGTAAGGAATTTGAAAATCAGTCACCCAAGTATCTATCAAATTAATATTAACATTGAATGTGAGAGATTTTTAGCAGCAATTATATTGTTAAAAATACTTGGGAAAATAGAGAACTGTCATGCACAAAATCATTTGGTTTGGAATAATTTTGGAAACTATCTTTTGGTTGATATTACAAACGAGATAGGCGGGTAATCCTCAATGGACTCGGGGGCTTTATCATGCTTTGGAATCAATGTGATAAAAGTGTGACTTCATACTTGAGGAAATTAATTAGTAGTTTTAAGGAAATGGTCAACAACAGCAAAATTCAAAATTTAACAGCGGGGCAAAACGTATGACAGAAATCAACAGGAAGGCCATCAGGTCTATGATTTGTATCTATTAAACAGAGGTTAATTAAACGAATAGATATTTTTTTTCAATTAGTGAGAACACTCAAATAAGGCACCAATTCATGCAACCATAGTTCAGGCAAGACAAAGGAGTACAAAATAAATCATACAACTCAGTGTTGATGATGGTCTACAAGTAAACAAGATAGAAGAAAAAGTATGTGCACATAAACATTTTATGCAATATATAAATCTCATACATTATTCATTGATTTGTAGTACATTAGATAGGCTAGTTACATAGCAAAATATATGCATACTTGCCAGAAAATAGCCAACTGCTGCTTAGACTACGAAAACATGAAGAAAGAGGTAATGCATCCTAACAGACCAGGAACTACTAATATACCAAGTTTGCTTAACTTATTCTTTAACACTTTGTTCATCTGTTTTGAACAGCCCACTCCAGTTTGGTGAAATCAAAGGTTATTTCAATGTGATCAACACCACATTAAGTTTGATTTGCAACAGAAATACAATTGAAAAAGAGCCAATCAACATTGATAACAAGACTGACAGAAAAAATTCATCCATATTTCTTCTCAGATTTGAGTAATGAAATCTTGAACCTCCAGCTGAATAACAATTGACACGAATCTCTGACGAATGACAGAATATTTACGCTATTAATTCAAATCCAAGCAGCATGTTAAAGAGAGTGCCAAGCATTGAGAATTTGCTGGAGAAAATTGGATTCTGCTTGGCCTTGCTTCCAGAGACAAGATTATTCTCAAATGAAGTCTGCATTGGGTTGAAGAAATTATATATAAGATATACTTTTCATTCTTATTAGATTAGAGAGGGAAAAAAAGCAGTCATCAATTTGCATCATAATTTAAGTGCTTTGAAACAATGACATGAGTTATGAATGTGGTGGTACGGCAATAAATTTAAGTGTTGAAGTAGAACATGATTGTAAATTGTACACTAACTTAAGACTAACATTTTCTATCAAAAAAGAAAATTTTAAAGAGAGAAGCGACTAAGCCACAATTTCATTAAAAGAAGTGGGAACGAGATATTAAATTGTGTTAACAAATAAAAATAAAAACACAAGCTATTAAGGCGCATACATGATGAACCAACCTTACTCAGAAGAGTATTGATTATACAACATCAAACAGTCATAAAATGGATGCTATTTATAATGACAACAATCATGTATCTCATTGAACAAAAATACTATTTAATAGTTAACTTACTTGTAATTTGTGAAAAGTTTCTTCATATTCTGCCATCAGCGATCACAATTAATCTGAAGAGCTTTCAACATGGAACGGTTGAGCAGAAGTCGATAGAAAAAAAAAGACGGATTTTTCCCCTGGCATAGCCTTAGATTTGGTCAAGTGAAATTGGAGATCATATTATAAACAATTCAAATGGAAAAAAAAAAAAAAAAAAACAGAGTGACAAGTGAAGGCACCATGAATCCATACCCCTCAGAAATTTTCACTACCAAGTATATCGTCGATGCGGGATGTGCTGAATCATTTGCCATTCAAGAGACCCCTCTTGCTGGCACCGTTCAATCAAGCTTCGTTCACATTCTATCAAGCACAACTTTTCAAGTGAGGAAGGAAGGTTGTCCTGCAGTAGTGAATGGATCTTTGGACATTCTGTAATGATCAATTCGTTTAATGAAGGAAGACGAGGCAACCAAGCTGGCAGAGTTTCCAGATCTTTGCAACAATTTATTTCCATATATTGTAGGTTTGGCAACGCTGTCATCTCCTCCTCCGTACCCCAGGATATGAGTTTGGGACAGCCACTAATTTGCAATTTGTTCAATAAAGGAAGACAAGGCAACCAAGCAGGCAGAGTTCCCAGATCTTCGCAACAATTTATTTCCATATACTGTAGGTTTGGCAGTGCTGTCATCTCCTCCTCCGTACCCCAGGATATAAGTTTGTGACAGCCAATAATTTGCAAGTTGTTCAATAAAGGAAGATGAGGCAACCAAGCAGGCAAAGTTTCCAGATCTAAGCAACAATTTATTTCCATATACTGTAGGTTTGGCAGCGGGAGTTCGTGCTCTGTTATCTCCTCCTCCTGTTTGCCCCAGGATTTGAATTTGAAACAGAATCTAATGATCAATTCCTCCAACAAGGGAAGACGAGGCAACCAAGCAGGTAGAGTTTCCAGATCTGTGCACCACTCTATTATCATACACTGTAGATTTGGCAGCGCTGTCATCTCCTCCTCCGTACCCCAGAATATGAGTTTGGAACAACCACTAATTTGCAATTTGTTCAATAAAGGAAGACGAGGCAACCAAGTAGGCAAAGTTTCTAGATCTTTGCAAGAATCTATTTCCATATATTGTAGGTTTGGTAGCGCTGTCATCTCCTCCTCTGTACCCCAGGATCTGAATTTGGGACATCCTCTAATGATCAATTTGTTCAATAAAGGAAGACGAGGCAACCAAGCAGGCAGAATTTCTAGGCATTCGCAAAAAGATATTTCCATATACTGTAGGCTTGGCAGCGGGAGTTCGTGCTCTGTTATCTCCTCCTCCTCTGTACCCCATGATCTGAATTTGGGACATCGTATAATGATCAATTTCTCCAACAAGGGAAGACGAGGCAACCAAGTAGGCAGAGTTTCTAGATCTGCGCAAAACTCTATTTCCATTATCTGTAGGTTTGGCAGCCAGAGTCCGTCCTCTGTCATCTCCTCCTCCGTACCCCAGGATATGAATTTGGAGCAACGAACAATAGACAACCGTTCCAGAGAAGGGAAGGCTTGTAAACCCTCCAATGATATCAGCTCATTACAATAAAAAAATATTTAACTTCACGAGTGTGTGCAGAGTGGCCATGACTTTTACAGAAAAGATTTGCATCTTTGCAGCATCCAAGACCAAATCTGACAGAGAAGATACGCCATTGAGACATACTGCCAACTGGTCAAACACCACACGACTATCATTAATTCCTAGGTACTTCAATGCTGAAAACAAGGGCAGATGTAATCCATTCACTTCATTCTCCTTAATTGTGAGGCTGGTAAGCTTAGGAAAGTGGTTGTGATTTTGTCCCATCGCCGATAATGATGATGACATGCCCTCAAAAGATAGTGTTGATTCTATCAATTCAAGAGACTGAAGGGATGGATACATCTCAGTCACGGAATAATCAACCTCAATTGTCATGTTCTCAATGCATGATAACTCCAGTGATTTAAGTGAGGGTAACAACCCAAGTGCTGCAGGTAGACGTGTCCATTTTCTGCATCCTTCTAACTTTATTTCTTCTAGTCTTTGAAATCCAGGTGTCATAAGCCAATTTGGTGATTTGAAACCCATATACCCATCGATTCTCAAATATTTTAAGTTAGGATGAGGTTCAAGAGCTTCAAGAGTTTGTTCTTGGAGATCATGCTTGCAATCATTGGATGTATTTTCCCATATTAGACTTAAGACCTTGATGTGACGTTTTTCCTTCAAATATTTGGCCTTCATCATTTCTTCCATATTGCCAATGTTCTCCAAGCCTCCAATCAAAAGTTCACCTCTCAGTTCATTCATATTCCTCAATTGTGCAATCTGGTAACCTCCACTATTTATCTGATATATTACATAGTAAGATGTTTGAAGGTAATTCTTAAAATAATAATAGTCATGCATGCAAAATCTTCGAAGGTTTATGAGATTATGAAATCGACTGGGCAATGCAGGTGGAAGACACGGCAATTTCAATACTCTCAGCAGATAAAGCGTGCATAGTGATTCTGGTATATATTTGATGTTAATTCCCCCCACATCCAGATATTGCAAGTGTTTAATATGAGCAATATTATCTGGGAGTTCTTCCACATTAGTATGAAAGATGAACAACACTCGAATTCTTTTAAATGCTTTGTGGCTGAGGATGGCATGTATATCACTGGCTTCAGATAATATGAGTGTGCGCAAGTTATTAGTTTTGCACACCAACTCAAGATCACAAAAACTATGCGCAAATAAATGGCAAACATCTTTTGGAATTTCTTCATCTTTTCGACCCTCATAAATATATGTTTCCCCATGAGAAACTGATCGAGCCAAATCATGCAATAAGTCATGCATTTTGAAGCATCCATCAACTTTTTCAATGAAACCCCTTGCTTCTAGTTCGAGCCAATACTCTTCTCCTATATCTTCCAATGTCTTTGAACTACCTTCAATTTCTTGTATATAACCATGGGCTATCCACATGCCAATAACACTGTTTGTATCATATTCAAAATCTTTAGGAAACACTGAACAAAACGCAAAGCATAACTGAAGAGGCTGGAGTAGATGATAGTAACTCAAGGCAAGTGCAGACAAAATACCCTGTTCATCGGTTTTTAATTTCCATAAATCACTTTCCAATATGTCCTTCCAATGTTCTTCAGTTAAACAGCTTCCTAAAAGTCTTCCAACTGTCTTTGCTGCTAATGGTGACCCTTTGAGCTTTACCACTATCTGCTTTCCTATAGCATGTAGTTCAGGAGAACTGTCAGGATTCTTGTCGGTAAAGGCACATTTCATGAAAAGTGACCAGATGTCATTATCAGATAACCCTTTCAAAGTAATTTGATTCTGCCCATCAGCCACACCTCCCAATACTTTAGGATCTCTGCAAGTGACAATGAGTTTAATAGCCTTTGCTTGCGCACATCGGAGAAAGTTGAGGAGCTCTCGCCATTCATCGGACCAAACGTCATCTAGCACCAATAAAAATTTCTTCCCTGTTACCAGCCTTTTGATTTCCCTCTCAAGAACATCATAGCTGGTGGTGACGCCAAATGGAACAGCGGATAATGAATCTAATATTTCTTTGGTGATTCTGTGTCTATCAAAGTAATCTGATACACATACCCATGCTTTCTTCTCAAAATGATTTGCTATTTCCGTGCTGTTGAAGACAAATTGAGCTAGAGTGGTTTTGCCGATACCACCCATCCCAACTATTGGTATAACAGAAACATCACCACTTTCTTTTGGCTCTGTAAGCAACTCGATCAACTGTTGAAATTCATGATCCCGGCCATATATCTTGCTTTCAGATGGTGATGATGTGGTAACACGTTTGTTCTCTGCTGCTTGATGTTGCCCACATGAATTATAACCGCCCTTCAAAGCATCCACCTGAATTTCGAACCTCATCTCTGAATCAATGCAATCAATTTGTTTTACAATAGCCCTCATCTTATTCACTATATCATCTGTAATATAAAATTCCAAAGTTTCATTTCCTCCATAAATTAAACCTGGCTTGATTTATCCAGCATGCAAATATATATACTATAGAGAGAGAGAAACATGAAAAATATAGTGGATAAATAAATTAAGACAAATATAAAGGCAGCAAACCGGTGGACTCGGATGAAGAAAGCCGGCGTCTTTTGTCACTTGATCCTCCGGTTGTCCAAGGAATAATACTAGACCAGGGTTGTTGTGCTGTAGATGGGTTCTTGTCAGCAGCAGCTTCATCCTGCAGGTTGATCTCCTCCACCTTTCGCTGCAGCTCCATGTACTCCAAATCATCCTTCAAATCTTTAATCTGGTAACTCACATCTCTGAGTTTGTTGTTGATAGGGATCAGCCTCATATTTTGTTTATCTCGTTTATGCAACCTTCTGACTTCACTTTGTAAAATCTCGAACTTCAGATTGGCCTCTGCGAAGGCTTTCCGCTCATTCTCCAGTTGTTGAAGCTTATCTACGTGACTGGAGGATGATGACTGGTGCTGGTCTCTAGAAAGATACTCCAATAAAGAGTCAAGCAATTTGTTCAGAGCAAACTGAGGCAGTATTGGTGCAAGGATGGCTCCTGCTATGCCTGATAACACTGGAGAAACCATGATGGATGGATTGGCTGCAATGGTTGGTTGCAAGGTTGAAGAAACTTGGGCAGGGAAGAGAAGATACAGAGACTCTCTGTTCTGCCTTTCTTTGTTGTGAAGGGAAGCTGCGGAGAAGGTCTACAAACTGCTCCAATAATTCATTGACTTAGTCTGCATGATTAATGAGTATTTTTATTATGATCCTATATGAGAATTTCATATTTTTGTGGCCTGGTCCAGCAAACTAAACTGGTGATATGATTGGCCTCTATATTTAAATAAAATCGATAAGGCCGGCAGCAGGTTAGAAGCAGACAGGCAAGAGAATCATTACATTAATTAAAATAAATAAAAAACAAGTGTGATCACAAAAAAATAATTGGCCTGCTAACGGCCATTGGGTTAATTGGCACCGGTTCTTTGCATAGGATGCTTGCTTCGGGTGTTGAGCATTGCTTTATCCGGGTTCTATCTCCTCGACGCTCAAGTTAAGAGCACGGTTTGGCGATGAGCTTTACTCCTCCACATGCACATCCTTAATTAGGCACTTGTCACCCTTATAAAAGAAAAAAAAAAAAAAATTGGCCTCAATTTTTTGGAGCAATAGCCTAATACAAGTGAATAAGCTTGTCCACTCCAAAACTTTTTTTAATTTCTTGGAGGAGATCTTGTTTACGCCCATCTAATTTTGTTTGTTCTCATTGTATATTTTTATTAGTTATTTTCACTTCTTATGGATTTATGTTTTCCTCCTCCATACTATATATATATATATATATATATATATATATATATATATATATATATATATATATATATATATATATTGAAAAAGTGGATGAACCACATTCATTAAAACGAAGAATAAAACAGGACGCAAATACATAAACTGAGTCTAGGCTCAAGACAAAAAAGCCACAAGGAGTGGAACAACATGACAGCAGAAACAAACCAACAGAACAAAAGGGAAAAGAAAGGAGAAACCCTGAAGGCAAGGACAACCTTCAGGGAAGCATCACAAAAAACAAAAACTACATCTTGTTGGAGGCAGAGTGACACATGGGCGAAGCCTCCTGCTAGGCCTCTCTAGGAGTCAGGAACTCCAGGCTCCTCTTGATCTTGGATATCGGCTCGTCAAGCTTAGCCTTCTTCGAATCTGGAGCTGCATTGTACCAAAAGAGTATCATGTGGTCAATTTTCACAATAATGGAATCAGCAGGCAAGCAATTCGAATAAAAAATGCGTGCATTTCGTTCAATCCAAATATTCCAAGTAATAGCTCGCACTAAAATGTCCCAGAACGAAATAAGAGGTTTGGGCATCTTCCGTCTCCAAATCCCCCAAAGGTCTTTGAGGGACCTAGGACAATGAAACACTCCTAAAAGTTGTCCAAAGTAATTCCAGAGATGTGATGCGTAAGGGCAAAGGAGAAGGAGGTGATCATTGGTCTCAAGCGCAGTGTGACACAACACACAAGTGGTTGTTGGTAGCTGGTTGCATCGGCAAAAAGCTAAGTTGTCCAAAGTAAGAATCTTGTTGTCCCAGGCCAACCAATTGAAGAGATTGATCTTTTTTGGACAGTCCCCTCTAAGAATGATAGGCGTAGTGTGACATCACAAACCACCATCATTGAGGAAGTTGTAGAAGGATTTAATTATAAATCTTCCACTAGCTGTAAGCTTCCACCTCTTATCATCCTTATCCGAGGTGAGATGCAAGAAGGTGTCATTGACTTGGTTAATCCAGATTGGGAAATGCCTCCCATGGATCACAAGCGAGCTACCCTCATAGTCCTTGATGGTAACCCCAAAGTGCTGCCCAAGTTGGAACTAGGTGTACCATATGTCCGGTGCATGCCCATCAATCCAGTTGTCCATCCAGAAAAGGGTGGATGCACCATCTCTGACAAGGGAAGATAATTTTTTCCTGAAAGCAGGGAGAATGTGCATGATGCCATTGCAGAAAAATGATCGTCTTCTTGGGAACGTATGGAACAAGTTCCACAAATGTGCATTTCTATAGTAGTTTAATATTTTCTTAACAAATTTTGGATTTATTTATTTTATAAAAAAACTTAATAAAAATGATGTCATGCCATATAACGGACAATATTTAACCATATAAATAATAAATTATTGGAAACTCCCAACAAAAGAACTCAAGTTTTTCAGGTGTTGCATTAATTTATATCAAGTGCGAGTGGATCATACCTGGTTTTTAAAAATAATTGATTGAAACAAAGCATAGAAAAAATAAATAACTTATTTATATTTTTTTATTAATGTTAGTGATTTATCACAAAAAAATAAATAAATAAATAAATAATCTCAAGAGTGGTCCTGATTAAACCGGTCCTCAATTTTCTAAACATTCTCCTTGTGATTTTTTCCAGACACTATAATAATAATACAGTATTAAAAAAAATAAATATAAAAAGAAAATGAGGCTAATGAAACAGAGGAGGATACAGACGCAAGAGAAATTTTTTTTAGAAAAATAGTTATTTATATTCATGTCTCCTTTATTTTCAAACAATAATTTATTTAAAATTAATAATTGAATCTAATTATTAATCAACTACAACTCCAAACATGGGTGTATTTAGGTTTTCAATAAATTAATAGTTTATATTAAAAAAATATATTAATAAAGTTAAGTGAACACGGTTGCTCATTACTTGGATTAATGCAGCCCAGATCCTACTAGACAACAGCTCCAAGAGTCTCTCTCCACGATCAAGCGCAACTTTGTATTTGCGGGACTCAAGATTACCACCCTCTTATCTGTCATCTCTGGCAAGTGAGCCAGATATAGTCTGAGCAACCCTGTTCCATCCCCTCTATCTAAACAGTGATGCTACCAGTTTTGCACTTGCTATGCTGTTGAATGACTAAAAATGTTTGCTTGCAGATCATATGCACTTGCTCCAGTATATGAGGCTGCAACGAGGCCTATTGAAGAATCTTCTTCTGCAAATGCATCAAAATCTGAATCAGATGATGCAGAAACTAAAGAAGTTGTGCTCCCGGGCGTTAATCTGTTGTTTGAAGGCTCTCAATTGCATCCATTTGATATAGCTGATTGTTTGCAAGCCCGTCAACCTATTGCTTTGATAGCTGCGGCTTCTGCGGCTTCTGCCTAAGTGCACACAAACAGGGCATTGTGATTACACTGTTCTTTCAAATGATAATATAAAGTCAGCAGATGTACCAGTATTCACCACCCTGATAATGTCTTTACCTCCTGGTTTCTATTGTTCACTGGTCTGGATCTCTTTATCATCAAGGATTAGTAGTACATGTTTTTGAGTGTGTTGCAGCTGAGGCATGACTAAACACTCCATTCTTCAGGTTACTCCAGGTATTTACTCTATGTGATGATTTCTAGCTTATAATTTGAGAGTTTACACACTCAAATATATGTGCCAAATATCTAGGTTTTGAGAACTCAGGCTTGAGTTAGGCTTAGTAAAAGCTTAAGAGTTAGCTCGAAATTTCCAGCTTTTACCGAGCCAAGCTTGAGTCTTACACGAATAGCTTGATCAATTGACAATTTTTAATCATGATCAAATTAGATGAAATTAACTTTTCTTTTATTTGCTTATATTTGTTGCAGGACCTCGAACTATGAATATGCTATTTTCCTGCAATGATTTGGCTACTGAATGCAGAAAACAACAGTTCATCAGAGCCAGCTCTCTGTTGTGAGTTTTGAATTGCTAGTATATACTATATAATATATAAAGTTATTACCATGTGTGGTCTAATATATGTCTTGCACTGGATGAGCAATTCTCTGTTGATCTCCAATCCCCACAATGATATGTGTGTGTTTTTTTTTCAATTAATTTACACTATTTTTTTGTTATCTGCAAATTCTTAGTCGATCTTATTTTGCCAAGTCAACAGACAGCTTGCTTCTATTCATCGAATGTTTGAATCAGTATTGTACTGCAGCTGTGTACTTGTTTTACACCACAAGAGCAATTGCATATTGTTTCTTCCATTCCAGATAATATATTTGGCTTATATCCACATTCACTGGTTAAAAAGAAAAAACTCTTGTTTCCTGATAGAATCTACCATGCTTTGGAAAGAAGCTGTGATACTGAATCCAAAATCTAACTTCCATTTATACATACATATATTGCAATGGTTTTCAAGAAATACATTTTACGAAATACAAGTAAATTGCAAGTTGCAAACAACAAGAAGAAGATTACACTAATGATTGCCTTAAAACAGGGAGAAAAAAAAGGAGATTGTGTAAAAGCTATACAATGAATTACATTGTCCACTGAATTATTTGTATAGAAAAATTCTCCGACCTTCACACTGCACTCACCTATATTGAAAAAGCCCTAGCTAACCCCCAAAAAATTTTAGCAAAGAGGGGTAAAAATTGACAAGCATCCGAGAAGATAAATGAGTGTTAAATCTGGTGAATATTATACACATAAAGTGATAGGCAGACGCATCAAAGGTCTGTTGATTTACCACCTTCACCTAATTTGGAAACCATCCCATGAGGATGAGAAACAGTATAACCTGGTCAGCTAGTATCACTTTGTAAATTGTACCTTGAATCATGCTGCCATACACTGTACAGAGGTCTAACAATGTCGGCTTGCGTCCTATATATTTCTCTGCTGCTTGATTTAAGTATCGAAGTGCTTGTCTCAAATTAAAGATCATCAATACATATTTTTTAAAGAAAAGTGACCAAACTATAAATTATATAAATACATCATTTGATCATAGATTTGCTTTTATTGTTCAACTTACCATCCTATATATTTCTCGAAGTGTGGAATTACATATTCCATTCACCATGTACTTTGTAGTTTGCCAATAAACCATAGTTCAGGCGAGACAAAGGAGTACAAAATAAATCATAGAACTCAGTGTTGAAGATGGGCTACAAGTAAACAAGATAGAAGAAAAAGTATGTGCACATTAACAATTTATGCAATATATAAATCTCATACATTATTCATTGATTTGTAATACATTAGATAGGCTAGTTACATAGCAAAATATATGCGTACTTGCAAGAAAATAGCCAACTGCTTAGACTAGGAAAACATGGAGAAAGAGGTAATGCATCCTAACAGACCAGGAACTACTAATATACCAAAGCTTATTCTTTAACACTTTGTTCATGTTTTGAACAGCCCACTCCAGTTTGGTGAAATCAAAGCTTATTTCAATGTGATCAACACCACATTTAGTTTGATTTGCAACATAAATACAATTGAATAAGAGACAATCAACATTGATAACAAGACTGATAGAAAAAATTCATCCATATTTCTTCTCAGATTTGAGTAATGAAATCTTGAACCTCCAGCTGAATAACAATTGACACGAATCTCTGAAGAGTGACAGAATATTTACGCTATTAATTCAAATCCAAGCAGCATGTTAAAGAGAGCGCCAAGCATTGAGAATTTGCTGGAGAAAATTGGATTCTGCATGCCCTTGCTTCCAGAGACAAGATTATTCTCAAATGAAGTATGCATTGGGTTGAAGAAATTATATATAAGATATACTTTTCATTCCTATTAGATTAGAGAGGGAAAAAAAGCAGTCATCAATTTGCATCATAATTTAAGTGCTTTGAAACAATGACATAAGTTATGAATGTGGTGGTACGGCAATAAATTTAAGTGGTGAAGTCGAACATGATTGTAAATTGTACACAAACTTCAAACTAACATTTTCTATTAAAAAAGAAAGCTTTAAAGAGAGAAACGACTAAGCCACAATTTCATTAAAAGAAGTGGGAACGAGATATTAAGTTGTGTTAACAAACAAAAATAAAAACACAAGCTATTAAGGCGCATACATGATGAACCAACCTTAATGAGAAGAATATTGATTATACAACATCAAACAGTCATAAAATGGATGCTATTTATAATGACAACAATCATGTATCTCATTGAACAAAAATACTATTTAATAGTTAACTTACTTGTAATTTGTGAAACGTTTCTTCATATTCTGCCCTCAGCAATCACAATTAATCTGAAGAGCTCCCAACATGGAACGGTTGAGCAGAAGTTGATAGAAAAAAAAAGACGGATTTTTCCCCTGACATAGCCTTAGATTGGTCAAGTGAAATTGGAGATCATATTATAAACAATTCAAATGGGAAAAAAAAAACACAAAGTGACAAGTGAAGGCAGCATGAATCCATACCCCTCAGATATTTTTAGTAGTAAGTATACCGTCGATGCGGGATGTGCTGAATCATTTGCCATTCAAGAGACCCCTCTTGCTGGCACCGTTCAGTCAAGCTTTGTTCACATTCTACCAAGTACAACCATTCAAGTGATGAAGGAAGGTTGTCCTGTGGCAGTGAATGGATCTTTGGACATTCTCTAATGATCAATTCCTTCAATGAAGGAAGACGAGGCAACCAAGCAGGCAGAGTTTCCAGATCTTCGCAAGAATGTATTTCCATGTACGTTAGGTTTGGCAGCGCTGTCATCTCCTTCTCGGTGCCCCAGGATCTGAATTTGGGACAATCTCTAATGATCAATATGTTTAATAAAGGAAGACGAGGCAACCAAGTAGGCAGAGTTTCCAGATCTTCGCAAGAATGTATTTCCATATACTGTAGGTTTGGCAGTGCTATCATCTCCTCCTCTGTAGTCCAGGATCTGAATTTGGGACATGCTGAAATGATCAATTGGGTCAATAAAGGAAGATGATGCAAACAAGCAAGCAGAGTCTGCAGATCTTTGCAACAATATAGTCCTAGGTACTTCAGTGCTGAAAACAAGGGCAGATGTAATCCATTCACTTCAATCTCCTTAATTGCAAACCTGGTAAGCTTGGGAAAGTGGTTGTGATTTTGTCCCGTCGCCGATGATGATGATGATGACACGCCCTCAAAAGATAGTGTTGATTTTATCAAATCAAGGGACTGAAGGGATGGATACATCTCAGTCAAGGAATAATCAACCTCAATTGCCATGTTCTCCATGCCGGATAACACCAGTGATTTAAGAGAGGGTAACAACCCAAGTGCTGTTGGTAGACGTGCCCATTTTCCGCATCCTATTAACTTTATTTTTGCTAGTCTCTGAAATTCAGGTGTCATTAGCCAGCCTGGCGATTTGAAACCCATATACCCAATAATTCTCAAATATTTTAAGTTAGGATGAGGTTCAAGAGCTTCAAGCGTTTGTTCTTGGAGATCATGCTTGCAAACATCGGATGTATTTTTCCATATTAAACTTAAGACCTTGATGCGACGTTTTTCCTTCAAATATTTGGCCTTTATCATTTCTACCATATTGTCAATGTTCTCCAAGCCTCCAATCAAAAGTTCACCTATCAGTTCATTCATATTCCTCAATTGTGCAATATGGTAACCCCCACTATTTATCTGATATTTTACAGAGTAAGATGTATCAAGGTAATCCATAAAAAAATCATAGTCATAAATGCAAAATCTTCGAAGGTTTATGAGATTATGAAATCGACTGGGCAATGTTGATGGCGGATGCCGCAATTTCAATACTCTCAACAAATAAAGCGTGCATAGTGATTCTGGTATATATTTGATGTTAGTTGCCTTCACATCCAGATATTGCAAGTGTTTAATATTAGCAATATTATCCGGGAGTTCTCGCACATTAGTACGAAAGATCACCAGCACTCGAATTCTTTTAAATGCTTTGTGGCTGAGGATGGCATGTATATCACTGGCTTCATATAATATGAGTGTGCGCAAGTTATTAGTTTTGCACACCAACTCAAGATCACAAAAACTATGCACAAATAAATGGCAAACATCTTTTCGAATTTCTTCATCTTTTCGACCCTCATAGATATATGTTTCCCCATGAGAAACTGATCGAGCCAAATCATGCAATAAGTCATGCATTTTGAAGCATCCACCAGCTTTTTCAATGAAACCCCTTGCTTCTAGTTCGAGCCAATACTCTTCTCCTATATCTTCCAATGTCTTTGAACTACCTTCAATTTCTTGTATATAACCATGGGCTATCCACATGCCAATAACACTGTTTGTATCATATTCAAAATCTTTAGGAAATACTGAACAAAATGCAAAGCATAACTGAAGAGGCTGGAGTAGATGATAGTAACTCAAGGCAAGTGCAGACATAATACCCTCTTCATCGGTTTTTAATTTCCATAAATCACTTTCCAATATGTCCTTCCAATGTTCTTCAGTTAAACAGCTTCCTAAAAGTCTTCCAACTGTCTTTGCTGCCAACGGTGACCCTTTGAGCTTTCCCACTATCTGCTTTCCTATAGCATGTAGTTCAGGAGAACTGTCAGGATTCTTCTCGGCAAAGGCACATTTCATGAAAAGTGACCAGATGTCTTTATCAGATAACCCTTTCAAAGTAATTTGATTCTGCCCATCAGCCACACCTCCCAATACTTTAGGATCTCTGCAAGTTACAATGAGTTTAATATCTTTTGCTTGCGCACATCGGAGAAAGTTGAGGAGCTCTCGCCATTCATCAGACCAAACATCATCTAGCACCAATAAAAATTTCTTCCCTGTTACCAGACTTTTGATTTCCCTCTCAAGAACATCATAGCTGGTGGTGACGCCAAATGGAACAGTGGATAATGCAACCATAGTCCAGGCGAGACAAAGGAGTACAAAATAAATCATACAACTCAGTGTTGAAGATGGGCTACAAGTAAACAAGATAGAAGAAAAAGTATGTGCACATTAACAATTTATGCAATATATAAATCTCATACATTATTCATTGATTTGTAGTACATTAGATAGGCTAGTTACATAGCAAAACATATGCATACTTGCAAGAAAATAGCCAACTGCTTAGACTAGGAAAACATGGAGAAAGAGGTAATGCATCCTAACAGACCAGGAACTACAAATATACTAAGTTTGCTTAACTTATTCTTTAACACTTTGTTCATGTTTTGAACAGCCCTCTCCAGTTTGGTGAAATCAAAGCTTATTTCAATGTGATCAGCACCACATTTAGTTTGATTTGCAACAGAAATACAATTGAAAAAGATCCAGTCAACATTGATAACAAGACTGACAGAAAAAATTCATCCATATTTCTTCTCAGATTTGAGTAATGAAATCTTGAACCTCCAGCTGAATAACAATAGACACGAATCTCTGAAGAGTGACAGAATATTTACGCTATTAATTCAGATCCAAGCAGCATGTTAAAGAGAGCGCCAAGCATTGAGAATTTGCTGGAGAAAATTGGATTCTGCTTGCCCTTGCTTCCAGAGACAAGATTATTCTCAAATGAAGTCTGCATTGGGTTGAAGAAATTATACATAAGATTTACTTTTCATTCTTATTAGATTAGAGAAGTAAAGAAAGCAGTCATCAATTTGCATCGTAACTTAAGTGCTTGAAACAATGGCAAAAGTTATGAATGTGGTGGTACGGCAATAAATTTAAGTGTCGAAGTAGAACATGATTGTAAATTGTACACTAACTTAAGACTAACATTTTCTTTCAAAAAAGAAAATTTTAAAGAGAGAAGCGACTAAGCCACAATTTCATTAAAAGAAGTGGGAACGAGATATTAAATTGTGTTAACAAATAAAAATAAAAACACAAGCTATTAAGGCGCATACATGATAAACCAACCTTAATGAGAAGAGTATTGATTATACAACATCAAACAGTCATAAAATGGATGCTATTTATAATGACAACAATCATGTATCTCATTGAACAAAAATACTATTTAATAGTTAACTTACTTGTAATTTGTGAAATGTTTCTTCATATTCTGCCATCAGCGATCACAATTAATCTGAAGAGCTTTCAACATGGAACGGTTGAACAGAAGTTGATAGAAAAAAAAAACGGATTTTTCCCTGACATAGCCTTAGATTTGGTCAAGTGAAATTGGAGATCATATTATAAACAATTCAAATGGAAAAAAAAAAAAAAAAAAAAAAACAGAGTGACAAGTGAAGGCACCATGAATCCATACCCCTCAGATATTTTCACTACCAAATATACCATCGATGCGGGATGTGCTGAATCATTTGCCATTCAAGAGACCCCTCTTGCTGGCACCGTTCAATCAAGCTTCGTTCACATCCTATCAAGTACAACTTTTCAAGTGTGGAAGGAAGGTTGTCCTGCGGCAATGAATGGATCTTTCGACATGCTATAATGATCAATTTGTACAATGAAGGAAGACGAGTCAACCAAGAAGGCAGAGTTTCCAGATCTTGGCAAGAATATATTCTCATATACTGTAGGTTTGGCAACGCTGTCATCTCCTCCTCTGTACCCCAGGATCTGAATTTCGGACAATCTCCGATGATCAATTTGTTCAATGAAGGAAGACGAGGCAACCAAGCAGGCAGAGTTTCCAGATCTTTGCAAGAATATATTTTCATATACTGTAGGTTTGGCAGCGCTGTCACCTCCTCCTCTGTACCCCAGGATCTGAATTTGAGACAATCACCGATGATCAATTTGTTCAATGAAGGAAGACGAGGCAACCAAGCAGGCAGAGTTTCCAGATCTTTGCAAGAATATATTTTCATATACCGTAGGTTTGACAGCGTTGTCACCTCCTCCTCTGTACCCCAGGATCTGAATTTGGGACAATCTCCGATGATCAATTTGTTCAATGAAGGAAGACAAGGCAACCAAGCAGGCAGAGTTTCCAGATCTTTGCAAGAATATATTTCCATATACTGTAGGTTTAGCAACGCTGTCATCTCCTCCTCTATACCCCAGGATCTGAATTTGGGACAATCTCTGATGATCAATTTGTTCAATAAAGGAAGACGAGACAACCAAGCAGGCAGAGTTTCCATATCTTTGCAAGAATATATTTCCATATACTGTAGGTTTGGCAGCGCTGTCATCTCCTCCTCTGTACCCCAGGATCTGAATTTGGGACAATCTCCGATGATCAATTTGTTTAATGAAGGAAGACGAGGCAACCAAGCAGCCAGAGTTTCCATATCTTTGCAAGAATATATTATCATATACTGTAGGTTTGGCAACACTGTCATCTCCTCCTCTGTACCCCAGGATCTGAATTTGGGACAATCTCTGATGATCAATTTGTTCAATAAAGGAAGACGAGGCAACCAAGCAGGCAGAGTTTCCATATCTTTGCAAGAATATATTTCCATATACTGTAGGTTTGGCAGTGCTGTCATCTCCTCCTCTGTACCCCAGGATCTGAATTTGGGACAATCTCCGATGATCAATTTGTTCAATGAAGGAAGACGAGGCAACCAAGCAGGCAGAGTTTCCAGATCTTTGCAAGAATATATTTCCATATACTGTAGGTTTGGCAACGCTGTCATCTCCTCCTCTGTACCCCAGGATCTGAATTTGGGACAATCTCTGATGATCAATTTGTTCAATAAAGGAAGACAAGACAACCAAGCAGGCAGAGTTTCCAAATCTTTGCAAGAATATATTTCCATATACTGTAGGTTTGGCAGCGCTGTCATCTCCTCCTCTGTACCCCAGGATTTGAATTTGAGACAATCTCCGATGATCAATTTGTTCAATGAAGGAAGACAGGGAAACCAAGCAGGCAGAGTTTCCAGATCTTTGCAAGAATATATTTCCATATACTGTAGGTTTGGCAACGCTGTCATTTCCTCCTCTGTACCCCAGGATCTGAATTTGGGACAATCTCTGATGATCAATTTGTTCAATAAAGGAAGACGAGGCAACCAAGCAGGCAGAGTTTCCAGATCTTCGCAAGAATCTATTTCCATATACTGTAGGTTTGGCAACGCTGTCATCTCCTCCTCTGTACCCCAGGATTTGAATTTTGAGCAACCAACAACAGACAATTGTTCCAGAGAAGGGAGGGATCGTAAACCCTCCAATGATATCAGCTCATTACAATCGGAAATATTTAACTCCACGAGTGCGTGCAGAGTGGCCATGACTTTTGCAGAAAAGATTTGCATCTTTGCCCCATCCAAGACCAAATCTGACAGAGAAGATATGCCATTAAGACATCCTGCCAACTGGTCAAACACCACACGACTATTGTTAATTCTTAGATACTTCAGTGCTGAAAACCTGGGCAGATGTAATCCATTCACTTCAATCCACATAATTGTGAGGCGAGTAAGCTTGGGAAAGTGATTGTGATTTTTTCCCGTTACCGATGATGATGATGATGATGATGATGACATGCCCTCAAAAGATAGTGTTGATTTTATCAATTCAAGGGACTGAAGGGATGGATACATCTCAGTCACGGAATAATCAACCTCAATTGTCATGTTCACAATGTCTGATAACTCCAGTGATTTAAGGGAGGGTAACAACCCAAGTGCTGCCGGTAGACGTGCCCATTTTTTGCATCCTTCTAACTTTATTTCTTCTAATCTCTGAAATTCAGGTGTCATAAGCCAGCTTGGCGATTTGAAACCCATATACCCATCAATTCTCAAATATTTTAAGTTAGGATGAGGTTCAAGAGCTTCAAGCGTTTGTTCTTGGAGATCATGCTTGCAATCATCGGATGTATTTTTCCATATTAAACTTAAGACCTTGATGTGACGTTTTTCCTTCAAATATTTGGCCTTCATCATTTCTTCTATAATGCCAATGTTCTCCAAGCCTCCAATCAAAAGTTCACCTCTTAGTTCATTCATATTCCTCAATTGTGCAATCTGGTAACCTCCACTATTTATCTGATATATTACAGAGTAAGATGTTTCAAGGTAATCCATAAAATCATCATAGTCATGCAAGTAAAATCTTCGAAGGTTTATGAGATTATGAAATCGACTGGGCAATGTAGGTGGCGGACACCCCAATTTCAATACTCTCAACAGATAAAGCATGCATAGTGATTCTGGTATATATTTGATGTTACTTGCCTCCACATCCAGATATTGCAAGTGTTTAATATGAGCAATATTATCTGGGAGTTCTTGCACATTAGCACGAAAGATGACCAGCACTCGAATTCTTTTAAATGCTTTGTGGCCGAGGATGGCATGTATATCACTGGTTTCATATAATATGAGTGTGCGCAAGTTATTAGTTTTGCACACCAACTCAAGATCACAAAAACTATGCGCAAATAAATGGCAAACATTTTTTGGAATTTCTTCATCTTTTCGACCCTCATAAATATATGTTTCCCCATGAGAAACTGATCGAGCCAAATCATGCAATAAGTCATGCATTTTGAAGCATCTACGAACTTTTTCAATGAAACCCCTTGCTTCTAGTTCGAGACAATACTCTTCTCCTATATCTTCCAATGTCTTTGAACTACCTTCAATATTTTGTATATAACCATGGGCTATCCACATGCCAATAGCATTGTCCATATCATAAATGGAATCTTTAGGAAACACTGAACAAAATGTAAAGCATAACTGAAGAGGCTGGTGTAGATGATAGTAACTCAAGGCAAGTGCAGACATAATACCCTGTTCATCGGTTTTTAATTTCCATAAATCACTTTCCAATATGTCCTTCCAATGTTCTTCAGTTAAACAGCTTCCTAAAAGTCTTCCAACTGTCTTTGCTGCCAATGGTGACCCTTTGAGCTTTCCCACTATCTGCTTTCCTATAGCATGTAGTTCAGGAGAACTGTCAGGATTCTTCTCGGCAAAGGCACATTTCATGAAAAGTGACCAGATGTCTTTATCAGATAACCCTTTCAAAGTAATTTGATTCTGCCCATCAGCCACACCTCCCAATACTTTAGGATCTCTGCAAGTTACAATGAGTTTAATATCTTTTGCTTGCGCACATCGGAGAAAGTTGAGGAGCTCTCGCCATTCATCAGACCAAACATCATCTAGCACCAATAAAAATTTCTTCCCTGTTATCAGACTTTTGATTTCCCTCTCAAGAACATCATAGCTGGTGGTGACGCCAAATGGAACAGTGGATAATGAATCTAATATTTCTTTGGTGATTCTGAATCTATCAAAGTAATCTGATACACATACCCATGCTTTCTTCTCAAAATGATTTGCTATTTCTGTGCTGTTGAAGACAAACTGAGCTAGAGTGGTTTTGCCGATACCACCCATCCCAACTACTGGTATAACAGAAACATCACCACTTTCTTTTGGATCTTTAAGCAACTCGATCAACTGTTGAAATTCATGATCCCGGCCATATATCTTGCTTTCAGATGGTGATGATGTGGTAACACGTTTGTTCTTTGCTGCTTGATGTTGCCCACATGAATTATAACCGCCCTTTGAAGCATCCAGCTGAATTTCAAACCTCATCTCCGAATCAATGCAATTAATTTGTTCTATAATAGTCCTCATCTTATTCACTATATCATCTGCAATATAAAATTCCAAAGTTTCATTTCCTCCATAAATTAAACCTGGCTTGATTTATCCAGCATGCAAATATATATAGAGAAAGAGAGAAACATGAAAAATATAGTGGGTAAATAAATTAAGACAAATAAATATAAAGGCAACAAACCGGTGGACTCGGATGAAGAAAGTCGGCGTCTTTTGTCACTTGATCCTCCGGTTTTCCAAGGAGTAATACTAGACAAGAGTTGTTGTGCTGTAGATGGTTTCTTGTCAGCAGCAGCTTCATCCTGCAGGTTGATCTCCTCCACCTTTCGCTGCAGCTCCATGTACTCCAAATCATCTTTCAAGTCTTTAATCTGGTAACTCACATCTCTGAGTTTGTTGTTGATAGGGATCAGCCTCATATTTTGCTTATCTCGTTTATGCAACCTTCTGACTTCACTTTGTAAAATCTCGAACTTCAGATTGGCCTCTGCGAGGGCTTTCCGCTCATTCTCCAGTTGTTGAAGCTTATCGACATGACTGGAGGATGATGGCTGGTCTCTGGAAAGATACTCCAATAAAGAGTCAAGCAATTTGTTCAGAGCAAACTGAGGCAGTATTGGTGCAAGAATGGCTCCTGCTATCGCTGAAACCATGATGGATGGATTGGTTGCAACGGTTGAAGCTTGGGCAGGGAAGAGAAGATACAGAGACTCTCTGTTCTGCTTTTCTTTGTTGGGAAAGAAAACATGGAGCCTTCCAGCTAATTATGGCACAAGTTGAAGGGAAGCTGCCGATAAGGTCCACAAACTACTCCAATAATTCATTGACTTAGTCTGCGTGATTAATGAGTATTTTTATTATGAACCTATATGAGAATGTGATATTTTTGTGGCCAGGTCCAGCAAACTAGACTGTTGATATGATTGGCCTCTATTTTTAGATGTCTTATACGTTGCCACTTATGTCAGGCCATAAAATTATGAATATGATATTATGAGTGTTTCTCTTTCTCAACCACAAAAGCACACAACTTTCTATCCATACAGTGATGCTACCAGTTTTGCACTTGCTATGCTGTTGAATGACTAAAAATGTTTGCATGCAGATCATATGCACTTGCTCCAGTATATGAGGCTGCAACGAGGCCTATTGAAGAATCTTCTTCTGCAAATGCATCAAATCTGAATCAGATGATACAGAAACTAAAGAAGTTGTGCTCCCAGGCGTTAATCTGTTGTTTGACGGCTCACAATTGCATATGCCATTTGATATAGCTGCTTGTTTGACAGCCCGTCAACCTATTGCTTTGATAGCAGAGGCTTCTGCGGCTTCTGCCTATGTGCAGACAAACAGGGCATTGTGATTACACTGTTCTTTCAAATGATAATATAAAGTCGGCAGATGAGCCAGTATTCACCACCCTGATAATGTCTTTACCTCCTCGTTTCTATTGTTCACTGGTCTGGATCTCTTTATTATCAAGGATTGGTGGTGCATGTGTTTGAGCGTGTTGCAGCTGCGGCATGACAAAACTCTCCCTTCTTCAGGTTACTCCAGGTATTTACTCTATGTGAAGGCTTCTAGCTTATAGTTTTAGAGTCTACACTTTACACACTCAAATATATGTGCCAAATGTCTAGGTTTGGAGAAGTCAGGCTTGAGTTAGGCTTAGTAAAAGCTTAAGTTCAGCTTTTACTGAGCCAAGCCTGAGTCTTCCACGAATAGCTTGATCAATTAACAATTTTTAATCATGACCAAATTAGATGAAATTAACTTTTCTTAATTTGCTTATATTTGTTGCAGGACCTCGAACTATGAATATGCTATTTTCCTGCAACGATTTGGCTTCTGAATGCAGAAAACAACAGTTCATCATAGCCAGCTCTTTTTTGTGAGTTTTGAATTGCTAGTATATACTATATAATATATAAAGTTATAACCATGTGTGGTCTAATATTTATCTTGCACTGGATGAATAATTCTCTATTGATCTCCAATCCCAACAATGATGTGTGTGTTTTTTTGTACTTTCGTCATGGTGTTGTTCTTTTTTCAATTAATTTACACTTTTTTTGTTATCTGCAAATTCTCAATCGATCTTATTTTGCCAAGTCAATAGACAGCTTGCTTCTATTCATCGAATGTTTGAATCAGTATTGTACTGCAGCTGTATACTTGTTTTACACAGCAAGAGCAATTCATATTGTTTTTTCTATTCCCGAAAATACATTTGGCTTATATCCACACTCGCTGGTTAAAGAGAAAAAAAAAACTAGGTTTTCTGACAGAATCTACCATGCATTGGAAAGAAGCTGTAATACTGAATCCAAAATCTAACTTCCATTTATACATACATTGCAATGGTTTTCAAGAAATACATTTTACAAAATATAAGTAAATTCCAAGTTGCAAACAACAACAAGAAGATTACACTCATGACTGCCTAAAACAGGGAATAAAAAGAGATTGTGTAAAAGCTATACAATGAATTACATTGTCCACTGAATTATTTGTGATAGAAAAATTCTCCAACCTTCACACTGCACTCTCCTATAGTGAAAAAGCCCTAGCTACCCCCCAAAAAATTTTAGCAAACAGGGGTAAAAATTGACAAGCATGCTTGAAGATAAATGAGTGTTAAATCTGATGAATATTGTACACATAAAGTGATATGCAGCCGCATCAAAGGTCTGTTGATTTACCATCTTCACCTAATTTGGAAACCATCCCATGAGGATGAAAAACAGTATAACCTGGTCAGCTAGCATCACTTTGTAAATTGTACCTTGAATCATGCTGCCATATACTGTACAGAGGTCTAGCAATGTCGGCTTGCGTCCTATATATTTTGACACCAGTGTGGCTGCCTCTGATGAAAAATAGCGTAAATGATACCGAAAAGAAAACGGCTGGGTGTGGGTGTGGGTGTGTGTGTGTGGGTGTGGGTTTGGGTGGGGTGTATGACCCCTATCTTACAGAATAGGGCTCTGAATTTGCACTATTGACAACAATTTCTGGTGAGGAACTGCTCATCGGCGTCAATGGGCAATCTTCTATGTTTGGTTGTTTAATATCAGCAGTCTCAGGGAGGCAATTATGTTGGCTACATGCAGCTGGATTTTCATTTTCATTGGAGTGTTTATCTGAATTACCTTTGTCAGATGGGATTTGAGGGGTTATGTCGGGTGATTGCACCGTGTTGCTGGTATTATCAGTGCAACTGCTAGGTGAACTGGTAGTAGTGACATTTGCCTGACCGTCGTCACCTGAACATTGATCCAGCCTCTGTTTCTTGGACAACTCTAGCTCGTCCTTAATCTCAACCTTGGAAACTGATTTACGTTTTGACTTCACAGGCTTGCGGTTTTCATTGTCTCTTGTAGATGCTTCAGCCATTCTAGGAGGCTTGTGGTTATCTTCTTCTTCATCATCATCATCCTCATAGTCAACAAGTCCACCAGATAAAGACCTGAACAATATGACAGGTTAAATGAATGAAATTTAGAGGATATACTCTGCATGCAGAAAAGCTCCAAAATTTGTTCATTTTCAACAAAAAAATGTCGCTATTAAATAGAAAATGAATTGAGGAATGCCTAACAGACACAGCTAAAATTAGTTCTGTTGGGTGAACTTTGTTGTGCACATCGGACATGTCTATGTAACAAATGACCAGAAGCTGAATATACTTTTGATTTTCAGAGTATAGGTTAGTTAAGCTAATTGGGCAAAGCTCTCACGAAAAAACAAAGCATCCAGTCAAGCAAACCTGTTCTCTTTGAAGTAGGCTTCTTCCTTCTCAAGAGCTTGCTCATCTATCCTTCTTTTAGTGCCTGCTGCGTTAGCAGTGTTCTTGATACCAAAATTCTCAAGTGACTGTCAAAGCAATGAAGAAACAGAAGCCAAAGAAGCAAATGAGCATTAACTTGGCAACAATACTGTATTCTATAATGATCTAAATAGAAGCACAATTTCACCTGCTCATATTTAGTTCTAAAAGCTCTGATAGACCCTAAGTGCTGAAATCTCATAAGCCGCTCCCAGAAAGAATCAAATATATATACAATCAGTGTTTTATAGTTCTCCTGCACATTCTAGCAGGAGTTTGAGACCATGCATCCAGCAGGATACCTCTGGAATAATATACGAAGAAAATCAATGTAGAAATTATACCTTACAGATGTACTCGAAAAGTTCAAGGACTACAGAGTGTAGCATGTTATATCGATTCCCATTCTCAAAAAAAACATCCATGATTGGTTTCAGTAGGTTGTTTTTAACAATATGGCAATGAAGATGCTCATCCTGTAAAACAAAATGAGATATTTTCCAAACTATTAGCTGCCACAGGAAGAAAATCTGATCACAATACTGAAAAAATCAGCTAGTCAACAACATATTTAACAGATCTTTGAAATAAAAATAAATAAAAAATACCGTGGGACATGAACTTATTACAAAATAACTATCAACTCCCTGAATTTATACACAAGAACCAAAAGAAATACACACACCATGGATAACTGCAGTATAAGTAGGATCATTGCAATAGAAAAAGCAGAGGAAAGAACAATTTAGTATTGCTGACAGCAGTATTGAGCTAAGCTCAAAAAACCACCGGTTGAATAAATGTTAAAAAAAAAACAATTTCACGAACATTGTCAACTGAAACTTGTATCAAGGATGAACCATGTTGCATTCAATACCTACAGAAGTAAAAATTAAATTAACACTAAGAACTAGGAAATTTCTTTCAATTATACAGATGAATACACCTCAGCAACACAAATTTTTAACCTTGTTTCACAAATCCTGATATAAAAAGCAACGACCCACATAAAATGGAGGGCAAACAACTCACATTCCGGGAAATAATAGCTCGCATGAAGCGTACAGCTGCAATCACAAGGGATTTTTCTCTTCGATGAGTTAGAGACAACACTTTCTCAATAGCATTATTACTAAGAAAGCTGGACCTATAAATCAAAATGCAAAGCTGTTACAGCAGGGAAAAATTCTTTGCAACAGACATCAGCTATAAAGAGCAACCTCAATTGTCACTTACTTTATTCTGTAGGGATGGTGAAGTACACAAAAGCATAGCAGTTCACAGATATTTGATAAAATTTCAGGTTTGGTGACTGCATGAGAATGTAATCTCCCATAAGAAACTTTTGGAGGACAAGAAGATGCAATGACATCCATCAGCTGATCCAAATGCTTTTCATAGAATATCTCTACTACAATAGTATCCCTCTGCAAAGAATATTGGTTGTCCAACATAACCAGTTATATTTTTAATAAAAAAAGTGAAATAACTAGAGGAAATCCAAAAGAACAGCGAAACCTAAATTTAAGATGTAATTTCAGGTCATCAATTTAAGCCAATGTTTAAGCAATAAAATATTCAACCGGTGATTTGAATCAATAAATTTGAGAGGTTGCAACAATGTAGAAGCAAATTTCTCCTCGTTTTGTCACCATAGAATATGGTAAAATCTTTGAGATTTTATCAAGTCCAAGTGTCTCAAACACCACATACTATAATATTAAATGATAATTGACACTAGAGTCATCTTAAACGAGTCCTATTTATTATTAAAAGTAACGTGCAAAAGCAGTCCAAACAATGAAAAGGAATGATGGCAATAATGAGGCGGCAGTCAGGTTCTGTGTTAGTGGCTAAAACTCTAGGAGAGTGTGTTGCAAGCATCATGTGGTGGCATAAAGTAGCAGTAATAGGTAATAATGGTGCTTCACTCAACTTTATCTAAATTATTCAGGTATTCCAACACTTTTCTCTACTTCTGTTTCTCGAATCAGCCAAATGTTTTTTAGCTTTACCACTTAACAGCCATGTATTTTTGTATGTTTTATTGGACAAACAATTTCATTGCATTCTTTCCACCCATAGTCATCCCACACAAAAGATTAAAATCTTCCTAAAATCAATAAGATTATATATAAACAAACACATTCATCCTTCCAGATATTTAGAAAAATAATTCTGATCTAATTTGTTTTTGTGTTTCTATTTCTATCATTGTTTACAGTGGCAAATGTATTCAAAAAAATTATCATGTAGTAATACATATTGCTTCCTTGACCATTATTTTCAAGCTGGATCTGTGAGGAAAAAGCAACTATTGTATTGTTCATACAGCATGATTAAATTATTATAGCAAAATAATAAACAAGACAAATATCCTGGCAGCCAAATTTTACAGAGCTTAATGTATCTAACAATTGTGTTTCATCTTAGTAGTATGCATGATCAGTTGAGATACGTGAATAGAGTAAAGCTCAGGGGTTGGCTCATTATACATAAACATGCCAACCAAAAGGTTTACGCAAACTAGTAAACTATAGGTATCCAACATGATTCATGCTCATTTCTCAGAACTGAGATTATGGACAGAACGCACAATAACTAATAAGACTCAATAATTGCTAAGACATTAAAACTTCAACCTGAGGAATTAGTATGAAGAATTAGTATGAATCAGTATGAATCATAATAATTAGTATGAAGAATTAGATGTGTTTAATTGCTAAGACACAATAACTAGATGTGTTTAATTTAACTATTGAAGAATTAGTATGAATCATAATAATTAAAAACTTCTGTACAGAAAAACCTAAGTACCTGTGATGCAGTCAAGGAGTAGGTGTCCAGCAAAATTCGTACAATTTCAAGGAACTGGCAATGCATTTCCTCCCCAAAATCATTCATCATACCTTTAACCTGAGGATAAAAACATGAAATATACACAAGCAGAAATCAATACAGCAATAATAACAATTGTTCCAATAACTGAATCTAAAATAAAGAATGGTCTCAAAAAATAAACGTATCCAAATCAGAATTAAGAAAATAATTGAAAAACGCAATTGCTTTAATGATTTTCGTAACAAGCAATATGAAATAAAAATATCCATAAAATTCAGACACTTCAAATTGCCATGACAAAAGGACATGAATCATGATCCACCAACAAATGAAGGTTCACGTTTAGTTATTAATTTGCATAAGCTGTTTGTAATTATACACTTGATGAGATTATTTAACAAAATCTGAATGGCATGTCCAACAATCACTGAAAATATTGAATTACAATAAATTAAAATCAACAAATGTCCACAATGGCAACATTTATTTTACCAAGTGAAAGGTTTATAATTTAAACTCATTACTTGATTATCAATTCATCAAACATTGTTTGTTCTAATATAAATGACTCCTTCATACTCTAGAAACATACACTCAAGGACAAGTCTGGTTTCTACCAGCTATTTAAAATGGGATAAATCAAGGACACATAGCACCAGGAATCCATAATTATCAGAATTAACCAACAAGAAGCACAGTTCCAGCTGTTCTAAATAAAAATATGAAGGACCAGACACTATATGCTCCAATTGTCTTCAGCCTCTATACTTCAGACGGCTTTAGGGTTGTCAGTTTACCCCCAGACCCGACAGGGAACCCAATTCCCCGCCCCAATGGGCCGAGGCTAATATTCAGGGAACAGGGCTGGGACCAGGGAATCCCTTCCCCGCCCCATCCCCAAATATATAATTTAAGTACTATATATATACATATATAATTTTAGAAAACTATTTATATTAAATAAAAATATATATTATTAAAAGATAATAGATTTGATGTATATATAGTAAAAGAAAATAAATAGATGGAAAAAAATAATAGGGGACGAGGAATTCCCATACCCAAATTCAAGGTCGGGATAGGTTTGACAAGTCGGGGTCAGGTGCGGAGAATACATCTCCAGTGAATCCCCGCCCCGTTGACATCTCTAACAAGCTTGACAAAAGGTTCTTTGTAGCCTCAGCTACGGTTCTCCAAAATCATGATTTTTAAGGCATAGTTAATCATCCTTCTAAATTCCACATTCATTCTCAAATTGTCAAAGGGGAAGCCTTGGGCAGGTATGGCAGGAGGATGCCTTTCCAGCTTCCTTGCATTTTTCAAATTTCTAAAGATGGGTCAGATGGGCAGATGGGCAGACCATGGGCTTATGCCAAGAGACAACTTATGCCCCACCATAGGATACAGTAAAAGGCAGCATGCACTATATACATGACTCCACCAAGGGCAAGTTGTTGGTGCAATCTACACATAGGAACTACCCTATCTTAAAGCACTTAACATACACTATCCTTCATATCAAAGTTATCAAATTAATGTTTCATGTGTTATCAGACAATAAAACTTGATGTACCAATGTGGTGATGTGGAACACTAAATGTAGGTAGCGCCATAGCAAATACTTTCATAAACTTGAACGTCTGGAAAAAGCTCAAACTATCTGTTTCAAATAAAGGAAAGGAGAAAACAAGCGTCAGATAACATACCAAAAGTCCAAGAAGAGTGTGCCCTTCTTGTTGAATAATATATGATCTAAGAAGAACCGGGTCTTGGTTAAGGAAAAGGATAAGGATGTCTGTCCTGCATTTTCAAACAACTAGCCATCAGTTAACTGTCCAACCCTATCAAACGTAATAAACTAAGACAGTGGAGATCATTACCCAGTCAATAAAAGCTTTCTATCATCACTCTGCAATGTGTTAGTAATGATGTCAAATACACCTTCATTAGCAAGATCACTGAAAGCAGTAATTACTATCAGATCACAAAATAAAAAAGTATGATCTCAAAACACATTATGACATTAAAAGGGAAGCTTGGTATGATAGTGGAACTCCTACCCATAAGGACAACAAGTACAAGATTTATGAAGCATGAGAAGCCAAGCTTTGGCAGTTGCCGGCCATATATCAGGTTCATATCAACCCATCACCATAACAATGAACAATAATATGATCACCCCTAAGTGAGGAAATGGAAATCATCCCAAAATTGGCTCCTCGAAAAAGCAACACCCAGAATCTTAGGGTACAAAAACCATAGATAATATAACAACATAGCCTCAAGAAAATAAAGGAAATTTTCCATGTGAAGCTTTTTTGCTTAGACCCCACTTAAGCAGGAGTTTACTACATCCTATCATGTCTTCAGAGTTCCATAATAATTATCTAAACAACACTTTTAGGGAAAGAACTCAGTGAATCACCCACCGAAATAGCTGCAGTTGTTGCACAAGCGGTAGACTCCTACTCAATGAACAAAACTCATGCAAGAATAAAACCTGAGAGAAAATAAACAAAGAAGCACATAAAACAACTGGCAAGACTTTCTTCATAATTACATAATTCAAACAACCAAGACTGTCATATATGATAGAAGGCTTAGAAGCACCACAATTAGTTAGGTTGACAGAACAATAGGCATAAATTATCAATACAGAACTAGGGCCTCATTTGAAAATGTATCAACAATTGTATGGTACATGAGAGCGGGTTTAGCGTTTTGGTTTACGAGAACAACTATTTGTTCAACTCGGTGTTGAAGATATTTGAAATTAAAAATAAAAAAAGAATGTATCTTTCTTCTCTAAAGATACTTCAAGAAAATAAGGAATTCTAAAATCATCTACTTCCTCAACCAAACGCTCCATAACGGTATAGGATATCATCAGATGGGGACTACAAAAATGGAGAATTACAAGCCCCCAGTCCCAGATAATAATTTTAATCATTACGAGTCTTACCATCTTTCCACATATACTCTTTAACCATTTTCATAGAATATATTCGTTTTTTCAACAACCAACCACAGCCTAACATAAAGGATAGTTCACCCTTAAGAACACCAAAAAAAAAAGTCACTATTGACAACATAAAAAATAAAATAAAATAATATAAAGACCCTAAAATTCAAATAAGATTGTTCCTTTTAAAAACAAAAAGCATGGAGCAAATTACATTACCAAGTTCCTCTTTGATTCATGAGGTATGGAATCTGATCTCATTCTTGCAAACAATTCTTGAATAAAAGTATTATCATCCTTTAACAACGACACAACCTGAATCAATTTCAAGTATTAGAAAATTCCATAAATACTATACAAGCCCATTATATAAAAGTTATAAATTGATATTCTCACGGCTGCATTATTTGCAGTAATAATGCCATTGAGAGTTGCAATTGTCCCCTCATCCAATACTCTTGGCAATATAACATCCTGATATCATCAGAAAGCATTGAACCTTGGCAAGAAAAAGAGTAAAATAAATGTCCATATTAACGACTAAGTTGATTCATCTAACCTTAATATAACCAATTCTGTAAGTTTGATGGATCTTTGACAATACAAACGGATCTTTAATAGGGATGGCCTGCAAGGAAAATTCAGATGTGGATATAATTTAAAGATCAGGTTAATAAACACATCTAACCAATGAATTTACCTCCTTGAAAATGACATGCTCCTTCAAAAAAGCACGATGTCTTTGTACTTGAGGGACCTCAGGGTCATCTGTATAACAAAATAAATGATGGAAAGACACGAGTCCACAAATCAATTCCGGTTTATAGCATGCAACCTTCAACATTCTGTTATAGAAGAAAAGGATACCATTGCAAACAAATTGCAAGTCAATGAAGCTCAGTTTCTGATACAAAAAATAGCAAACTCAACCAAATAGTGCTATAACAAAATTTTCAACCAAAACGATTCACCATGAGAAATGAACAGTTTCTAATGACCAACTACTGCTGAAATACCAATATCAGGCAATCACAAATCCATAACAAGGAGAACAAGAACGAGAAGGTGGCTAGGCTGTCAAGAAACCCAATATCCAACCTTATCCCATTTCAAAAGCTCACAAAACCCATAATAAAGTTAAGAAATTAAAAATTTTAGTTTAAACAGATACTAATCAAATAAACCCTGCAATCTGCAAAGCACAAGATGAAAAGAAAATTTCCTGACTGAATATTTGTCACCACATGATATCCGTATGCCTCACAATAGTCATCACTCAAAAATAATACTAGCAAGGCAACAATTACAAGGTTTCAAGGACTAGACACTATGGTACTGAACATTGACAACAATAATCAACTTACTAATACTAAACCATGGATCCAAAACACAACCACTGTACATTCAACTTAACATTTTAATTGTAGTCCCCACCCCTCTGCCCCAGAAGGGGAAAAAAAGCTAAAGTCTCTAATTCTCAGTTTAATATTTAGGACTGTCAGGAAGCATACATGCATACCTGACCACATCACAGCCAGGCATAACTCTGTATTCTTTTAAATTAAGAATCGCTCCACAAAAAGTTATAAATCAAAAATATGTTGAAGTTCCCAGTGATGTTTAATTATCTTTGCAATGTATGGCTCCATTCTTCAAGCATGTACTAAACCATCAAATAGCCATAATTAAGTCAAAAAATTGCCTGAAGAAAAAAGTCACTGAATAAGAGCCATCTTGTATTAACAAAATATTATCCCATGTCTAGTTCAATCAAATGTATAGTGACAGAAGAACAAAAGTCAAGTACCAGTCAAAAGCTGATACTCATGTCTGAAGGGCAGTAAAAGTACAAATACTTTCAAAACACATCTTTCATACAAGTCTTGGCTACCACTGTACCAATGAACTTCCGTACATACATTTAGCCAAACATTGCTATTATTAAAAGGGCACCAACATAGCTAAATACTCAGAAAAATATGGAACTTGGAACTCGGCACCATTGACATTCCTAATAAACAAGTACAATGAACCTAAAATTGCATCGGATCCAAAAGATGAGTTAGGAACCTACACTCCAGACAACCGATAATATCCAATATGAATTCATCCCGGAAAATTCTATCGAAAATCTGCAGGCTGTTAAGAAGAACTGAAAAGGCAACAAATAAATACATGTTATAGAATGGCGACAAAAGGAAAAGCAAATGAAAAGCAAATTAAGAAACCAGGATATACTAAAGGATACACAAACTTACTAATTCCCTTCACTAATCTGAATATCATGTGGAGTTCATCCACATTCTCCAAATCCTCACTCATATTAAATAGGTCAAGCAGCTTTGGAAAAAAGTCAGGCTGCATGGCAAAAATATATGTTAGGAAAGGAAGCCATATCTTAAAATTTGAATGTAGAGATAATGCAAAACATTAAATTTGTGCTCCTAATCTCTGAAAGAAACAGAAACTAGCAGCAATAGCATAGAATCTAATGAAAAACATTAGTGATAAAAAAAATTACCTAGTTACATGATCTCTAAGCTAGTGAAAGATGGCTCTTAAAGAAAACCAAAATACACAAAACTTCATTGTCTAACGATCTCTAAGTTATGTATGACCTAGATCCAAATAATAAGTTAGCCTCTTAAAACTTTTCTGATACCATGCGAGCAGCAAAAAAGATTTAAGGATCGCAATTTGCAAGTACGAACAAAACAAAATTTCCACTCCTAACAATGGAATGCCAACAATATTTAAGACCTATGCTACCATGGGCCACGGCTAAGTAAGAAGTAATCATGCAATTCTACAAGTAGCACATCTAATGTTAGGGTTGTATTGATAGTTTATGAATCTACTAAGGAGTTACTTGAATGGAATGGATGAATTGAATATACTAAAAATCCATTTCATGCATGAAGAAAATAAGTCCAATTGTATACAAAAGCCTTGATAATTATTTATATACTAAAAGGTAGACACACATTAAACAATAGTGACATTGAACATCAACTGCCCCAGGACACCTCATTCACCAGAAGAAAAAAATCATACTTCTACCAGCTCATAAAGGTGAAATTACAGTAGGAAAGGTAACAGTATACGCCAACTGATGCTGAAACACATTTAGTGAGCACTAAACATCCAAAGGAGTAGTAAATAATTATGTACAAGCTTACACCCACACTGGCGGAGGTTATTGATCAAATAAATTCGACTGAGCAGTTAAAAAGTTGATAATTTCTTCATTGGTGCATAACAGGTTTCTAGACCACCCAATCATGTTACAAATATTTCCATAAAAAACTATTTCATTGATGAGGTCCCAGTCAGACAAAGAACAACACAAGGATCCAAAATAAACGAACAACTTCGGAAGCAAAAAATTTACACGTCTACTTTAACCGGCAATTAAGAGGAAGAAACTTGATAAGATGAGTAGACAAATTTCTATAAAACTTACATCTTGAAGAATTAATTCTGAGACCCGTATCTGATCTGTCACGCCACATTCGAACACAGTCTACAAAAAAAAATAAATCTATCAAGTATAATATAGAAGAAACTAACAACATAAAGAAGCTAATAGAAGTTTGCACACAAAGATGAAATTTGCTAGAAGTTTCAAGATTTATTCTCACCTTCAAAAGTAAAGGAAGAGTGGACATTTCTACAGAAGGCAGCTCTCTTAACTCATTGTTAGCTGAATTAAATGACTCATCTGCAGAAGCAGCCAAACATATCATATACCAAAAACCTAAACCAGAGAGAACATATATGTGCAGGAAACCATTATCTATTCTAGGAAGCATATGTTGTCGATGCATCATTCTCCACTTGGAAGTTTTACTTAAAATAAGACATTACATTACAGAGAGATGAGCTATTTTCAATCATTCCAAAGGAAAATGGCCACATATCTCAATTAAACATGGAGCACTAAACTGGAAAGAGACAACCAACGTGGATTTCCAATAGAACAAAAATACAAATCAAAATAGGAAGACAATTCCAAGTCAAACAAAATGTGCAAAAAGTCGCAGTCCCTGTACCAATTCTCCCTCATTCTCACTATAAGTTTCCACTTTCTATTTGCAGAAGACATGAGACCCAGTTAACAATATGAACCAAGTAAAACATGAAAGGCACTGGACCCTTAGATGCAACGAGCAGACTAATTGATCACCTCATCTCAAGGTTTACATAAGAACTTGATAATGTAAGACAAATATATGTAATGGTGGTACAACTAGAACTTTTAAATAACATTCAAACCGAGCAGCACAGCAGTGGATAAACAGCTATATAGCTGGTCTCAAAAACCAATCACCCTAAACTTACAAGCACACATCTAGTATTTAGGAAGCAATCAGCTTATGGGAATTTCACTTTTTTTTATCGCACATACATCAAATATAGCGCAAGCAAAAAACAAATGACAGAAGATGAACTTACCATTTGAGTGTGAGCAACCAGCAGCCTCAAGAGTTTCAATTGTTGGACGAGGACTGACATCAAGATCTAAAAGAAAGAAAGTTAGAAACACCCACATTATCCAAAAATCATAGCCAAATGAGAGATGGGAACAGAATATAGATTCGTAGTACAGCATAAATACCAACTACTTACTACTAAGAGCACTGAAATGCAAATTTCTCTGAACACCACATATATGATCCCTGCCAAAAAAAAACATGCTTAAAGTGCTCTAAGAAGAAGAAGTTAAACTACAAAAAATTTCTCATAAAAGTAGACATCAATAAATCATATTATAAGTACCATATATACGAGCAACAGGATGCCTCTTGAAAGCTAAGAGCAACCTCTGTTTCCGAATCTTGCCATGAAATGATTGTTTCTAGAGCAAACAAAAATAATTCTAAACAGGTCCTTTAATGATTAATCAGAAGAAGTAATGAAAATAATGCATCCGTACCTTCTTGCCTTCTGTACATCTCATTGGAAGAAATCGGATGCATAAGTATGGTATCGTTATCTTCTTCATCAACAACAATCAAACCTAAATTCCCTGACCTCTGAGAAAACAAATCTTACAACAAGATTAATATTCACTAGCAATGGTGTGTGAAGAAAAAACAGAAGCAACAATTAACAGTGTTAGGAACTGTTGCCGAATGTCCAAAAAATTAAAATGATACAACTAAACTATCAGATATCATTAACACAGAAATTTGATGTCATAGGCTCAGTTTTTAATAGAGTAGCAAGACGGCCAAAAAGGATGGAACTGCACAATACGACATGCTCAAGTAGTGCTACCCTTTTCAAATACCAGCAATCTTTTCCCAAGAGGGATTAACCTCTTGAACCAAAGTTTGGCACACATAAGTAGTTCATGCCTTTAAGGTTAAGAATTGAACAGATCTTGGCTAAACTCGAGCAGAAACAGGACCAAACAAAAATGGGCCAAGTAAGTTTTGTTTTTATTTATTGTTAATTGCAATTTAAAAGTTAGTTTTGCAACAACAACAACAACAAAAAAAAAAAAACCTTAGTCTATATAATGGATATTGTGGTATTTAATAAGATGTGTGTATTTTCAATTCTCCTAGGTTTGGATATCCCTCGTGACCTTTCCTTCATTTCATACCTATAAGAATACACACTGAACCAAGCCAACTTTTTGGCAAGCCTCCTCTAGCCAAGGCAGCACATCAAATTGAAATTAAGCCTACCAAAGTTAGCTGATTAAGCTATGTTTGGTTGTGGGATTACATGTCACAATACGCATACCCCAAAGTTATCCCACCAGCACTCTTTTATAAAATTTAATTATTTAAATAAATATATTTAGCAATCAATCATCAATGTAAAAAATAATTAATATTAATAGACACCTAATTAAAAAAGTAAATCTTTATTATAGAAATATTTATTTTTAATAGTATTAATTAATTCAAAGTTTGGCCAACTCCATACAAAATTTTCCTCTAAAACAATTTTAAAACTTTAACACCACCATCCTAACCCTAACTATCCTAACCCTAACTGAACACACCCTTAACAGTTCTACGCACCTCACTCAATTTCAAAAGGAATATACACCCAAGGTATACTGTGAACATCCTGTTTCACGGACATCTTGTTTTATGATAAAGTAAAAGATCACAGCTGTTTAGTTCAAGCAAAACAGTACAAGTGACCTTTCAATTAATCTCTCTCCATTTTGTAAATAAAAATTGTGTCAGAGATACATTACAATTCCATCATGCAAGCAAAATGAAGCAACTATGACTTTAGCACATAGACTCAGCCACACTATAAAAAAGTCTCTTGTAAAAGAGACGGAAGCGACAATAACACAAGTGTGAAGACCAAAGAGGACTTCTCTTTTTTCTTCTCAATGAAATGTACAAAGTTACAATGAATACAATCCACAGGACAAATGCCTTGTATTAAAATAAAATTTTAAAAAGAAAAAAAAAAACAGACAGAGTTGGAGAAGTTACACAACTTCTCCTAACTTGATTCACTTAACTCTACCAAGTGACTTGGTGTCCCCTACCCATGCCATTGAGTCTGATCCATTCTAATGTCACCCAACGCTCATGAAATTTTGGACAATCTAACCCCAAGCCATTCCGGCACTTAGAAAACTTTTTAGGCATCCCAAAGTAAACCAAGCAATGATCCTTCTGGGATCCTCACTGCAAGATCCTCACACTAAGCTTGATGTTTTTGTTATGACCACAATTAGCAAATTAACCCATGTTCATTCTACAGTAGTTCCCACAATTTTGAAAGAAACACCTCCACTTTAAAAGCTGGAAAAGTGAAGCCACATTAGTAATGAAAAGTGTGTGTGGTTGAGGGTTGGGATAATGAGGTTAGGGTTCATTTGATAAAAATTATTTTAGATTGAATCTCATACAGACTTTAGAATTTCCCACATGTTTATTGATATCCATTGCTATGAATTTGTTCTGAAAATAAAATCATAGGATCCAAAACACCCTTCATAGACATTAACAAGGACAAAAAATACATAAATAACTAGCCACCACTGATACAAATGGGCCATGTAACTTCTATGACGGTAAGGCCATGGTGTTGGAATATCTTACCTCCAAAAAGTCGATACTAACATGTCCGGTTCCCTGATCATCCCATTTCCCGTCACCATTCACCGATAAAGCTTAACACGCTGAAAATTATAAAAAATTGGTTAGACAAGACAAAGACCTGTGGATACATACATACATGCATACATATATATATATATATATGAAAATATAATCAAAGGACATGAACATAAAAATAACAGTAGTGCCAGCTATCAGAAGTTACAAGTGATGAAAAAAAAACTTCACAGACTAAATTCAACTAAATTTAAGATATCACATAAACTAAATTTAACTCGCGACAGCTTGAAGACACCAACCCTAATAAACCAACCACAAAGACAACATCAAAAACTCAAGAACCACGAGAAAATATGGAATAACAGCATCATATACCATATTCCGTATCAAGGTTTGAATGCTCCACAAAAATAAAATTCAAAACAAAATAAACAAATAAATCAACAGATAAAGCTAAAACCACTACCAAGAAATCTAGGGCATCAAGATATAGCAACAATTCGGCAAAAACCCCACAATTCTGAGATCCTAGGGCGCACGAACCTGCAACGAATTCGAAGAACCGGGGCCTTTCCCGGTCTCCCCCATCACTGAAACTTCACCTCCGGAACCAAATTCCAGGCCAAGAAACAAGAATCCACAGCAAAGAGAGAGAAGCCCTACAAGGGTTTGGCACTCGAATGAAGAGGAAAAGGAGCGAGAGCTTGAGGCAGTGAGGATTAATCGAAAACCCCAACCACCATGATCGGCCTCGCTGGAGCTCTCTCCCTCCCTCCCTCCATCTCTCGTCTCCTTCGCTATCGCTGTATTCGCTATTCCGCGCTTGCGTAGAGATACGATGGAATAATAGGGACCATGTTCTTGTTAAAAGCCCTTGGACTTTACTTTATTACGAAAACACCACCAGGCTCAAAACAAGTCAAATGAGCCGTTGTTCTCTGTGTGTTGGCAAGTGGACCCCTCAAGCCAAATATATTTATACAAATTTGAATTAAATAATTAATTAAGAAGTGGAGTTGTAAATTAGGGGAAAATTTATTAGATGGTTTAAGTTGGTTTGGATTAAGGGTTTTTTTTTTAATCTTCGGTGCTATTTGAAAAAAATTACAAAAAAAATGAGGTAATAAAAAAGATTACAGTAAAAAATGCAACAACAGTCCCCCATTGTGAGTGGAGCTTGTCAAATAAAGAATAAAAACTAAGAGCCGGCAAACATGCTAGCCATAATACATAATTAAAACAAAAAATACAACAAAGAAACAAACCCTAGGAAGACCAGTGAATAAGAAATAAACCCTCGGAGAATTAGGGATAGTAGAGTTAAAAGTCTACTTGGACATAGCAAGACCCAATCGCCTAGCAAGCGATGCTATATATTTTTACAAATTTAAAAAAATTAATAATTTTTATTTATTTTTTAAATATAACAAAAAGAAAGTATTATAAATTCAGAAACAAGAATAAACTTTGGTAAAAAAAATTGTGTTTTGGTTGAATTTTTCTTTTTTTTTAGGTTTGTATCTTTACATATTTCTTTTTTTTCATTATTTTGTTTCATTGTTCTTGTTGTGGGAATTATAAGAAAATAGTATTTCTTAAACTTAAAAAATTTTATTTGGTGTTATTATTGTAAATTTTAGAGTCTTTTTCAAGGTTGTGCATATATTAATTTTAATATTTATCCTTTTCAAGGATATTTAAAAGTAAAGAATGCTTTTACAACGTACATCTTTAATAAATCATAATATCTACCTAACTTTTGGCACTGTTGTATTTTTTTTTTTTTTTTTAATTAAATTGTGATTGTTTGCTAAAATTTGTCCATTTTCAGATCCACATATGGGGGTATTTTGGTAAACAGAGAGCCTAGGTTAGATGAGGCTTGGTGTGGTGCACTAGAGTGCACACTTGGTTGGTGGACACGTGGAGGTCGGAGGGCGGTCAATAGGAGCGGAGGACAGGCGCGTGGTGGTCGTCGTTTTCGGCGGTCGGCGGCACGTGGCGGTGACAACTGTGTGATCCCTTTTTAGTTTTTATAATGAGTAGAGAGACTGCTGAAGCATATGACTGTATTGTTGTAGCATGTAATGACACAGTAACAACCAACATTACTGTAGTAACCGCCTATTCTGCTATGGTACCGACGTGGCGGAGCTTGCGTTTTCATATTGTAACTGTCAACACTGTTATTATTCTACCTACTAATGTATTTTGGATCGTTAGATAAAATTAAACTTAACTGTTAATTCATCTTTTGAATGCTTATAAACACTTTTTTTATGTTGTAAATGACATATAGACAAGTCATAGAAAAAGAAGAATGAATAATAAGTGATGGTAAATTTTTTATAGAGCATCAAACTATGATAATTTTTTTATTTTTTAATCTAAATTTTAAATTAAATCAAAATGATCACTCAATTTCAATTTTGTTTCACAAAAAATCATCTAATAGATTCTTTTATTAAGTGAGATAAAATTATCGATTGAACAGCCAGCGTGTCATGAATATAATGATAGAGAATTTTCTACATATACACATGAAAAATAGGTTAAATTTCTCAGGTGATCACTCGGTGAAATAAAATTAAAGTTGGATATCTTTTTTTATTCAAATTAAAGTTTGGACCCTGAAAAAAACTATAGTTTGGTACTCTACAAAAAATACCTAACAGGTAAAGTATAATCCACAATATTTGATATATTCTTTCTCTTTATTTTTATATTATTATATTTTCTTTATACTTGCAATCCATTCGTGGATATCT